>JAJOZX010006421.1:77500-283298 GCA_023014485.1 Bathynomus jamesi | reverse complement strand
TCATGACGTTGTTTAACCCTTTCGCTCCGGGTGTGGCATATAAACTACACGTCCAATTTTCGCTCAGATCTAGCGGTGATATAAATAAACCAACTCCTAATCTTTTCTGAACTCCGGGTGTTGTTTATAAACCGAGGGTATATCCCTCTCTTTCCACCCTCTGAGGTTGAAAATGAGGGGATATATGTATTATAATTCGAATTCATATAATTCGCTTCAAAGCTATGCCCGCAGTGAAATGGTTAAGGTGAGCTAAAAACTGGGGCACGTGACTTTCGTCTTTGTTAGATTAGGTTAAGTTAAAATGTTAGTTTTCTAGTGTCGATGTTAGTCTTGTCGACCAAATGGTGTGTATATATATATATATATATACAGGGTGTCCCGTAAGTCTGGACCCATAGGGAAAAATAATAAAATTACAAAATAGTCCAAAAATTTATTACATAATCTGTTCAAAGTGTCCGCCGTTGTGTCGCACACATAGTTGAAGACGCAATCTCCACTGCGACAGCACTTTCTGAATCACAGTCGCAGAAATTTCTTGACACGCCTCCACAATGCGTGCTTTAAGGTGGAAAATGTTCTGAAGTTTGACCTCGTACACTTTGGCTTTCAAGTGGCCCCACAAAAAAATCATAATAAAAAATAAAAAAATAATAATAAATAATAATAATAACATAATAAAAAAATATATTATAAATCCCTATGGGTCCAGACTTACGGGACACCCTGTATATATATATATATATATATATATATATATATATATATATATATATATAATAGTGGCCACAAATCCCCTTGCAGTAAAATTACAGCATATCTGTATGTTGCCCTTGTTTTTTATGCAAAGGGAATTTGTGGCTACCCTGTAGGTCCACTTTGTCCACAAAAATTATACAAATCATTCGTTAGGTAAGTTTATTGTTTCCATTCTAACTCCTTTAATCTTCCTGCACTCGAACCAATGTATAGCACTTAATGCAACTCTATCTGGATAACGCGAGGGTACCATATAAAGGGAAATAAACGCATGAGCACACGCACGTTTTGCATATGCAAAAATATCCTCCACCAGGATTCGAACACGGGTTTAACAAAAAAAATTCTGGGTGTGAAAACGCTAATGCTGAAATATGCGCCAGGTGCTGCTAACTTTTAGCTTGTCATAGCCTAATGGTCAACGCTCAGTCTCCGAATTCAGAGGTTTCGGGTTCGATTCCTGGTGAGAGAATTTTTTGTACACTACAGAATATACAAAAAGTGTGTATGCTTTTATATATATATATATATATATATATATATATATATATATATATATATATATATGGCTTTTTTGTCCCGGAACGTTTTTTCTGAGATGTGTTCAGTCTAATAATAAATTAATAAAAATAGTATAACACTGTAACATTATTTTTATTAATTTCGCCATTCTATAATATATGCTTTCCGGTTCCTTTTTTTCCTACAAAAAAAAGCCCTGTGTGTATATATATATATATATTGTATGTGTGTGTAGTTGCAAAAGTCTTGTCAACCATACATTTACAGAAAACATACGTCGAGGGCCTTATCCATTATTGGTTTGGCCTATAGTAAAATTTTACTTAATCTTTATAAAGTGACGTTCTTAAAACTTTTTTCGAAAAATTTGGGTAAATATTCCGCTGAACTCAAACCGGCAATTAATGACCAGAACATATTTTTCTGGTCAATTTTTATGTGCTTTGGAAGGATCTGACATCCGTTTCTTGCGCAAATAAGGAGTTTTCGAGGTATTTTCAGTTTTCGTATTTGAAGAATCACAAATTTAGAAACGAAACGGAGGTTAAATTCCTTCAAAATACATCAAAATTAATCAAAAATATTTGCTGATGAGGGCACAGCGTATCCTAACCGCACGTAACCTAACCCTAACCTAAACCGGACCTAATCTAACCCAACCCTAGCCCTCTAACCTTTGCTAAACTAACCTAACCAAACCTAACCGGACCTAACGTAACCACACCTAAGCAATACACATATACCGGGTTGCCCAGAAAAAAGTAAGCTATTGCTTTTATCAACTATTATATTTACTATTGATTTGCTTACTTTTATAACGATTTAAATAAATAATTTGTTTTTATATGTAGCACTTCTGTGTCTTTATAATATTTGTTTTTAATATACTCTATTTATCTTTGTCGCAGATTTTTAAAACATATTTAATTACCCATCAAAAATGCCTTCATATAGTCAAGATCTCATATTGATAAAACAATTACTTATTGAGAAACACTATGATGCCACAAAAATTATATCAATGTTTCCAAATAAACCATGGACTCGTTCTGGTGTAGAAAAAAATATTTATAAAATTGATAGAACTGGATGTGTTGCTAGAACCAAAGGTAGTGGAAGAAAAAGAGAAGTTCGCATTGATAAAAATATTGCAATGGTTGAGGAAATTGTTCTAAGTCAGGAAAAAAGGCCTGGAACGCGTATGACACCAAATGAAATTGCAGCAGAAACTGGAATTTCAAGAAGTTCTATACAACGAATTGTCAAAGAAGATCCGCAATTGACAGTTTATGAACGCTATCCATTGCAGATCTTGAATGAAGTCAATAAGATGAACAGAATGGAAGCATGTCAAGCTTTTCTTGAAAGATTTCCCAATGTCAATAGAATCTGGTTTAGTTGAAAAAAATCACCTATCACCACTCAAAACAATCGAGTGTATTCTACAGCAAGAACCAAGAGAAAAGTTACACCGGAAAGATTTTTAATTCAGGCGTTCCGGGCTTTTTTTCCTGACTTAGAACCATTTCGTCAACCATTGCAATATTTTCATCAGTGCGAACTTCTCTTTTTCTTCCACTACCTTTGGTTCTAGCAACACATTCAGTCCTATCAATTTTACAGATATTTTTTTCTACACGATAACGAGTCCATGGTTTATTTGGAAACATTGATATATTTTTTGTGGCACCATAGTTTTTCTCAATACGGAATTGTTTTATCAATATGAGATCTTCTTGATTATATGAAGGCATTTTTGATGGGTAATTAAATATTTTTGAAAAATCTGCAACAAAGATAGAGTATATTAAAAACAAATATTATAAAGACATATAGAAGTGATACGTATAAAAGCAAATTGTTTATTTAAATCGTTATAAAAGCAAACAAATCTTGACAATAGTATATACAGGGTGTCCGAGAATTATCTGTACAATTTTTGGCTGTTATTAAAAGTCAACCATGAAGTGTAAAAATTCCAGTATTGTCCCATTTTACAGAGAATCTCATTATGTTTTTTCTGATACCAAGTTTTGACAAGTTTTTTAGAAATTCCAGTGTGTCCGAACATTATCTGTACAATTTCATCTTTTAATAAAATTCTTGATAACACACGTAAAATTCTTAAACAAGATTATTTAGAATCTGTATTTTCAAAAGTTTCTTTTATTAAAGTAACATTGTTACAAACATTCGATATGTGCACCATTAGTGATTCGCAAAACATCCAATCGATACTCCAAATGTTGCCATGTACGCTGCAACATATCCACATCAATTCGCTCAATAGCAGCTGTGATTCTTGCTTTTAAATCATCAATGCCTGTCACCCGCGTACATTTCTAAAAAACTTGTCAAAACGTAGTATCAGAAAAAACTTAATGAGATTCTCTGTAAAATGGGACAAGACTGGAATTTCTACACTTCATGGTTGACTTTTAATAACAGACAAATATTGTACAGATAATTCTCGGACACCCGGTATAATAGTTGATAAAAGCAATAGCTTACTTTTTTCTGGGCAACCCGGTATATATATATATATACCATTTATGCGTAAATCGGTACTATAATAAGAATGATGCAATTACGGTTAATTGGTAGTTAATGATAAATGCTTTTGCCGAGGTCACCAGATCTTTGCAGATCAAGTAATGTTACTAATTAAGTTATTAATTAGGTTCATTGATAGAATGAGTTTTCTTCCTTTATTAAACTAAATAAATGATTTACGAATGAGACACAATATGTTGATTGATTACAGTCAAAATAATGTGTACACTTGAAATAATGCTTTTAATATAATAATGGCTTAACATTTAATAAAGTTAGGTGAATAACACCAGGCCCGAGTGGGGCTTGCACACGTTATCATCATACATGTTGAGATCTCGCTTGTCACTGATTGTTTACTGCTGGTGTTCGAAGGGAGAGATCAGGCGTGTCCAGAAGTCCTTGTAACGAAGTTGAGAGGTGATGCCATTGTATATTCCCGCTCTGTGACGTCATCTTAGTCGTGCTTGTGTGACGTCATCTTGATAGTGTTTGTGTTGATGGAATATCGCTAATTGTATTGATGAAACATTGTTAAGGTATTTGAAAACGTCTCTGCCACTTCAGTAGTCACTATATATATATATATATATAATATATATATATATATATATATATATATATATATATATGAACAAAAGTGACTAAACTAAGCTTTATAATTAATTATTTGTTGCTATATAATCATTTGCAAACTATATAAAGCATAATTTTCCACATTATCTTTCGTAACATTCAGAATATTACGTTATGATGTTAACGTGTTGGTTTGAGCTCAGCTGAATATTAAACAAAATTTTTATCTCTTTTGCTACGTTGCTGCACAATCTTATGAACTACAAAATTTTCTGAAATTTCATTAGTGGCTGTTTCAGCTTGGATAATAATAATTCCGCCAATCATACCTAAGGTGACCAGATTTTCTGGAGTTAAAAGCGGGACATCGCTTGAATAATGAATAGAAAATATTGCGTCTCGCTTACATCCAATAGCCTATTGGTATAAAATAGGTTGTAACATAAAATTATATTTACTGAATGCACAAAAATAACCTGCTTAACCTTTAATTATCGTACTTTTCAAGTGTATTTGCTTTACGGTAGTAAAAGTTCCTTAAAGTCATATTGCTTACAAGTAGTAATTTTGATAAAGCGGGACATTTAAGTTCATCATCTCCCAAAGCCGGGACATTTCCGCGTCCCCAAACGTTTCTAGTGGACAGCGGGACATATAGCTCAAAAGCGGGACAGTTCCTTCGAAATTGGGACGTCTAGTCAGCTTACTCATACCTTTGATGTAGAGCGTTTTCCACTTGGTCTCTCCATTTTGTTTTCGTGAAAGATGGAGCAACCAACCTCCGTCCAAGATTTTATGAGGTTAAGTTCTCGGTTATTCGTACCAAAACCCATGAATGCAATTGAAAGTAGAGACAGACATTTCATTGTTCAATATATTATAATGTTTAAAAAAGTGTGACTATAGTGTATGTTGAATTCATTTTGTTTTTCAATTCAATTCCAAATTATTTATTTTTCCACGAGTAATGAATGTTCCAATATTATATTGAGTCATTTAAAAATGACGTCACAATCTATATACTTCTTTAGTTAAAACGTAAGGAAAGCCTGCTATTCATCATTAATGATAATAACATATTGCTTTTTCCTACTTTTGGACCTTTTCCAGTTTGTGTACCGTTTTTCATATAATTTATTTTTGATTGGTCATACAACCGCCGTCGATTATAACAACTTTTTAAGAGAGGTAAGTTCTTGATAACCTAACCTAACCTAACCTAACGTAACCTAACCTAACCTTCTGTTTTACTCTATGCTGTGCCTAACAAAAGCAAAGAAACACTAGAAAGTTGCATAAAAGCCAACATTCTATGCTGTATGTAATGTACTGTAGAAAACGGTACATAAACTGGAAAACGTCCCTACTTTTTTATGATTTCATAGCAATAAATGTTATTTACCTTTTTAAGTTATTACAGCAATACTCTGTAATAATTAATTGAAGATTACTGAACTATGACGTCATAATTTTAATATTTCGTATTTATCACCAGGAACCTTTTACACTTGATAGGTTTAGAATTCATCCGAGCATATGAGGCGCTCCGAACTACAACCTGCCAAGCGCCAGTGGAGCCAGAATTGAGTTATTTATACCACTATATTCCCCCACTCTTCCTCTATCCCGTAGGTGAGTCAGGGAGCAGATTGTCGACCTGTACGTATGGTCAAAATCAATCAAATATCGTTATTGGTTCAAAAGTTATGGCATTTTGCAAGTTGACAAATTATAACTGCATTTTTCTTCATTTTTTAATTTTGGCGCTTGGCAGCTTGTGGTCCGGAGCGATTCGTATGCAGTATGCTTATTTTCATTGATTGTTATAACAAGATTCACAAAATGAAGCTTTCAGACAAATATTATTCTTGTCACTAATTGCCCTTAATAGACATATTACGTTTGTATTTGCGATATATTCATTCGTTTTTAAAATGAATACCCAGTCTTCACAAAAAATTAGCAAATAACTGTACGAGTTATAGGAAAACAGTTACCATAGTAACACAATAAAAGGTTCAGTTTATTATGAGAGCTGATCCATCTATGTTGTCTCTACATGTATGAGGACAATCGTTTTGTAACCAGTTTATATATATATATATATATTATCTATATAATATATATATATGCATATAACTGCAATGACCGCGCAGTATATAAATGAATAGTCATTTATATACTGCGCGGTCATTGCAGTTAATGCGCATATTCACGATTTGCGAGGGTGCCCTCTCAGGGTATTGGTTTTCTGCCCTATGTGGGAGAATTTCGATTTGTGATTGAGTGAGGTCGTAGCATAATGGTAGAGCGTCCGACCGGCAATTGGAAGGCCCTGGGTTCGATTCCCGGGCGGTTCGCCTCATTTTTCATTATTCGTTATCTCTCCTCCTCGTGTGCAGAAACGTTCCTTAACACTTATGTCGTTTCTATTCATATATATATATATATATATATATATATCCTGTCAACCTGTCATAGGTTCCGCGCGTTAATCTCTCTTCCCGCTGACGTCAGGCTATATGAAACAATATTGACTCCCATCAGGATTCGAACAAAGGACTTCTTGAGTAGGAGTTGCGAGCGCTACCACCACACGACAACAGGATAAAAGTTGACAAAGCCTGTCGTATATTTAACCGAAACACAACGCATAACGCTTTCGCTTCCAGAAGCATTTTGCGTGTTAACCCTCTCGCACTCGAGATAATGGAAGCATTTAATGCAAATTTCTCAAATTTGACATTAAGGTCCCATAGATGAAAATGTTTCATACAAAAACTACTACGTGTGATCATGCCTTTTATTCCATATATATATATATATATTATATGTGTGTAATATATATATATAATATATATATATACACACACCATCGGTTGTAAAAGTCGGAATAACTGTGCCGTAAGTAAATCTGGCCAAGTGCACCCCTGACTTTTGTAACCGACTATACATGAGAACTTAACAACAAAATATTAGCACCATGGAAACATAATAGCGATTTTAAACCAGACGAAACTGAAAGCAGAAGAGTTTGTAAACAAAGGAATTTATTGCACAAAAAAAAAAAAAATCAATTTCTTGATTAGGTCATATTTTTGGACGATGTCAAAGAACAAAGAGAGAACTGCCATATTTCATTCAAGTTGGATAGATGACCGCTCTCCGCCGTCGGATGATGTAGAGACTCGTAGATGGTTCGGATCGCATGTAAAGCTGTAGGTCCCCGTTTTATGACCTTAAAGTTACGAAAAAGGTTAAACAACCCCTAACCATTACATTACGCGAATTTTTTTTACCATTTTCAGGGGTGAAATTGATGGTGAAAATAGTAGTTTTGTACCAGTTTTAATTTATTTTGTTCTTAAATGATATACAAGGTGATCAAAAAATGTGTTCCCAAAATTAATGTGCAGTGCATTATTTGTGGGAATACCTGTATGGATTTCTATTTTATATACGTACCTTTCAACCTTTCAAATGTTCCGTGCGATGATTCCTCATTTCACGAAGGTCAAACTTGTCGCCCCTCCTCTCGAGTTGGCCTGGTGAAGTAGAGAGTTGGTTTCTTGTACTCTCCACCTCACATAGCCAGGTACGCCCGGCTCATCGGGGATTGCTCTGAGCCAGGCGTCTAATCTTTTTATGAAGATGTCCACCGCAACACCACTCGTGTTCCTTAGTTCTTTGGGCAGCTGATTAAGCAGTCTTGGTCCTCTCACAACAAAACTATTTTCTTTCAGGGTTAAGGATGTTCCAACTTCCCTGTCTAGCATTTAATTTGGGAACACGACACAGTCTTCCTTTTCTACTTTCCATTCTTGTTTGGGGGGTTATAGGGTTCAGAGTAAGATTAGGGGCTAGTTTCTCCATTATTTTTCACGTGTAAATAATGGTGTATCGCTCTTTTTTCCTTTCCAGTGAATATAGGTTTGATTGGCGTAACCTTTCCCAGTAATTTAGTTCTTTGCACCCATTGATCTTGGCTGTGAAGCTTCTCTGAATCCCTTCTAACTGTCTAATGTCTTCTTTTTTATATGGAGATGTTAGGACCGAGCAGTATTCCAACTAGGGTATGATCAGTGTTTTCAATAGAGGAATCATTATATTCCTATCCCTTCGTTTAAAGGTTCTCAGTATCTGCACAGTTGCTCTCTTTGCTCTGTTTACTGCTATCTTATTTTGTGTTTCAAATTTCGCATCATCAGTCATTACAACTCATAAATCTTTTGCTTTAGAATTTCTCTGAATTTCCTGTCCATTTGTGGTTCATTTGGGGTCTTCCCTTTTTCCGTACCGTAACAGTTGAAATTTCTGTGTTAAACTACATATTGCTGTCTTCCGTCCACTTGTAGATTCTGTTCATGTCTGTTTGTAGAGATCCTCTATCCTCTGGGTTTCTTATTTTTCTACTGACCTTTGTGTCATCGGCAAAAGATGTTACTGTGCTGTCTCTGGTAACGTCCTCATCTATTTCAATTAACATGATCATGAAGAGTAGTGGAGCTAATACTGTTCCTTGTGGTTCTAAGCTGAGGACCTGTGATTCTGATGAAGATATTCCTTCATCAGAGGAATATTATATATATATATATTATATATTATATATAATATATATAATATATATATATATACACACAAACTCAGAATGGTTCCCTGAGAACATTATATGTTAAACACAGACCGTGCATGGAACAAGGAACTCTTCTGGGAAAATTAAATCCACTATAGTCCGAATAAGTAATGGTAAATGACAAATACCATAGTTTTTTTTCCTTTTTCATGATTTTAGCCCGACGTGGGCAACGGGTCTCTCGCAAAGAGATCCCATAAATATAGCTTCCCTCACCAGCTATCTGCAAAGCAGACAGGATCCAGCTTTGGGACGTGGATCTAGGGTTTAAAGCAAACCTAGATCCCTACACTCAGAACCTCTATATAAGTAAAAGACTCGTTGCATTCACGTCGTGTTGAATAAATCAAAGAAAAAGGGGGTAACTATTGTATTTTTAGCCAAAAAAAACAAAACTTAAACCTCAACCGGGACATTGAGCGTCCACTTTTCAAGGCACGAAACACGTCCGTTTAGTATACACAAACTCAGAATGGTTCCCTGAGAACATTATATGTTAAACACAGACCGTGCATGGAACAAGGAACTCTTCTGGGAAAATTAAATCCACTATAGTCCGAATAAGTAATGGTAAATGACAAATACCATAGTTTTTTTTCCTTTTTCATGATTTTAGCCCGACGTGGGCAACGGGTCTCTCGCAAAGAGATCCCATAAATATAGCTTCCCTCACCAGCTATCTGCAAAGCAGACAGGATCCAGCTTTGGGACGTGGATCTAGGGTTTAAAGCAAACCTAGATCCCTACACTCAGAACCTCTATATAAGTAAAAGACTCGTTGCATTCACGTCGTGTTGAATAAATCAAAGAAAAAGGGGGTAACTATTGTATTTTTAGCCAAAAAAAACAAAACTTAAACCTCAACCGGGACATTGAGCGTCCACTTTTCAAGGCACCATTCTGAGTTTGTGTATACTAAACGGACGTGTTTCGTGCCTTGAAAAGTGGACGCTCAATGTCCCGGTTGAGGTTTAAGTTTTGGTTTTTTTTGGCTAAAAATACAATAGTTACCCCCTTTTTCTTTGATTTATTCAACACGACGTGAATGCAACGAGTCTTTTACTTATATAGAGGTTCTGAGTATAGGGATCTAGGTTTGCTTTAAACCCTAGATCCACGTCCCAAAGCTGGATCCTGTCTGCTTTGCAGATAGCTGGTGAGGGAAGCTATATTTATGGATCTCTTTGCGAGAGACCCGTTGCCCACGTCGGGCTAAAATCATGAAAAAGGAAAAAAACTATGGTATTTGTCATTTACCATTACTTATTCGGACTATAGTGGATTTAATTTTCCCAGAAGAGTTCCTTGTTCCATGCACGGTCTGTGTTTAACATACATACATACATACATATATATATATATATATATATATATTATATATATATAATATATATATATATATGCTTCAGTGAACACCCAGGATGCATATTTTTGGCGATTAAATTTTGGAAAGAAAGTGAACGTCTTTTCTTTCCACCATGACAAATTCCTTATGTAAAATTACTTGATGTTTAATTCCTGGAGTTGAGATAAAGAAGAATTTCATCTTTTCATGGTACAGGTCAGTGATAGAATAAAACGAACCCATTTGTTTGGGGAGCATGTTTTTTTTATATTTTACTGTTAACACGAAAACAAAACGTGTGAAGTATCAATCTGGTTTGTTATTAGTATTAGTGTTATTATTATTATTGTTATTGTTATAGAGGATTTACATTTAATTTCCAATATTGTAATATTGTGAATAGTTTTTTATTTTCAGTAGTGAGTTTCTTAATAATAATTCTAGATAAGAATTTGCAGTATGCTAAGAATACTGTCTTCATTTTTTCTTCTGCTGACGCCTTTCGTTCATATACTTTGAACATCTTCAGAGCTTTATACATAATTTTAAAGTAAAATGGGTTATATATATATATATTTTTTGATTGTAAATTTGATACAACTTCAAATTAATTTAGGAATATTCGAAAGTTCATTAAATTTTATATTAATTTTCGTTTTTTTTCATTTTAATGTAAAAGGCTTCGGCAATTTTTTGTTTTTGTACGTTATGTGATGAGTATAAGATTTGAAAGTTTTGAGAGATATTTTTTAAATTTAATATTTTATGATCTACTCTGTGATGTTCGTTAATTTTACTTGGACGATATTTATGTTGGTACGCTCTCTCTTTAATGTGGTTTGTGGTGTAACCAATGTAAGTCGACGTACAGTCAACTCCAGGACACGTAAATTGGTACACCACATGATGTTGCTTAGGGTTTTTTGTTACGTGTCGAAAAATGGCTTGATAACTTTTTGTTTTTATAATATATGTTAACATTGACAGTTTTTCTTTATCCAAAACTATTCAGAATATTGGAAATTAAATGTAAATCCTCTATAAAGACATAGGCTGATATCGACTTTCTATTATTATTGTTGTTTGAGTACGTAGCTTTTTCGCGTATCTCAGCATGAAGGATTTTAAAACACGTCCTAATAGATACAAGGAAATTATTTATTATTTTAGTGCGATTTTGTTACGCGGGATTTTGCCATTGTCCAATTATCTTCATTCGGAGCTGTCACAGATGTTGAAGGAGGTCCTGGTCGGTATTTGTAGCATCCTAAATTGCTGTTCAAATCATTACAGTTTGCACCAGCGTTGACTGTATAAGCTGCAAATATAAAGAATCTTGGAATACTGGATTCCCTTTCCTTTATTAGGCTTTTGTATGGTCATTCGATTAAATTGAAATCCGGCCAAGAACAGAAAAGACCTTCTAAATCCCGTAGGCTCATGTATCATCGTATCTTCACGCATATTAATCTTCACTCTACATAGTGGCTGTAAGCGAGGTTTTCTCAGAGCAAGGTGTATACTGTTCGTTATGCCAAAATTATATTATTAGTTTCTGTGTCTACAGGGTGGTCACAAAATCCCTCTGCATGAAAAACAAGGGCGACATACAGATATGCTGTAATTTCACTGCAAAGGGGCTTTGTGGTCACTCTGTACAGTGTACAGTCCTCGCAATGAGTTCATCCATAGTTTGCGAGCTCCATTTTTACTATATGTTTCCTCGTGCTTGATTGATGAAAATCTGCGGTTGCTACGAACTATCTCATTCGCAAACCCACGATTTTCGACTACCTTTCTCCCACTTTGATCACAGTCTGACTGTCCAGTGGTGAGATTGCGCGAGCGAGTGGCGTAATGTCAGATTTAACTGTACGAGCCATTTTAATGGTCTACAGCAGTGATTCCCAACCTAGGGCGCACGCCCCGCAGGGGGGCAATTTGAATATTTTGGGGGGCAATTTGAAAATGCTCAAGCTCAAGCTCAAGGATCTCACTAACTTGAGATTATCAAACTTTGAATTTGCTGTATTTTTACCTAATATTGTGAATTTAAAGTGGTATTATTGATTAAATTACTTTTTTGTGAATTTAAAATTGCAACTTTTCAAGTGAGAAGTTTTATTTCAAGGAAATAATATAGTTAGCTTCAATCTCAAGTTTCTTGACTCATATTTAATGTAACTCATATTGAATGTACTCATATTATTGAAATTTAAAATTATAACTTTTCAACTGAGAAATTTTATTTCAAGGTAATAATTTAGTTAGCTTCAACCTCAAGTTTATTTACTCATACTGAATGTACGGTAACTCATATTAAATGTACTCATATTATTGTAAATTTTAAATAATACCTTTTCAACACCAAATTTGTTTTTATATTAATGGGGGGGGCATCAAATTTTTTGAGGTGTCGAGGTGGGGCATGGCGCAAAAAAGGTTGGGAACCACTGGTCTACAGCCTATTTAGATGCAAATCACGTTCTGCTTAAAACCTAAACCCAGTTCTTTCACGTAAAGTTGCCTCTTTTGAAAAGTTTTCGTGCTGTTTTTATTTTCGCATATATATATATATATATATATATATATATATATATATATATATATATATATATATATATATCTATATAGTGTTTCATATGTCTGGAGACATCGGAAATATGTAGAAAATGTAATATAACTTTATGACTGTTTTATTTTCAACATAGCTATTATTACAGAAGGTGTTCACATTGTTCACTCTCAACTTGAAGACGCTTCATTACTCGTAAACATCTACTTAGACTAAGAACAACTAATGATTATATATATATATATAATATATATATATATATATTATATATATTATATAATATATATATATATATAGTTTATATACACAGGGTGTCCCATAAGTCTGGCATCATAGGAAAAATAATAAAAAAAGGCAAAACAAAAGCGTGAGATCCGGGCTTCAAGCGGGCCATTCCACAGGCCCTCGACGTCCTATCCAATGACCAGGGAATTGTTAGTACAGGTATTCCCTTACTTGGGTGCTGTAATGTGCAGGAGCGCCGTCTTGCTGGAACCATGTTGGGAAATTTCCTTCTTCGTTCGAGACACTGGGAAATGCTTCTTCCTTGAGCATACGTAGGTAGGTGCCTCCAGTGACACGTTCATCGAAAAAGAGGGGGCCTATGATGCGATCCTTCCAAATGCTACACCATACCATCACCCGAGATGCACCTTGTTCCTTTGAAAAGGTATACCAGTGAGGGTTGTTTTGAGACCAGTAGCGGGTGTTCTGTCGATTTACCTCACCATTTCCATAAAAAACAGCCTCGTCACTGAACAGAATGGTGGACGGGAAATTGGCATCCCGAGCATAAACTATGGTTTGTAGAAATAGAAAAATATGAATTTCTCCTATGATGCCGGACTTATGGGACACCGTATATATATATATATATATATATATATATATATATATATATATATATATATAATCTGAAATAAACTAGAAAGTTCACTGAAATCAGATTTGCTGTCAATGCATAAAAATTATTTTGTTGCGGAGAGGTACTTTTTGGATGAAGAAATGTTTCTGTGAGTCGCCATAATAATATAATCTGTTGAACCTACTACAATAAATCCGTTGAGGCGAGTTTTTTTTAAATAACCAAATGTTAATTAATTAACATCCTCTCTCTTGAGTATAGGTCCATTTAATCTGTGCTTTTCCTAATTCTTTTCGATAAGGCTTTCAATCAAGGTGAATTTGTTTGATTTTCGGAAATGTTATTTTTATGTAAGAATTTTTGTCTTACTCTTAATTTTAACACACTCACTGTAAGCGCATATTTGTACAGAAACAAATTTGTAGGTTTTTATACCCCTACCGGATTCGAACGACTGTCACTGAGACATCCACCATCGGAGCTGTAGCTTTGTTTGACATATTTGGTGTTTTTCATTTCTCTCTTCCGTATAGTTTTATAAAATAAAGAATAAAAATGAGCATTAAATAAGTGTTTGTTTGTTTAATCTAAGGTCAAAATAATTCAAATACTCAGTAGCGTGGTGGAAGATTGATAACACGGAAAAATTGTTAAGGTAAACATGCTTAATATATGCATTTATCATCTTAAATGAAAACATAATACAGTTCCTTAAGCCTTACATATCCCAAGACTGTATGAAGATTACTCTTCCGAGTACATGAAGTATGTTGTAAATATATTAACACTTATATTTAGAGATATCCATTCTATTAAACAAAAGGAATTAACAGTACTTATTTATTTACAAATATAAGACAGTTGACACCTGGCACTGTAACTTTGCGCATCTTTATTATAAATATGTCGTATCGTGGCTACTTCTTTTATTACTCCGTTTGTTGAGTCACTCAGTATGTGATTGCCTCTCCTCTAAATAAGTTGAACATTTATACATTTTTTAAATACTTTGGGAACACACAGCAGTAACAAAAAGATATTAAACCAAAGTGGCTTCAACGTAAATGCGCTTTACCATAAAGCAATTTCCCTCACTTTCAAAAAAAATTCTCATTTCATCATAATTTCCTCAAATGAAGTGGAAATATGTGAAGAAATAACATACGTGTAATTCTATTCAATTGTCACTTTACAAATGGATTTCAGAGATTTGACACACAAATGGGCATCGGTTGAAAAATGTAAATAAATATTTCAACAAAATGTATTTGGTTGAAAATGTTTTGCAGAAAATCTGTTTTCTGTTTTATTTTTTGTTTTATTTTTTGTTTATTTTCTGTTTATTTTCTGTTTATTTTCTGTAGTCATTCTTGAATACTGATTTATATATATAGAAAAATATAGAAAAATTATATATAGAAAATATAAACTGGAATCTCCCCCATTTTTTTTTTTAAAGATAGTTGAAAATACTGCATCGAAGATAATGTGAGATTTATTAAGATTTCGGTAGCTCTATTAAGAGATTAAATGAGATTTCTTTGGGTTTTTCGAAGATTACAATTAGAAGTATTCGGGATTTATAGGATTGGAGGCAATCTTCAACTTTATCAATTTTAAATTAAATATAATATAATAAATTGTTTTATTATATTTATTTCCATTCTTAAAGATTTAGTTGGTGCACACGTTATTAAATAATAATAATATATTATTATTATTATTATTATTATTACTAATTCTAAAATCACTGAATTATTTTAATTCAAATCTGAATAGAGAAATGCAATTCTGAAAATTTATTACATTTCAAATTAAAATTTTGTCAAACTGACCTCCCCCCCTCCCTCCCCCGTTTTTCATTCAAATCTTAGTCCCTTTACTCCTGAACCTTTTCCTACTGGAATAGGGTAAGGGTAAAGGGGGGGGGGTGTAAAATGACTTATGGACACCCTATACAGCATCAATGTAGAGCAGTTTCCCAAACTGTGGTCCGCGCACTCCCGAGAGTCCGTGGTGGTATCTTCAAACAGAGCAACCTATTTGAGAATGCATATATCATTGTAACCTAACCCTTTTCTTTTCTATTTTGGGTTGCGTTTCTTTTTGAACACCCTGTATTTATGTGCTTTTTAGTTTTTACTGTAAAAGTTCACTCTTTTGACGATAAGTAATAGTAATAAATAATAAATAAATAAATAATAATACACTAATTTTTGCAATTTGTATTTGTTCTTGTTTGTCAGAAAGTTAAGCAAATTAGCGCTATGAAGAAGGAAGGGGGTCCGCGGGGAAGTTACCAGGGTTAGAAAAGGGTCCGTGATCGCAAAAGATTAGGAAACTCTGATGTAAAAGTACGAGTATTTTGCCATGTTTTCATACTGTACATTATTCATATTTAAAAAAAATTATGCGCAGAACTGCCGTTCCTTCCTCGATGGTGTCAAAATACTTTCAAAGTATCGTGTATCGCATTTCTAAAAATTGGACCGTTTGCACCACCAGGTGATAATAAATTCCGTAGAGTTTTTTATATTTAAAATTCAATCCTCGTAATTTTTGTCTAACACTTTATCGAAAGGTTTTGTACCTTGATCAATCTTAATTTCATTTCGTTCATAAACTCTTAAAAATAATGACACTTTTTGTCTGAATTAGTGACAGTGACATGGGAGACAATATAGTATTAAATTCTTGAATATTCCACATTTCAGAATAAATATAAAGTGAAAAATTTTGAAGGCTAAATGAACACTAAAACACACAAGTCATGTTCCAAAGCAACAATTTAACGAATTGACACAAATTGAATTTCTCGTACAAAAATAACCGATTGAACCATTTAGAGGTTTTCAGAGATGTCACTTCTAATTTCCAAGTTTGTCTTTACATATGACGTTTGAAGTGCTTTGACCTTTCTCTTATATGGAGTAACCGATTTTTTTTTTTTAAATGATTTTGAAATAATCTTGAACGCGAAAAATTCCGCGACAAATTTTCGAAATGGATTTTAAAACAAAAATTTAGGCATATAATTTCGCAAGTTTTTATTTTTTTTTTAACTTCTAGAGAAGGAAGTTTAATCCTTCGGGGCCCACAAGGTCATATTTTCCTTTTAGGGAACGGACAGATCCGTTAATTCGACTCGATAGGGGCTGAGGGGATTAACAATAACGTATATCTCAGTTCAGTTTTTTTTTTTAATCCAGCTATATATAATATAAATATTGTTCTATCACGTAAATGCTTTCTATGCTGTCTTAGAATGATAGCATAAATGCATTAAAAAACCTTCTTAAACGTTTCATTGTACATCTGGTGTTCCATTTTAAAACGTGTAATGAAGTACACCTTCATTAGTAGTAAGGTTGCATATTTGCGTCTCATTTGAAACATCGAATCAGATTCATAATGAATTGCCATTGAATTACACAGCTGAAATATTACCAAATGGGTCGCACAATGTAGAGTATAATCAAGGGTTCAATAAGGTTTAGAGTCTTTAGACTGAAGTTGGTGAAATTTTTCGGTCACCGTCCCCTGAGGGACGAGGTGAATGAACTTATTGTGTCGAATAAGGGGTCATCGATAGAATATATATTCTATCTGTAGAAGAGAAAGACTTCATCATTGGGCAATAATGAGTCGCATTCTATCAGAGTAACAGCAATTGCGGTCCTCATCGTTGCAAAGAAATTGATAGTCTTATCGTGTATCAAATACAATTCATAATAACCCCTACCATCATTATCATTCTATCATTAAACAAAATACTTTATTTATATATATAGGGTGTTTCAGGAGGAAAGGTCAATACTTCGGGAGGTGATAGTATCGGTCATTGTGAGAAAAAAAGTTCATATGAACATGTGTCTAATTCTGAATAGTTACGGAGATAGAGTTGTTTGAATCTGATGCGCGCGCAGCTCTTCCTCCCCCTTCCCTCCCCTCCCCTATAACCTTGAACCATGTAAGCTGTAATGTAAGCATGTAACATAAGCCAATCGACAGCGGACTGTTGTGAGTGACATTGTTTGGTGTTTGAAGTAGTGTTAAGAATACCACACACCTTCACACATGCCGAATATGCAGCTATGGTGTATGTCTACGGTTTTTGCGATGGAAGTGCAACAGCTGCTGTTGCAGAATACCGTCGACGGTTTCCGAACCGCAGAATTCCGGATCGAAGAGTGTTTACCAGGGTTTCCAACACATTGCGTGAGATTGGTACACTTCCCAGCGCTCATGTTTCATCTGAACGTGAAGGTCAACAAGATGTGGATGAAGTGGAAAACATTCTTCAGTTGGTAGAGCGTAGTCCTACTACTAGCTCACGAAGAATTTCTACACGTCTCGGGGTACCACACACAAGAGTATGGCGAACATTACGTGAGGAAGGCTTGCATCCATATCATGTACAACGTGTACAACACCTTCAACCAGGAGACGCTGCCATGCGACTGGAATTTTGTCATTGGGTAAATGCTAATCGCCGATTGCTTCGATTAATACTGTTCACCGATGAAGCTACTTTCACCCGTGACGGTATCAACAACACTCGTAACTCTCATCGGTGGTCAGACGAAAATCCAAATGCCACTGTGGAAACAAATTTTCAACATCGCTTCTCTGCCAATGTGTAATGTGGTATCATCGATGATCAGCTGATTGGCCCTGTTACTTTAGAGCAGTGCTCTTCAACCTGGGCGGTACCGCCCACTAGTGGGCGAAGGATCTCATTAATCTAAAGGTAATTGCAATTAATTTTATTGTTTTATGCAGGGTATATAACTTTTAGTTTGAGTTTTTGCATTTTTAATTTTGGTGGGTGATACGGAGATTCAAAAGTTACAAAAGTGGGTGGTAAGCATAAAAAGGTTGAAGAGCACTGCTTTAGAGAATCGTCTTACAGGACAAAGTTACCTAGAACTTCTGCAAAATGAATTGCCAAGACTATTGGAGGATGTTCCTTTGGCTACACGCGCTGGTATGTACTTTCAGCATGACGGAGCTCCTCCACATTCTACCCGTCTGGTGATGCAATACCTAAATCAAACTTTCCCTGGTCGATGGATCGGCCGCGGTGGTCCCATTCAATGGCCACCATGGTCTCCAGACCTCTCTCCGTTAGATTATTATTGTTTGTAGGGGTGGATGAAAAGTCAAGTTTACAAAAGAAAGGTGGATACACGAGACGAATTGCTCGCGCGCATTTTGGATGCTGCTGCCCGCATAATGGAACGTCAAGATCAACTCAGACGAACAACACGCGATCTTCGCACACGAGTTGCAAAGTGCATTGAGGTTGACGGTGGGATTTTCGAAAACGTATTGTAAACTGTAACAAATTTGTCATTTCTGTATCTCATACCATTCAAAATGCCAATGTTTAAACATTAAATGTTAGAAACAGTAATTGGTTTCTCTTTCTTGATTACCATTAACAATGCTTTTGTATTTGTAGATTCAAACAGCTCTATCTCCGTAACCATTCAGAATTAGACACATGTTCATATGAACTTTTTTTCTCACAATGACCGATACTATCACCTCCCGAAGTATTGACCTTTCCTCCTGAAACACCCTGTGTATATATATGTATATATACACACCTCGGTGGTGTAGTGGTTAGCGTCGCTGACTACGAATCCATCGGCCCAGGGTTCGAGACCCGACGGCAGCCGGCGCGCAGCAAAACCCAGCTGTTCATCCTTCCACACAATAAAGAAAGTGGTTGGTAGATAAATGGGTACCCTAGGTGGCCTAGTGGTTAAGACGCTGGGCTGCTGATGGGGCGTGGTTCGGATTCCACGTTAAACTGTAGGTCTAAGGTGGAGTGAAAAGCTTGACCTTCGTCAGAATGAACAATTCCGGCGGAAGCTAACCAAAGGTTATATATATATATATATATATATATATATATATATATATATATATTTTGGTTTGTAAATGCGCATAAAAAAGATAGATTTTCTCGAAAAAGCCCGTTCATATTGTCAAAGTCGTAACAATTTGTAAAATAGAGTACAGTATATGTATGCATATCCATTTATACCTACATTTATGTACAGTATGTATGAATGTGTACGTTTAAAATATTGGAAAAAAATTATCTTTCATTCTCTATACGAGTTACAGCCGATTTATAGCTGATACGAATTCACACTCAACATTTCGATTGTAGCTCAAATTCCCTTTTATTTGTTAATTCGGAAGCTTCCCCTCTAAGCTTCCCCTCTTATTAGAACAAACTATAACATTATTTAAATGTGGGATAGTAAATACCGTAGAGTTTCCTCGTTATCTCGCCATGGATTTCCTTCATAATTTGAAAAAACTTTTAAAAACTAAGTCAATTTTCTAAATCTGTATAAGAAACTTAGGCACACACGACTTTTTCATATATTATCACGAATCCTACTTTAATACTGGTGAGAATGGACACAGTGTTTGTGTTCGTTAACGTATATCAACAGTTTTATTAGCGAAAATCGTTCATGTAGTTTTAGACGAGCGACTGAAAAACCATTTTGTTCCACTATGAAATCCCACTTTAGAAACTAAATAGCGTATTGAAGAGAAACTTTTCGAGTAAATAATAAAAATCTCTTCACTTCCAAGTCTAAAAAGCTAATTAAAAAAGTTGGCGGAGAAAATTTCAAATCTGTGGGTCTTTATAAGTAATCAGTAGTTTTTCAAAAGGAATTAATATTTTCAAACTTTCCTATCACACACACACAAAAAAAAAAAAAAATCTCACTTTTTCTTATTATTTCTATATTACAGTCAAATTTATATATTAAAAATCTTTGTATAAAATTAAATTATTTTCATCAAGATTTACGGTTTCTATTTCTTTAAAAAGAAAAAAAAATTACTAAAAAAAGGAGGGTAAAAAGTTTAGAAACGTAATCAAAACTTTTTCCAACATGGAAATAGAAACCATGTTTTGAAATGGTCACACCGACTTTTGTAATTTGAAAATTACAAGCATTTTGATTCTAGATTTTATACAGTTCTATCGGAATGAACTAAATTAGTTTGCCTTCAAAAATAAAAAATTGCTTAAAATTTAACTTTGAAATACATTATATATATATATATATATATATATATATATATATATATATATATATATATATATATATATATATATATATATATATATATTATTTCAACGTTTTAAGTCATATGTATGTATATATATATATATATATACACACAGTAAAACCTTAATTTTACTTCCGCCCAAATTGCTAATTGTTTGTTCTGACAAAGGTCAAGCGTGTTGCCTCACCTTAGGCCTACAGTTTAACGTGGAATTCGAATCACGATCCACCAGGGAAGTCAGAAATTACAAAGCTCTTGCCCGGACTCGATCTTACGGACTCCCTATCTTTTTTTATGGAAGGATGAACAGCTGGGTGAGCTGTGCGCTGCCTGTCTTCGCCGAGAATCGAACCCGGGACCGATGGATTCGTAGTCAGCGATGCTGACCACAACACCATATATATATAGGGCGTCCCAAAAAAATGTATACACACTTTAACAGCTGATAGCTCAATTGATGTTTCTTTCTTTCCAAGTTAAATCCATTAGAATTAATAATGGCAGTCAGACTAAGCTTTGAACAAAGGACATTCATTCTAAAATGCTACTGGAAGTGTGAAAACGCAGTTGAAATGCAAAGACAGTTTAGGAGGGAGTTTCAAACAGATCCACCAACGCGACTTACCATCACTCGAATTAGAGATAAGTTTGAAGCCGATGGAACTGTTCAGAATGTCCACAAGAAGCGTTCCGGAAGACCACGGACATCGACAAGCCCCACAAAGCAAGAAAGAGTACTGGAAACGTATCACCAAAGTCCAAGAAAATCTGTGCGGCAAGCGAGTCGTGAGGTAGGAATTTCAGAATCGTCTGTCCAACGCATTTTGAAGCGCTGTCAATGGAAAAGTTACATTCCAAGATTAGTCCATGCTATTAATGAAGATGATGATCCGGACCGAAGAGTGGAGTATTGCGAGTGGTACTTGGCACGATGTGGATGTGGATTGGACGAAGGGGTTTCGTAGAATACCCTCCGCGTTCACCAGACCTCACACCACTAGACTTTTTTTTATGGGGATACTTAAAAGACAAAGTCTACGCTATAAAACCTGCAACAGTCGCTGAATTGAGAGCAGCCATTGAACGAGAATGCACACAAATACCAAACGAAATGTTTCGTGGTTTGCGATTCCATTGCTTCGCGTTATCAGCAGTGCCTGGACCAGAACGGACGTCAGTTTGAAAACAGGCGTTGACAAAAACTATTAAATAATGTCTGTAGATTCTATTACATTTTGAAAATGAAATGTATTTTAATAAACACTGCCTTTATAAGTATTTAAAGTGTGTATACATTTTTTTGGGACGCCCTGTATATATATATATATATATATATATATATATATATATATATATATAATCTTTGGTTAGCTTCCGCCCGAATTGTTCATTTTGACGAAGGTCAAGCTTTTCACTCCACCTCAGACCTACAGTTTAACGTGGAATCCGAACCACGCCCCACCAACAGACCAGCGTCTAGGCCACCCAGGGTACTAATTTATCTACCAACCACTTTCTTTATTGTGTGGAAGGATGAACAGCTGGGTTTTGCTGCGCGCCGGCTGTGATCTCGAACCCGGGGCCGATGGATTCGTAGTCAGCTACGCTAATCACTACACCACCGATATATATATATATATATATATATATATTATATATATATATATATATATATATATATAGTAAGGAATAAGAGGACGAGAAGGTGGTACATGTTTATTAGTCAAACGTTTCTGAAATTCAATTTCCATCATCAGTGCTAAAAATGAAAAGTAAAAAAGTGGACAAATATAGTGAATAAAAGATTTTATACAATATACTTATGCAGTCCTATGATAATAATTTTAAAAATGTTACATGAAATGTAGAGAGGCAAGATAATGGCTAAAATATGCAAAAATTGAAACGCATCTTACCGGGTTATTATCTGAAGGGGGGGGGGTAATCTAATTGTGTAGAGGTTGGGAATGGTTGAATGTTAAAGTATCCCTGTTAGAAGCCGGAGAGTGATAGCGGATTTCTTTTCAGTGGTGGTTCAGAGGAAATTATTTAGCTGTGTTTAAGTTGAAGGCAGAACTATAGTTGTTGAGGGTTGGTTTTGTACTAAGGATGTATAGACATTCGAGGATGCGAAGGTCGGTTGGTTGGTATGCTGAATTGATAATTTTCAATTGGTGGGGAGCAGTGGGTGATTGTGGAGGTGGCAATGATCTATTATTGCTGATTTTGATGGTTTGTTTAAAGGTTGTAATGTTGTTTGTGTAAAGGTTGTAATGTTGTAACGTTTGACTAATAAACATGTACCACCTTCTCGTCCTCTTATACCTTACTAAATTGCGGTTTCCCAAGAGCAAACCCTTCAATCAAGTGTGTGTATATATATATATATATATATATATATATATATATATATATATACAATTCCTTGGTATAATAACAAACAGATGACTAAATATACTAATATCTTGAGGTATTTTTCAAGTTTTGAAGTGGTTCTTTCCATGTGTATTGTATGTAAATAATTTTAGGGCTTTTTAATTTTTTTTAATGTAGGAAAAGGGGGTCAAGGGCGAGCGCCAGCAAAAATGTCCCCCACCCCTTAATATAAAAAGAAGAGAGCTGAAATCAAGGTCTCCAAGTCCCACGATATAATTTTTTTTTAATTTTGAAAAGATTGTGTGGTGTGAAGAACAGAGAAAGAAGTGTGTTTTTGAAAGCATGCTGGACTACTAACAGGGTAGATGAGACACGGAAAAAGCTAAAGCTAACGTTCCTCCCCTTCCTGCAGTATTTCCCTGGTCGATTGGTGTCTACAATTTCATCCATAATTACTAAATTTGAATTATTCTAAAAGATGAATTACAGTTTTATTTCGATTTCTTTCGTAAAATTAAAGCCAAACAGTACAGTTATTGCACTGTAAACAAGAAAGTTTGTGAAGTCCCAAAACTGAAGTACCTAAATAGGCTTTTTCTATCTTTTACGTTCCAAGTATACGGTATACGGTTCCAAACATTGACCTTATTAATCCTTTAACGCCGAACGTTTTAAAAGTAGGGTTAATTCTAAATGCGTGTATTTGGAATGATACGTATTCGACCCATTCGGCGGTAGAGGGTTAAAGGTTCCCTTCTGGGTATAGCTTTATGGTATATAGGGTCAAGGGTCAGAAAGAGAGCCAGTAAGTTCCAGGTTAGTGTCTATGCGGTCCCCAGTTTGGAACTTAATTCTGAAAGAACCTTTCTTTAACCTATTTTAGCATGGGAATCAAACGGTTTAAAATTTTCATGTCCTATAGAACTTTAATGCATACGTTATAGATGGGTCATATAATATAAAGTCTATTAGAACACCCAAAACAGAAACTAGTCAGGTGGGTCACAAAAAAGAAAGTCTACCAAGGTGTATGTGGTGACCATTCTAAATTGTTCATATACTCGTAAAGCCCGTGGTGTTCACTCGGAAGACTTCTCGCGCGAGTTTGTTCTGTCTTGAATCGAACAATCTCTCCATGAGTCATCTCGTAGGCCTATGTACACTAGGGTGTATCATGCTCAGGTCGAATATTGAAAAACTTGGAATTTCAAGATTGGCAGTATGTATTCCTGGTTCAGGGGTAACTGGGCGACAGACAACTAGGCAACGGGACAAATGGGCGACGACCAACTAGCCGACAGGAAAACTTGGCGACAACCAACTAGGCGACAACAAATATATATATATTTATTTATTTATTTATTTATACATTATGTATATTCATACATTAGATAGAAATTAAAGGTCCAAGTTTGAAAAGACTTTATTACACATAAAATAAAATATGATAAATCATTAAGATAAAAGAATTATAAAACGTGATTTATATAATTGGGGCAGATTATATAATTGTTATGCAGATGGAACAAAATTGTACCCCACACCCTTTAGATAGAGTAGAATCTACTGTTTATGAAAAAGTGCTCTAAGTGTGGGAAAGTGTGTTCCCTTGATAATAATACCCAGTTCTTTCGTTGCCAAAAGCGTCGGTCAGATCTGTAAAAGTAGCAGAAAAAAATGAAGAATTAATGCCCAGTTAGTTCAATTGAATGCCCGGTTAGGTCAATTGAATGCCATGTTAGGTCGATTGAATGCCAGATTAGGTCAATTGAATGCACGGTTAGGTCAACTGTACGCCCTTGACGATTGGTTAGGTTAAGTCATGATATTTTCATTAAAAACACATAAAGTCTCTTCAAACTTGGACCTTTAATTTCTATCTAATGTATGAATATACATAATGTATAATAAATAAATAAATAAATATATTTATATATATATATATATATATATATATATATATATATATATATTTGTTGTCGCCTAGTTTGTTTGTCGCCTAGTTTGTTGTCGCCCAGTTGCCACCGAAGGGTATTCCTATGTAAAATTGAATTTTAAGAGGGGTTCGTCTTCTGCAACTTTTGCGAAAAATCGCATTTAAGTGTTCAAAATCGCACTTTTTTGTCGAAAAATGGGATATTTGGCCAATTTCAAAGACTTGGTAGCCTCAAATGACCTCCATATGTTCCATATTGTTCACATACACCCTTAAACATTTCTAGGGGCATGCTTGGACCCATTTAAGATCAGCCAAAGTGGTTCATAACCCCTAAAATAACCAAAATCACCCAAATTGGCCCAAAACTAAGGAATTGTATGATTTTTAATCTCCTATATACCACATTTCGCGGCTGTTCTCTTCATCAGGCAGAATCTTTTTGTTCTTCTTTCTTGGTCTTGCATTTTTTTTTTTTTAAGAAACGCCTCCACCAATTTTTATTTATTTTCTTTTCGGCATCACTGAGTGTGATGGCAGCTGCCCCCACCTTTCCGCAAGCTGCTGTGACGTTCAACCTTTTATTTTGCAATTGCAATTCTTCTTTAATATTTGTATAAGTCCCTCCTCCACCCCCAGCTTGTAATAATGTGCTGGTCAACTGAATGTTTTGAGATTTTTTCTTCTGAAAACATCTTGATTTGTGTAGCAGGTCTTGTAGAGATCTAAAACATGTTCATAATGTCTTGCTTTGACTTGAAAACTGGCAGCAATTCTCTGTGATCGATCCTAGCACGAACAAAACCATCTCTTCTCTCTTGCCCATACACTGCATGAGCTGCAGCTGAAACTTCCTGGACTGCTCTTTCACAGCTTTGAGTGTGAACTGAGAAGTTCTCAACTTCAAGTGGAGACCTGAGAAGCTCCTCAACTTCTCCTCTTGACATCTTACAAGTGAAGAGTGGCTCATACAGTTTCTCCTTATCCCAATTTATCAGAGTAATTGGAGAAGTGGCATCAAAATTCAGTTTAGGGTTTCTATGAGTTCTCAGACTCATGTCTCCATACTCAGACTTACCTCTGATCTTTGTTAGCCTTAGCTTCTGTAGATCAGCTCTAGCAGTAGCTCCTTTTCTTCTTCCTCTTTTCTATTTCTCTTCTCAGCTGCCTTCTGTTCTTCCTTCTTCCTCTTAGCAGCCTTCACCTGCTTCACTGTTTCTTTCACATCAACAGATGCCATCTGGAAGCCAGAAACTTCTGAGGTTTTGATCCTCTGGTAATGGAGCCACTCTAGCTCTAGCTTTGGAATCTTCTGAGGCAGAGGACAGTCACAGTTGACATGAACTCTAGCAGCACAGCCAGAGCAGCCAGATGCTTCAATTCCACAGAGAGTGATATCATGTCTGCAGGTTGTTATGTCAAACAATGTATCAAGTTCAGATATCCTCTTCTATGTCTTTGCAGCCTTCACTCTGCCATTCACTAGGTCAATCATTTCATTTCACCTGACAAGAAACTTCCTGGCAATGGATCTCTCTTGGATGATCACAGGAGGAGTGAACTTGGCATTGCTTTTGCGCCACTGTGCCAGTACCAGTGATGCCAAGTCCTTAGCCAAATCTCGCAGAGGGTACTGAGCTCTCTTCTTATCATCCAAAAGCAGCTTCTCTTCCTGGAGAAGGATTCCTCTCTGAAACACAGCTTCTGTGGGAAATAACTGCTTGCCTGGAGCCCTGGACCCACCAGATCACTCAGCTTTGAACCAAAACTTTTTCTGGTCTTTTGTCCTTGCTTAGCCATGGTGGCTACACAATCTTCACCAAGCTTTGTATCTGAAACATGGAAAATAATCACAGTGAAACTCTAGTAGCCTATAACAGCTGTTACAATGGTTTTGTTTGGTAAGAAACCGGTCTGTTACATTTGTACTACAGTGTATGTCCTGCACAGCTGTTCTGTACATAACCAGAAAACGAAAAAGTGGAAATTTGAACACTTAAACGTGATTTTTGGCAAACGTTCAAGAAAATAAACCCCTCCTAAAATTTAATTTTACATAGGAATACATACTGCCAATCTTGAAATTCGCGCTTCATTGAGCATGATACACCCTAATGTACACTAGCGCGCCTACTTTCAGACAGTAAACTCGCGTAGTTTTTACGCACCAGTAGGGACACACAGCTAAAAAGTGAATTTTGATGAATAAAGTGACTGTTTTGTGTGTCTAGAACATTACAGACTTGTCCAAAGGCATTAAAACGGGGTCTATTTTATTTATTTTATTTATTTTTTTACCACACGAAAACTGGTCTAAAGCATTTTTTTTGTGTGTATTTGTTTCATGAAAAGAATATTTACTTGTTTTTACGTTACTTTTAATAATTTTGATTTCATCTTTCTTTGATGTGATGTTTTTGAGATTTTTCGATATGAACATATCTCTCTCTCTCTCTCTCTCTCTCTCTCTCTCTCTCTCATCCGTGAGATAAAAGTAGTAGTACAGTTATGAAAATAACATGAATATATCCTATTTTCATATCAGGTATTAAAAAATATTTAATATAATAATTACTATCAAGAATATTATTTGATCAAACATTAAAGAAGGATTTCCAACTTATTGTGTTTGTAAAGTAAAATGTTAAAAGAAGCAACATTTCAAATTGAATCTTCAAAACGCAGTATAAAACAGCGCAATATATATATATATTCCTTATTTGAAGGAGGAGATTGTAGACTCCACTCGACCGGGGAAGTACTCCAGAGGGGAACGTTAGGTAGGAGATAGGAAGTGCTGGGACTCCCGTTTCTCCTGTCACTGTCCTCTTTAGTTGATCTTTTTCCGTGTCTCGTGTACCGTGTGAGCAATCCAACATGCTTTCACATACACGCTTCTTCCTCTATTCTTTACTACACATACATGCATTTTACACATTACACAATCTTTTAAAAATTTGTAAAAAAAAAGGCATTATGAGCCTCGATTTCGGTTCTCTCCTTGTATAATGGAGAAGGGTATTTTTGCGGGCGCTCGCCCTTGGTCACTTCCTCCTGCATAATATATATATATATTATATATATATATATATATATATATATATATATATATATATATATATATATATATATATATATATGAGAGAGAGAAAGAAAGAACTAAGATTTTTATGGCAACATTTCAGTGCCAAATTTACTTCATAGTTATATAATCAAAATAGAAGTTCAGAGGAAACGCTCATTCACTGTAAGCATTGGCAGTTAAGTTCCGTATGACATGACAATTTTAACCGTTTGGTTCCTTATCAAATGTCGAAAGAAGTTAAGGAATGGTTCCTCTCAGAATTAGGTTCCAAATTGGGGACCGCATAGACACTAACCGGAAAATTACTGGCTCTCTTTTTTGACCCTTTATCCTTTATCCTTTATCCTGTATGCCATAAAGCTATACCCAAAAGAGAATCTCTACGGCCAATTGTAGGAACCCTTTATTATTTAGAAGTTACAAAAAGACCATTTGGGTACTTCGACTAAAAGGCTTTACGAACGTCCTATTTTACAGTATCACCTTCGCAATCCAGGAAAAAGGTGAACTATAGAATCTTTCATCAACTTCTGTTTCTCTAATGTAGTAACGTCTTTCCTATGAATGACCGTCCTTAACGGACATATTATTGCTGAAATTAAATATAAAAATTCTAAAAAAGCATCTTTTAAATCGTCGTATTTTCAACTTTTTTTTTTTCAAATTCACTTTTTCTTCATCGAAAAACTACGAATGTTATTTGCCGAATGTCGGTGAGTAGCTACAGCTGATGAAATTTCATGGCATTTTCTTCTTCTTAAAAAAAAATAATAATAATGATGATATAATGATAATAATAATAATAATAATAATAATAATATTGTTCGGTGAAAGCGCAAATGTCCCGAAAGTAAATGCTATGTTTTTAACTTTTCACACCTACAAGAAAAGAATTTACAGTTATGGCAAAGAACAAAAAGGTTTTGGTCATAAAACGTTTGCAATACTCCCCAACGTTAATATAAACTGCAGCAAAACGGAAAATGACATTTGAACACCTTGCCGCCTCGTTTTTGTTCTAAATGTTAACGAGACCGAGAAAGTGAGTAACCGTCACATACAGTGTAACATTTTTAGAGAAAAAATGTAAGTTTAGGCAATTCGAGACAATTTGCAGTGAAAAGAAAAAAAAACACCGTTTTGCACTAAATGTATTGCGGGTATTATAACTGTCTTGTCGAAGGTTGAGAAAGTATTCCCAGAACTTGATACTTTTCTCCGAAGGAAACATTTAAGGGAAACACGCCCTAATGTGGCCTCTGTATGCACGCTTAATAAACAAACCATCCCGAGTCAGACGTTATATATATATTCTCAATGCATATAGTTTTTCATATACAGCGGGTACATACGTATTACTAGTAGGATTCATTAAAATAGTGTTCGGAGAGATAAGTATGACCACACTTAATTAAATGTTGCTTTTATGTCCTGTTTTTTTTTGATTCAGTTCTTGGCTTCAGAATTAACAAAAAGAATTCAGTAAAGCTCGCACGTGATATTCTTATATTTTTTATCAATGTGAGGAAGAATCCGGAGTTTAGTCAGTATTATTTTAGAATTATTCCCACTCAACTGATTCCGAAGTACTGTGTCTATCCCGACTACGTTATGGCTTATATCGTAACACCGCTTCCCGCGGATCAGCGAAATTAAGCGACATTGCGTTTGGGTGGTAGTTGGATGGAGGACCGTCCTCTCCATTCGGATTATTATGCGGCGAACAGTTGTTCGGGTCCCACGTAAAGCTGTACGTCTCATCCGTCATACGATTTTATATGTTACGAAGGAGATTAAACAAATCAAACAAAAACTACGTCTGTCTGCATTGAAAAATTGTTCTACATTAAAAGGAGTTTAATTCGTCAAGGAAAGGAAGGTGATTAAAAGGTCTCGCAAATGTCGTTAATGTCACCAAAGACAAACGATTAGGGAGTCAGGACACTTCCTGTAGGAATAACAATACAGGCTGAAGTGAAAAAAAAAAAAACTTTGTCACTACTCAGTGGGAAGTCTGGATAATAATCTTAATGAATAGATTCGTAGAAATTAAGTTTAGAGAGAAAACAAGGATGTCGAACGCAGTTAAACGCTTAAACAAATCGAGTGTTATTATACCTAAATTAAATTCACCAAATTTTTACGCTACTTGTTTCCAAGGAAGGAGTTAATATAAAAATGATCGTCAGCCATTTTGCGCGTGCGTGAATTCGGAAAGGAAGATCGTTCTGAAGTTGCAAACCTCTGAAACATAATGTTATACCATGAAAATAACGGAGAACTCCTCGCATCTCGCTACATTAATGCTCTTAAAAAGGTTATTTTCAGCGTCTCTACAGTCGTACAGACTTCACAATATATTTAAGACAACATTTATGCATGAAACTTTCGTTATACAAATCTCTAACGTTGCACAGTTGAGTTATCCAGTCCATACAATTTTCACAAAGTTGAAAGTATATATATATATATATATATATATATTATATATATATATATATATATTTCTCGTCTCTCCCTTGTGTGTGCCTCATTCGCTGTTTTCTTCGAATTTTGTGATAGCTCATTGGCTCATTTCTTCAGTAAGCATCTTTTTCTTTATTGAATGAATCGCTTGACTTCCATCTCAACTGACGGTGGCGTGGAATGAAATTGTCTTCTTCATCCAGTTTCAGTTTCTTTCATCCATGCCCGAAGAATTTACGTTAATAACAACACTCGACTCAGTTTCCCCGACCCCTGAGCTCATTTATTTACCCATTATTTTAACCTCTCCCTCCCTCCATCATTGTTTGAGTTTCAGCGCGCATATTATATATATATATATATATATATATATATAATATATATATATATATATATATATATATATATATACACACTTTCCTTTCAACTTTTCAAATGTTCCGTGCGATGATTCCTCATTTCCCGAAGGTCAAGCTTGGTGTTCATAAACATTTCCTTTTTAAACCTCCAGTTTTAATATATTTCTCAATTGCGTATCGAGTTGCAATATAAAAGGTCACCCTTACGAAGGATTTCCCTACTGGTCCCGAATGTCTGAAGAAATTCCCGAGTAAACACGAACAAAAGCGGGTTCATCACAGTTTATTGTAGACATCACAAATTCTCAGTTACCAGCAGAAATCTACAGGGTGTCCCGTAAGTCCGGCATCATAGGAGAAATTCATATTTTTCTATTTCTACAAACCATAATTCATGTTTTTCTTATGCTCGGGATGCCAATTTCCCGTCCACCATTCTGTTTAGTGACGAGGCTGTTTTTTATGGAAATGGTAGCGGTAAATCGACAGAACACCCGCTACTGGTCTCAAAACAACCCTCACTGGTATACCTCTTCAAAGGAACAAGGTGCATCTCGGGTGATGGTATGGTGTGGCATTTGGAAGGATCGCATCATAGGACCCCTCTTTTTCGATGAACATGTCACTGGAAGCACCTACCTACGTATGCTCAAGGAAGAAGCATTTCCCAGTGTCTTGAACGAAGAAGGAAATTTCCCAACATGGTTCCAACAAGACGGCGCTCCTGCACATTACAACACCCAAGTAAGGGAATACCTGTACCAACAATTCCTTGGTCATTGGATAGGACGTCGAGGGCCTGTGGAATGGCCAGCTAGAAGCCCGGATCTCACACCACTAGATTTTTATCTCTGGGGCCACTTAAAGCGCTGGTATACGCAGAGAAAATTAAGAGTGTTGAACATTTGCGGCAGCGCATTATTGGGGCATGTAACACCATTACTCCTGACATCATTCACCGTGTGCTTGCTGACTGGGTATCACGTCTGAATTTGTGTATTGAAAACAATGGTGGACATACTGAGCACGTTCTGTAAATAAAAGCTTTTATTTGGTCTTTTTTTATTATTTTTCCTATGATGCCGGACTTATGGGACACCCTGTATACTGATGGTTCTCTAAACTTTTTTAATGGAACCCCTCCCTACATTAATGCAAGCGTAAGTGATCAAAAATTTGAATGAAAGAAAGACGTCATATGTAAGAACCAATGTAACTTTAATGACCACCGACGAAAATGTAGGAGGAATTTGGCGATTTAGGAATATATATATATGTGTGTGTGTGTATATATATATATATATATATATATTATAAATCCTGAATGCATGTTCACTTCTGAAAAGAGGAATTTGAATATATATTCATATGATGGTTGTGATTAGACACGAGGCGATTACGTTACAAGTAATCTCCGTTACATTTATGAATACATTCTGTATTGCTCTCATTTCAACAAAACCTGATATGAGAACAAATGCGTATAAGACACATTCAATTTATACAGTGTGGAAGTGGTAAAAATTGCAAAATATATCGTATACGAAGCGCTTCAAACGTGGAAGGACAACGTCTTGGCCAATGTCATAACGCCATTTCCCATCGATCAGCGAAGTTAAACGGCAGTGTGGTCTGGGTATTAGTTGGGTGGAGGACTGTCCTCCGTGTCCAGATTATATAGTGACCCGTGATTTGGGTCTCTCTTAAAGATATAGGTCCCTTCCATCATTATGATATTAAATGTTGCGAAGGAAGTTAAACAATCCCATGAAACAATGAAGTACCGTCTGATACTGATACACTGAAGACCATACTACTGCCATTAAACTTCAAGGATCGCATAGATATTAAAGTGTTCACAATTCCGTTCCATTTAGGTCAGGGGTGTTCAAGCATGTGCACGTGGACACATTTGTGCCCGCGAAGCCATTTCAGTGTGCCCACGAGTAGCCGCCAGATAAGGTTTTAGAGACCGGTTAATAGAAAGAATATTGCAATTGAAACCAGACGATAATATTTTTTGTTTTTTATGTATTATCATAATATTTTTTGTGTGTGCCCGCCTGTGCTCCAGCATTTGAAAAATGTACCCGCCTGCGAAAAAGTTTGAGCACCCCTGATTTAGGTCTAGTTGGAGGGCAGGTTAACCCCCCTTCAGTTCGCACTGCCACTTATACGAGTATATAGCCTCTTTCTGGTTCGATAATCGATAACACTAAGATTAGGTTTAAGTTAGGTCTGGCTTGTTACTTTAATATATGGAATTAAAAATGATTGTACCTCGAGTAGGCGGAGATTCGAGCGTATGAAAATTTGTGCGCAGACCTTTCACGGTATTATTAATTTTGAAAACTTAATACACATTGGTTGAATTAAAAAAAAATCCCAACCTAAATAGATACCTCCCTCTCTTAGAAGACCTAAATCCGCTATTTTACAGAATAATGGTGGTCATGTACAGTACATTATTGTTAACCATAACATTGCGAAATTTCACATTCCAAATTTAGCGTTGATTTATAATATGCCATTTGTAGAATCAGGCACGCCTGAAAACGCAAACTTTGTGATATACTGAATACTGAATATATATGAATATAATTCAAAGGAATACAAAGGCCACCAAACAGCAACAGACCGGCTGGTCCCTACGAGGCTCTCTGTTTAAAAAGGAAAGGTTAAAAGAAAGGAAGAAAATTTAAAGTGAAAATTTGAAAGCAAAGCCAAAAAGGGAGTTGAAAGAGGAGAGAATCCGAGTGAAAATTCTAAAATATTTTTATGCGCTGACAAATTCTTCTAACTGAGGATTTAAGGCAAGATAAGCAACTAGTCTTTTTTTAAAAGGACTCGACCGAATTACTTTGAACTAAGCTGGCTGGCAATCCATTTTACAAATTAGCCATACAATTGGAGAAAAAAATGTTTAGCTTCTTTAGAATTAAAATGTTTACCCAATAATTTCAGACCAATTCGCGAATTCTATCCGCATTTGTGAAGGTGAAGTATTTTTCGGCGTCGACGTTATCAAAATCTTGAATCATTTTAAACACCAAGACTAAATCTCCACGAATCCAAATTAATGTTTCTAAACTGGCAGCGCATGATTTGTTTCTAAGTCTAAGAATCATCTTAGTAGCCCATCGCCGCACTCTCTCCATTCTCTCTCTGTCCTGTCGTAAATATGGGAACTGGAACTGAAAGCAATATTCCAAGTGCGGTCGTACAAAGGAATTATATAATGTTAGCGTTCTATTTTTTTTTTCGGACTTAAATTCAAAGTGATTTACCAACAAATCCTAAGATTCTATTTGCATTTAAATAGTCGAAGTAAGCTCAAACAGTAGAGTAAGGTACCAGGATTACGACATCGATCGACTTGTCAATTATCGACAAGTATGTTCCGGATTAAATTAAGTTAGGTGAGAGTAAGTTTGGTTAGTATAGGTTAGGTTAAGTTAACGTAGGTTATTACGTTAGGTTAGATTAGGTTTAGTTTTTTTAGTGTCGATGTTTTGGTCCTGTTAATCCGCATTAATGCTTACGTAAATTCATATTTTCATTACGAATTTCCAATTCCAATTTGTGTGTGTATCGAAATATTACAGAAGAGAATTTTAGATAGAAGTTAGACCATATTATTTGTACAATAGAGTGCGGAATTCAATTTTAAAACTATTTTCATTTAATTTTCCAGCGAAATTGATGGTGGAAAATTTTAACGAAGAAAGGATTAAATTCACAAAAATAATATTATATATATATATATATATATATGAAGTTTAACACTTGAGAAATTTCAGCTGTTAAGGTATGGAAAAAGAGAGGCCCTAAAATCCATGAAATATTATACCCCAAATGGACAGGAAATTCAGAGAAATTCTAAAGTAAAAGATTTAAGGGTTGTATTGACTGATGATGCGAAATTTGAAACACAAATTGGATAGCAGGAAACAGAACAAAGAGAGTAACTGGGCAGATACTGAGAACCTTTAAACGAAGGGATAAGAATATAATGATTCCTCTACTGAAAACACTGATCATACCCAAATTGGAATACTCTGTCCTAACATGCCCATATAAAAAAGAAGACATTTGACAGCTAGAAGGGATTCAGAGAAGCTTCACAGCCAAGATCAATGGGTGCAAAGAACTAAATTACTGGGAAAGGTTACGCGAATTAAACCTATATTCACTGGAAAGGAGAAGAGAGAGAGAGACACCATTATTTACACTTGGAAAATAATGGAGAAACTAGTCCTTAATCTTACTCTGAACGCTGTAACTCCCCAAACAACGGTGGAAAGTAGAAAAGGAAGACTGTGTCGTGTTCCCAAAATAAAGGCTAGACAGGGAACATCCTTAACCCTGAAAGAAAATAATTTTGTTGTGAGAGGACCAAAACTGTTTAATCAGCTGCCCAAAGACCTAAGGAACACGAGTGGTGTTGCAGTGGACATCTTCAAAAGAAGATTAGACGTCTGGCTCAGAACAATTCCCGATGGGCCGGGCCTACCTGGCTATGTGAGGTGGAGAGTACAAGAAACCAACTCACTACTTCACCAGGTCAACTCGAGAGGAGGGGCAACAAACTTGACCTTCGTGAAATGAGGAATCATCGCGCGGAACATTTGAAAGGTATATATATATATGGTGTGTGTGTGTGTTGTGTGTGTGTGAGAGAAAAGTAAAGGAAGTAAGGAAAGTAAATTGGGAATTGCTACTTCACGAAAAGACTCCAGAAGAAATACGTGTACTGTGTATAATAGAAACTGAAACTAAATCTATATTGCTGAAAAATGTTCCGGAGAGACAGAAAAGAAAATGTAGCAAGCTCGAGAAAAAAATCAGTACACTATTTAGACAACGGAAACAAACCGTAAAAAATCTCCACAGGTGCAGAACTGAGGCAAGGAGACTCAAACTAGGAAAAAAAAACTATGCAAAATAGAAGTGGACCTAAAACAAACATTCATCCATAAGACAAACGAGGAGGTAAACAAGGTAGCAGAAAACATAAAAAAATAGCCAAAAATACTTTACACGTTTGCGAAAAGGAAAATGCAATGTAAAGAGAGTATTGGTCTGTTGATAGATGGGGCGGCCAAATACACAAATGACCCAGAAAAAATGAGCGGGCATCATGTGTCTACAGTGATGATAGAACACTTCATTTTATGTAGAGAAATTTCCCACTAATTTTTCAAAATCGAAGTTTAATATTCAAAAATATTTTGAAATATTTGTTTCTTCGTTTATAAAATATATTTCGTTCGCTCTTTTCTTTAATTCATACTTTCTCTTATTCCGACACTGGTTTTCCCAAAATGTAAATTTTAGAAATAATGCTAATAGAAATAAAAAAAACTAGAAAAACTGCATATTTTTGAAATAGCAAGTATAAGCTATTATGTCATTGATTGGGCCTAACTGATGGGAGACCGAAACACGAAATAGATTTTATATGATTTTATTCAGTTAAACTTTTGAAACATGGCGATTAAAGGCGGGACAAATTAAGGTGAATTCGACATAATAAAGAGATAAGTTTAGTTGGTCTGAACTGACTATAAAATAAGTAACGTAATTTACATTAAACAAGCATTATGAAACACAATGCGTCTTTTGACCACGATCATCAGCGAAATTGCTTTTAAAGTGAGGCACAGGGTTGCCAACTGTAAATTCTAAAACTACCTTCTCTCTCGGCATTCCAACTGTGGTTTTAAAACTAATTTATTGTTCTCTCGGCAGTTAATATAAAACAAATTTCATTAACCTTCCTCTTCCGTTTACTTCATCCAAGAGACAAACCATGGAAAGAAACCAAAGGCTTATCCAGAATTACATTCATTCAAAAGTTTTACAGTTCTCGTGGAAACTTCACACCATACTCATCTCTCGCGAACATTCCCGATAGGTACTACATCGTGTTTAGTGTTGAAACACCGCTTCCGTTCATCAGTGAAGTTAAGCGACACTGGGTCTGATTAATAGTTGGATGGGAGACCGTCCTCCGAGTCTAGGTTATGTAGCGACCCATAGCTCGGACTCGCATAAAGCTGTAGGTCCCTTCCGTCATATGCCCTTTGCTGTTGCAAAGGAGATTAAACAACCCCATCAACCAACCAGTCTCGAGGATCCCGTTATTCTTGCCGACAGTTTATGCCCCTCAATTTCATATTATACAATTCATCCTTTCACTCCACTTTATAGGTTTGCGGTTTCATATATTTCATGTATTAATTATTAAATCATCAAATATACAATTACTTTCTCTTGTAAAATCTATTTTGTTTGAAATTATCGTTTAATAAATAATGAAAACCCGACTGTATTATTAATATCCAAAGCCTCCATCCACCCTAATCCCCTATATGCAAATAATTGTATGACGGCTGTAGAGTAGCAAATATATATATATGATTGGGAGTTTGAACTAAGGTTTTGGGAAACCAAAAATTGAAAATGAAGTTAAAATTTCATAAACAAAGTCAAAAATACATCAACGATAAATTAATTCAATTTTGTTTCGTTCATTTTTTTTAATCATCGTTCGGTTTTATTTATATACTTTTATTTAATAGTTACTGTCATTTATTGTTTTGTTACTACTTTGTTATATAATAAACGAATAAAAAATGATAAATAATACATAACAAATTAATGTCAATAATAATAATTAATAAAAAGTAAAATAAATATTAATAAGGAGATAAATGAAAGTATCATAAATAATATAATTTTTTATAAATAAATAAATAAAAATAGATAAATAAAATAAAATATCCATATTTATTATTATAAATAAATGAAAGTAAGTAATTATTGTAAATAAATAAAGAAAAGCAAATTAATAAAATAAATAGAGGTATTTATTATAAATAAATAACGGACTGGAGCAGAATGCATCCAATGTACAATAAATGGAAAAATGGTTGAAACTTCAGTTTTGGAGGGAAAAAATTAATATCCATTTGTGAAGCAACTCACTTCCGGTACGTAAAAAGGGTAGGAAACGGAAGAAAATTATTTAGTGCCACACCAGAGGGCCAAGTATGAAGTGCCAGGCAAGAAAGGGTCAGTCATAATATCCTGGATACGAGTTATGAATGCGGATATATCGCATTTTAAGGCGGGTTTTTTTTTGTTTTTTTTTGTGGACATTGGTTGGTTGGTTGATTAATTTCGTTTTCGAAAATTAAACCAACACTTTTTCAGGAATAATATTCTTATTTTATTTTAACGTTTCTTATTATATTTTTAGTAGGATCAGTATCATTATTATTTATTTATTTTATTTTCTCTTATTATTAGTAGTAGTAGTAGCAGTAGTAGTAGTAGTAGTAGTGAATTATTCTTTTATTATTCTATTATTATTATTAGTAGTAGTAGTAGTAGTGAATTATTCTTTTATTATTCTATTATTATATTATAGTAGTAGTAGTAGTAGTGAATTATTCTTTTATTATTCTATTATTATTAGTAGTAGTAGTAGTGAATTATTCTTTTATTATTCTATTATTATTATTATTAGTAGTAGTAGTAGTAGTGAATTTCTTTATTATTCTATTATTATTATTAGTAGTAGTAGTAGTAGTGAATTATTCTTTTATTATTCTATTATTATTATTAGTAGTAGTAGTGAATTATTCTTTTATTATTCTATTATTATTATTATTAGTAGTAGTAGTAGTAGTGAATTATTCTTTTATTATTCTATTATTATTATTAGTAGTAGTAGTAGTAGTGAATTATTCTTTTATTATTCTATTATTATTATTATTAGTAGTAGTAGTAGTAGTGAATTATTATTTTATTATTCTATTATTATTATTATTAGTAGTAGTAGTAGTAGTGAATTATTCTTTTATTATTCTATTATTATTATTAGTAGTAGTAGTAGTAGTGAATTATTCTTTTATTATTCTATTATTATTATTAGTAGTAGTAGTAGTAGTGAATTATTCTTTTATTATTCCATTATTATTATTCTTTGTTTTGCTTCTCCGGTTTAAATGATAAATAGTATTGCTTATCTGAAATGTTATTTTTCATTCACTGTTGAATACATTCGTGTAAAAAACGTGAGAGTCAATAAAATATCCACAACGGAAGTAAGTGTTTCCGGTTTCCGGTTCTTATATTTCACTAAATTTGAATAATTGAACTTCCTTCCGAACCACTTTCAGCGATGGGGACCTGGAAACGATCCTCCTTTCACTTTTCTCGCATAGAGATTAATTAAGCCCTTTTAATTAAGAGTAATACGGGTAACTAAGGTTGATCGGGTCGCGTATATTATAAATACGGGTGACTAAGGTTGATCGGGTCGCGTATATTATTATTATAGCGCTTTCGTAACGAGAAATTGGCCCTTCACTTCTTTATACTTATTTCATTAACGAAACGTTTCATCAACACTATTATTAACCTAACTTAACCTGTGTTAACTTATAAATAGGTTTAATTTAATCCATCCTGTAAACCGCAGAAAACTTAATTCTCAATAGATTATTCTATCAGTGAAGTGCCCTACGGCCAAAAAATTTAACTCTCTCTCTCTCTCTCTCTCTAATATATATATATATATATATATATATATATAAATTTTGAGATGGTCTTTTCTCGTGTAGGACGCCCGAGGGCTTGGAAGATGTAAGCAAATACCCACAACTGATCGCGGAACTTCTCCGGGACGAGAAATGGACAGGCGCAGACATCAGGAAACTGGCAGGCGAAAACATCATTAGAGTGTTCTCCGAAGTTGAAAAGGTAATTGTGCAGAGGGAATGGGCGAATATAAAGTGAGAGAGAGAGGGGGGGGGGGAATTTTGTTTTATGCAGTTCACTGGATTTATTTATCCTTGATATTTTTTTTGGTTTTATTTAATGCTACCATAATAAATACAAGACTGATATAATATATATATATATAGGGTGAACCAAATGTAGGTGGACAGTAAATGATAACGTTTATTTTGAGAATACATATTTAATTTTTTTGTATACTATAATACAAAATAAAATTTAAATAAATTTAGTTATAATATTTAATATAATAAAACACAAACACCATAGTTATAATGAACACCATAGTTATAATATAATATAACACAAACCGTATTCAACCAACTGTCCACCTACTTTTGGTTCACCGTGTATATATATATATATATATTATTTTTTTAACATTTATCAGATGCAACTGGCATAGCAAGACAACTGGTCCCATGAATTCAAGAAACGTGTCATTCAATAATTGAAAATAGTTACAGATATCTAATCTTTTCGAAACTCTCTCTCTCTCTCTCTCTCTCTCTCTCTCTCTTATATATATATATATATATATACGGCCGTTTTGAAGAAGATCGGCCGTTTTGTAAAAGGGCCAAAAAACCCGGCCTTTTTGCATAATGGCATTAAATGCCAGGCCACTTTGCAAACAGGCCGGCATATTGCCCATTCTGCAAAATGACTAGTAATGCTGTCTGCCATTTTGCGAAAAGGCAGAACTCTAAGAGATTCAATCCAGTTCGATTGAAATTATTCAAATTATTGAATTTCGTTAACTAACGAAAATATCACGCCTTAACCTAACCAATCGTCAAGGGCGGACAGTTGACCTGACCGGTCATTCAGTTAACCTAACCGGGCATTCAGTTAACCTAACCGGGCATTCAGTTGACCTAACCGGCCATTCACTGTCCAGTTCAATGTGAAGTTCTGCTTTTCCGAAAAATGGGCGACAGCATTACCAGTCATTTTGCAAAATGGCCAATATGCCTGCCTATTTGCAAAGTGGCCTGGCATTTAATGCCATTATACAAAAAGGCCGGGTTTTTGGCCCTTTTGCAAAAAGGCCGATCTTTCTTCAAAACGGCCTATTTCGCAAAAAGGCCGTAATATATATATATATATATAGATATATATATATATATATATATATTGCCCTGAAAAAATTAGTTGAGTACCCTTGTAACAGAAATAAAGTCTATTGCATGATGTATAACGTACATTTTGGGCGTTGACAAAATTGGAAAAGGTCTTTATGTCCAGTATAATCATATCTTGCGCCTCATAACGTCTCGGACGTTTCTTGGCACAGAAACTTTTTTTTGCCTCTCATCTCCATTATATGGTGAAGATTTTGTCAAAGGTCAGCTAAAATTAACCATTAGGGCTGTCACAAAACGAGGTTTTCATTTTCGCGGTCCACATTCAACGTACTTCCAGCCGTGATCGGTAGTATTTACGTGTAGCTAGTCGATGTCCAGGAAAGGATCTGCAAAAATTAGTATATTTACCCTTCTAATAGTTAAAATTTAGTTATAAAATAGCCGAAAGAATTGCATATTTGAAACGCTTTCAAAGCGAATTACTTTTACTTTTGAAGGAAGAAGATACACGTGATGAATTTATTTCTAAAAATGTCGTTATAACTTTTATACATAAGGAGGTTGACCCATTTCTAAATATGTCGTTATAACTTTTGTACATACTGTAAGGAAGGTTGACCCATTTTTAAATATGTCGTTATGACTTTTGTACATCAGGAAGGTTGACCCATTACCCAAATTTGCCTTTTCCAAATCAGTGTTATGGCCATTTTAAAACCAAAATATAAGATACTCATTCTTTGACCTACAGGTAAGGGATGAACTGCAGGCCAAAGGGTATGAGCCTTTTGAAGAGGAGATTCACCCGGAGTACCTAAGGGGAAGAACCAACTGCAGTTACTTCTTCGACACTGCGTCAGGAAAATCTAAATAATAAATTTAGCAGATTTTTTTTTTTTTTTTTAACTTTTTTAGGTAAACATTCACTCTTTAATTTTGAAATTTTGTGATGTATGTATGTATGTGTGTGTGTATCTATGTATGTATGTATGTATGTGTGTATAATTTTCATGAAAATTTTCTAGTTTATGTTAAAACTCGAGTAAAATAAAGGATGAACCATTTCATGAATTACCGGAATATTTCCGACAAAGAAGGCCGCCATATTTCCAACTGAAAAAAGAAATCTAGTTCTTCATTATTGTCACCATATTGTGCCAATGTACGATAAACGCTTTACAAACTAATTTACAAAACAAAATACATACACGAATGAAGGCTATATGTTTACTTCCAAAAAATTAATTACAGTTAATCAGTTAGTTATTGGAGCGGCAGTAGTAGCAGTAGCAGTAGGAGGAGCACCCTCGTAAATGTAACTGTCTTCAATTGACACAACAACCATCGTCTTAAACATACATCGTGTAATGAACAAAATCCATAAGAATTAATTAACTTCAAGCAATAGATAGTAACGGAAAAACGCTGTTTTGAAAGTTTATATGTAACAAGAAGAGGATCAGACTACCGCCTATGCGGATTTATGCCGACAAATCAATAACGAATCCTTTTTAAATGTCGAAAACGCCAATCATACCTTGCATAAATTGAGAATATTGGTTGGTTCTCATGTATTAATATACAGAAGTCTATATACTGGAGTCTCTCCTTTAGATAAAAAACTAAATATTAGAGGATTTGTTTATTGCCCTCATTTTGAGTGTTTAAGTAAGACCCAACAAATTCCATCGATTTTATGTATTTAATTTTAATTTATATATATACATACTGATAACTGTTTTTTAACACACGTATTTATATATATATATATATATATATAATTATATATATATAATATATATATATACAACACATGCGAATACGAAGCCATCTCTCTGAAGTATTTTACCAACACTGCTGAGTGATACTACTAATAATATATAATTCTATTCAGTATTATAATTACAAAGTATTACTTGATATTACTTGATATTACTTGAAATTACGAAGCCAAATCAGAGAAAATAGAAATACTTGTCAATATTCAATATTTTTCAGTCTTATTTCGTTCATTTGAGGCTAATCTGTTTCTAAGACTAACTTTGGGGGATTTAAAAGTTAGTCTTAGGAATGAAAGTATTAAATATTTAATTATAGTAATAATATATATATATATATATATATATTATATATATATATAATATATATATATATATATATATATATATATATATATATATATATATATATATAAAATGTTTGGTTTAATACTGTTAATAGAATTATGTAATATAGCAGTTAATATAATCATTATATAATCTATGAATAGTTTAGAATTTTGTTATATTCCAGAATATTTTTATTTGAGTATATATATATATATCTATATATACATATATATTATAGTGTAAATATGTGATGAAATATTAACCGACATTGTTCGCATCACAGTAACGTTAAAAATATATATATATATATATATATATATATATATATATATATATATATATATACTCGCACCGAAGAGCAGTCTCGTAGACAAAATATTTTTAAAATCTATATAAAATTGTTTACCGTTTGTATATTATATAAAATTTATATACTTATATACATATGTTGGATTAAGTTATATATATATATATATATAATATATATATATATATATATATATTATATATATATATATATATATATTGTATATGTACATAGTATGTCATATATCATATGTATTCAGTGGAAACCTGTGTATATAGTCTTTATAACTGTAATTTTGCACATGAACAGTAATTTTATGAAAAATGTTGTTAGAAACACACACACAACACACACACACACACATATATATATATATATATATATATATATATATGGTAATTGAAATATAAACAGCTAAATAATTAGTGTATCGTTCCCTTTTGAAATATATATATATATATATTATATATATATTATAATATATATATATATATATATATATATATATATATATATATGTATATATATAATATGTATAATGTATGTATGTATGTATGTATGTATCACCTTCATACTTGACCCAATTTTTCTTGACCTCTTAAATCTCCTCTTACTAGAAGTGCCTTCCGATTTTTTCTATATCGTTACCTGTACATATATAGAGGAAAAGCATATACAGTGTTAGTAATTATTATTATTATTAGATATATAAATATAATGTAAATGTATATAATACATAGAAATATATATGTATACGAGAAAAGAAGAGAAGACCTGACCATTTTGAAGAAGAGGACCAGACACACACACACACACACACACACACATATATATATATATATATATATATATATATATATATATATATATATATATATATTAATATATATATCTAAATATCAAATCTGCTTCGGGGGAAACAGTTTTTGTTCAATATGCTTCATTATATAATTTTTTTTAAAGTAATTTTCCTGTAAACAGTAGAATATATATATATATATAATATATATATATAAATATATATATATATAATATATCTATATATATATATATTATATATATATCATATATTAGTCTGTATCCTGTATTTAAAATTAGGAGTAGTGACAATAGAGTAATTTATAATAAATATAAGTGGTTTGTTTCTTTTTTAACAAAAGAGAAATGCCGTGATAAATGTGCCGATTTTATTATACAGAATAATTTTCTTGGATGCCAAAAAATTATTTCTTAAGTTTTTGTTTTAAAATGTAAAAAAAAAAAAAAAAAAAAAAAATAATAATAATATAAAGACAATATTAAAAAAGAGAGAAACCAATATAGGTGAATTATATTACCTTAATTTTTTAATATTACCTGCATTATTGAAAACATTTTTATAAAGTAGTGAAATGTGTACACACACACACACACACACACACACACACACACACACACACACATACCAAGAAAAATTCAATTGCCTGCAACAATTAACTTCAATTAGGAATTTTTCTTTAGTTTGAGGTGCTTTTTATTAGGGAATATATATATATATATTCAACTAAATGTTTTAATTAATTAAACCTATCAAGTATTGCATTCACGAAAGGTAATTAATTATAGGTTTTATTCGTGTAAATGTTATATGTTAAATTTTATGATCATCAAAAGATAACAACACAATAATTGTCTTTTGACATTAACGTTTATTAAAAAAAAATCTCTATATATATATATATATATATATATACATGTCATCCTTGAATATTGGGCGAAATTATTCGTTTTCTATGATCCATTATCATAATTAAGATCAGTAATTGATATATATATATATATATATATATTGTATATAGTTTAAAAGCACAAACATACTGCCAAAACAGTATAACCTAAATAACATGAAACGACGAATATAGGCGATATTAATTAACAAATTTAACATATATATATGCCGAAATAATCATTTGCAAATGTAAAAAAATGAATAATAAATGAATAAATAAGTAAAATGATACAAAATAGCGCACAAAAGACATATACGTTTTTGCACTTATCTCTAATTTTAAAAGATATTTTGACATAATTTCAGTTTAAACTAAAATGCAATTACGTTATATATATTTATATATATGTATATATACATATATGATCTTGAAATTATAAAGAACAGTGTTATTATTATTATTATTATTATTATTATTATAATAAAATTATAAATAATAAAGAGTTTTTTTAGTATGTTAACATTAACTGTTTATATTTAATTTTATCACGTTCATGTAAATTATTTCAATTACTAATTAAAATATTTGAAGAAATTACTTATTTTATTATTTTTATTATTATTATTATTATTGAGAAAATAATAATTTTTTGTTGTTATTAATTTTAGAGCCTTAATTCTTATTTCACTGTTTTGTATTTTAAAGTTTAACTTTTTATGTTAAGTTAACAAATAATTGTAAATATTTATTTATACGACGAATAAAACTATTGTTGCTCAAATTGTTTCGCTCAAATTCCTTGATCCGACTTGAATTAACACGGTTAGGTTAGGTTAGGTTAGTTCCGGGCAAGTTAGATTATGTTACGTTAACTTAGGTTAGACTTGATTTTGAAACAGTCCCGTTTTTCAACTATTTCTTTTGGATATTATATTATTCGAAATGCTCCTGCCAGGATTCGAATCCAGCACTTCTCGAGTGTAAACAGAGGACGTTAAAAGTATAACGAAATACAAGTATCGAATAATTATTAATAATTAATACTAAATATAATAATTATGATAAGTATAATCATAAAAACTTTAAAAAAATGGGTCAAAGCCAATAAAAATACAAATAATAAAATTACCACTATCGATGTTGACAAATGCTGACAAACATTTTCGTATCATGAAGACCATACTCCAGAAGACATAAAGCAGGATTGCTAAATAGCTTGGACAGTTGGTGTGTTTGAGCTTTGAATTCTTTGCATTAGACTGTATTGTGCACGTTCTGTTACTTCCATGAGGCTTGAGACATTGTCGGTAAGCGAACACTTGCGAAGCTGAGCATTTTAGGTGTAATTTCTACATGACCGTAGTCTGAAAGATCTGTTATAAAGCAAATTTAGGGTTCGGCCAGAACTTTTTTTTTTATAATTAGCCCACAGTTGCTGCCCATATGTATTAGTACGGAAAAAACAAAGATTGTCTTTTGTATCACTTGTACATACAGAATCTGAGGTTTGTAATAATCATGTTTGCTTTCGCACAATAATTTCGATATTGTTTCCTCATGTCCGAGTCGTCACTCAAAGAAGTGGTGAAAATTTGACCCAAAAACTTAATTTTTTTTGTATCTGCCCTATTGGTTCGCCTCTCATTTTGAAAATAATATTAGCTGTTGGGTTTGAGCTTTTGTGATGGAAATGCATAATCTTGGTTTTTGTAACATTAAAATTAATAAGTTCCACGAAAATAATTCGCAGATTTGTATAAAACAGTCCAGACCTTTAACTGAAGAGCTTATTATTAATACCATATCATCGACACAGACCAAGTTATTTACTCTCTTGTTATCTATACAACATCCAACTCTTGCTCGTAAAGAGAAATAATTAAGCCATCAATATATACATTAAACGCAGAGGTGAAAGCAAAGAGCCTTGTCTAACTGCGCATGAAGAACCAAAACATTAGGACGATACATTAATACTCCATCTAACGATAAAAATTTAGCGAATGTACCAAAATTTTTAGAAATTTAAAACATACTAGTATAGTGGAACATTCCTGTCTCATAATTTTTTAAAATAAAATATTGTGATTCACTCTATCATCTATCATATGCTTTGTTTATATCCAAGAAACCACTCTAAATAACTGAATTGCTGCTCTGTGTGTGTTTAAATACAGTCTCCTTCAGTATAAAACATCGCTGCGCCCATACACCTGTTCAGGGTACGAGCAGCTCGCGACATCATTGGCAAGCATATAGCTACCGGAAGAAACAAGGCTTTGGTTTATTGTATTGAGATGAATGTGTCCAATCTGATATATATATATATATATATATATATATATATATTATAATATGACACACACACACCGTGCATGGAACAAGGAACTCTTCTGGGATAATTAAATCCACTATACTTCGAATAAGGTAATTATTTATTCGGACTATAGTGGCTTTAATTATCCCAGAAGAGTTTCATGCACGGTCTGTGTAACATATAACATAAAGGTTTCTTGAGGACCATTTTCTGAGTTGTAGTGTATATTATATATATATATATATATATATATATATTATTATATATATATTTTTTCATATGTCTGGTGCAATTTGTTCACCATTAACTTCAAGACACTTCATTACTCGTAAGTGACCTCTCTGAACACTTTTGATTGTTTCAGCAGAAATTCGCTGCAATTCCAGTCTTATCTTAGCTTTTAAATCCTCAATTGTTCTTAGTCTGTCTACGTAGACATTTACGAGTAATGAAGTGTGTTGAAGTTGAGGGTGAACAATTTGAACACCTGTAACAGTATGTTGAAAATAACAGTGTCATAAAGTTATATTACTCTTTCTACATATTTCCAGTGTCCCCAGTTTCGTCAAAATATTCGTTAGTATTTCGTTAGTTTTAATGAAAATATCATGACATAACCTAACCAATTGTCAAGGGCGTACAGTTGACCTAACCGTGAAAGAAGAAATTGGGGGGTATAACGAAAAAGTACCTTTTTTTTTTCAGGAGAGGTATAAATTTTCAATTTTTCTTTTGCAAAATCGATAGATGCTGATTCCAGATTCTTCAGAGATATTCATTCATGCATGTTTTTGGTAGTGGTGCACCGATTAATCGGTATCGGCATGGCCGATTAATCGGCCATGCAAGGTATTTTCCTAATATCGGCATGCCGATACCGATTAATTGGTGCACCACTAGTTTTTGGAGATAACTGATTCTTGGTCATTTATAAAGCGTGAATACAGTACACGCCTATTATTCTACAAAATAGAAGTAATAGCAGCAAGACTAATGTAATTCATGTTTGTGAGGGTCAGTTATGGTCTGGAAGTGTTACTGCGCAGTACGCAAGGATGTTTTTTGAAGAGCAGTAGCTTTTGTGGTTGCTAATGTGGTTTTCAGTGCAGCAACTTGTAGAGTTACGTTCAAGTTGCCCACCCTAACTACCGACCTAACTACTTAAAAGAAACACCTCAACAGATGTGTTAAGTCGCTCTGAGAGCAGATGAGAGTTGAAAAGAACGCTCTCCTTCATTAAATACTCAAAATGAGGCGGGATGTTGTAGAGGGGTCGAACACAGGTCGATCCTGAACTGTTTTTTAAACTCAACCAAAGTAAATTAACGTGATATATATATATATATATATATATATATATAATCCCGCAAAGGAGACAGGATTCTGCTGAGGGGTCGACCTGCAGGTCGATCCTGAACTCGATCGATAACATCAAGTAAGATTCAAGTAAGTCAGAGGCTCTCCAGGGGGGTTGGCTGAGGTGACTAGTCCCCCCCCCTCTTGCCCTAATAAATTTACTTTTTTCACAACGCTAACTTTTTGTAACAGAAATTTTTATGTAAAAGAGAACATTTTTATGTAGGCTACAAAAGACATCATCTTATGTTCTCTGAAAGCATGGCAAAATGTGTAGCTCATCAATGAGCGAAATGGACACCAGAAAACGTTCTTTAGAAGCTATTTAAGGCAGATTTTGATACCAGCTAACCCCCTCACCCAAATCCTGGAGAAATCCCTGGGCTTATTTTCATTTAAATGGAATAGTGAATCGCTACAATTATCGTTACTGGAGCGATGAGCATGTACTGGATTAAGTGGTAAGTTGATTGTATTGTTTGTAATGTATAGTTAAAACTATTTTGTCGTACAATTCTGTTATATCTTATTTGCCTATGAGAACGGACTTTTGTTACACCCTGTATATATATACTTATTTTATGTAAGCATTGTATGACACTTTACAATTAACTGACAAAATTACTTCGCCGATAATGAACGAGTTTTGGTCGATGAGTACTTCAAAATAATAAGATAAGGGGCCGTTCAAAAATTACTTAACACTACTTTTGCTAAAACTTGACCCCCCTCCCACTTGTAACGTTCCGTAACGCTAGACCAGACACCCACTAAGATGTTATGTAACCCCTAATAGTGGGTGTCTGGTCTAGCATTACGGAACGTTATAAGGCGGGGGGGAGTCAATAAGCGCTTATTCGACTCTTCAAAAGTGGAAGGAGCCAAAATCGACATTTTGTGTTTCGTTTTGGGTATTGGTGGGACGGGGAGGTTGCAATATATAGTGTATTGAATAAATGCGGAAGTCGGCTTTCGTATGGAACAAAATCAGAATGTAAACAAATTCAGATTTCAACAGAAAGAAATATTCAAGAGACGATCGAATAAAGGAATTTAACGGAAGAAACTTCAAAATCGGACTGAAACACACACACACACACACACACACACCCAAAAAAAACATCAGCACACACGCACGCACACACACCCAGAAAAAAACATCAGTTATATCAAATAAACAAGCTAAACTATTTGACAACCAAAAACAAGTGTGTTGCCAGAAGCATGAGTGTTAATACCTTGAAACCTAAACACCCCTTACTCAGTTTGTTCAGTTATTGCTCATTCTTCGTGTTGTTTGTGTTTAAGGTATTTTTAGTGCGTAGAATTTAAATTAATTATTAATTTTCTCATTTCCAAATAGTTATTTTAAACTGTTGGTGGTGCGTAATTATTCTTAACTACGCTCGTACTAAAGTGAGTAACGTCGTTTCCCTATAAGCGAGGTGAAGACATTAAAGTCTCGGGTTCGAATCCCGATGGTGCAAGTTAATAATAATTGAGGAATTAACGCAATGGATCGCATTTATTTGGCGCGAGTTGTGTGCCAGTTTATGTTCCCCATCTTTGATTATTATGAAGAAAGAAGAGCCAGGGATCAAAGTGTCGTGAAGAGAAGTAACGTTGGAGAAGCGGTCTCGCAACTAAACAATTAATTACGAGAGACCATCTGGTAAGTTTCAAATTTTTTTTTTGGTACTTGCGTATTAACGGGGGCCACCACAAATTGATGATTGGCTAAGTTGTAATATTTTCGTTAGTTGAATATTTGAAATATAAATCATTGTAAATATTTTAAAAAATATTGCTATTTAAAAAATATGTATTAGGAATTTTCAACTAACGAAAATATTACAACTTAACCTAACCAATCATCAATATGTGGTGGCCCCCCAGTTAATACATAAGTACCATACTTTTTTACTCATTTCTATAATTTAAAATTTACATGCTATAAAATATAGCTCCAATCAGCCCTAATTGCAGAGTTGCTCAGCTATAGATATAGTATATTATAAATTTTTTTTTCCAGTTCATTAATTTATGATATACATGCTACAAAATACAGCTTCAATTAGTCCTAATTGCAGAGTTGTTCAGACTGTTGGTTTTTTTTTTATTTATTTATATATTAACTCCAAATTTCAAATTTGGTAAAATATAAAGGGTTAAGTATTACTTTCACGGCTCAAAATTTAGCCAGAGTCACAAACTGCTACTGTTTATGAAAAGGTGCTCTAAATGTGGGAAAGTGTGTTCCTTTGATAAAAATACCCAGTTTTTTCGATGCCAAAAGCGTCGGTTTCTCAGTCTAGATTCCAACATGGTGTGCGAAACTTGCAATCTTAATTAGAGTATATCGAAGTTCATCGTTATTTTGTATAATTATTCTAGTGTGAACATGTAATAATGCAGTGCTGTGATCTATCTACTTGTCAGTTGCCCCTAGTCAATTGAATGCCCGGTTAGGTCAACTGTACGCCCTTGATGATTGGTTCGGTTAAGTCATGATATTTTCGTTAGTTAACGAAAATATCACGACTTAATCTAACCAATCATCAAGGGCGTACAGTTGACCTAACCGGCCATTCAATTGACCTAACTGGACATTCAATTAACCTTAGTTATTTAATTGGTGATAATTATTGTTTTTTCTGCATTATTTGGTGATAATTCTTTATTTTTTTCCTGCTACTTTTACGGATGGAGCCGCGAATGTAATACTTTACTATATAAAGTTTCACAGAGATTAGTTCTTTGAAACTTGTTACAAAATCTTGACGGATCGAAATTGGTCACGTGGGAAATAGCTAACCAATCTAAAACGACCACCTAACCTAGTGTACTCTGGTTTCCGTGAAACTTAATATTTACCTCAATTTTATTTTAGTAACTGTTACGATATTTTATCGTATTGCAATGCTGTAATGTACGGTCAGTTACAAAAGTCGGGTTGCACTGTGCATAAAGTTGGTGGTGTTGTCCAGTGTATCTCAATTTTGAATTTTATATATATATATATATATATATATATTTATTTTTAACCATGTTAATATTTAGCAAAATTATGTGAAATACGTGAGGTGACGAACACGCATATCTACCTGTAAATTTACCGACATAATGAAATTAATCGGAGGCGGGAGATGCTAAAAACGTCAATTTCTATCTCGTGATATATTATCATAATTAGGTTTCAACATGAATCTTGTGTAAATAACTGTTGATTATCTATTACGGATTGTAATCGCTACCTCACTTTTTTTAAGGGGGGGGGGGTACTTTTTCCGTTATACTCCCGCAATTTCTTCTTTCCCGGTTAGGTCAACTATACGCCCTTGATAACACACTGGTCAACAAAGTTTTTGTCAGAGAGATATTTTTACGTGAACTATATGTAATGTTTTACGTTGATTACGAAAATGAAAACAGAATTTTTCTGTCACCCGCAGTTTTAGTGACACACGAATTTACATTACTTAGGATTTGAGTTAGAACAGGAAGGGAGCGGGGTTTGCCCCTCGCTCCTCCTCTGCTTATAAGTTGCTGCACGTCACTGTTGACTTTCATTTGTCAGTTACTCATTTGATTTCGCTCAGTGAACATTTTAGGTGAGTTCAAGATGAATTTTCTACTTTGATATTGCAATTACGCCTATAAATTAGTTCAAATTTCATTTTCGATTCACTCAATATTGGTGAGTGATAGACAAATTTTGAGGTCATTTTTGAACTCGGTGGTAAAAACCCTGTAAGATCCACCCATTTTTGTTGATGTGACAAAAAAAATTCTTTTTTGTCATTCAGTGTAAATTGGTTAGGTTAAAGTTATGATATTTTCGTCAAAATATTCGTTAGTATTTTGTTAGTTTTAACGAAAATATCATAACTTAACCTAACCAATTGTCACAATTGTCAAGGGCGTACAGTTGACCTAACCGGGAAAGAAGAAATTGCGGGGGTATAACGAAAAAGTACCTTTTTTTTCAGGAGAGGTATAAATTTTGAATTTTTCTTTTGCAAAATCGATAGATGCTGATTCCAGATTCTTCAGAAATATTCTTCATGCATGTTTTTGAAGATAACTGATTCTTGGTCATTTATAAAGCTTGAATACAGTACACGCCTATAATATTCAAATCTATATTTGCCGTAGTTATTGAAAAAGTTTTCAATGTCGGATTACATCGCTGAATCTGATAGTAAGACTGATACACATTCAGTGACTGTACGTTATCCTCTTTCGACTGTATCCTCTTCTACTTCCAACGTACAGTTAAAGTAACTAAATATTTGCACACTGTACCAAATAGATAATCCAACTATACTCTGCGGTTAAACCAACTGCACTTACAACAGCTCGGCCTTACGACATCTGATCGACTTGACATTTTATCAACACGTATACTGTGGGTTTTGTTAGTTTTGTTTTGTTAGTTTTGTTTTGTTAGTTTTGTTTTGTTAGTTTTGTTTTGTTTTTTAAAGTGTCGATTGTTTGGTCATGTCGACGAAATGGGTATAGATCAGAATAGAAATAGATATATGCACGAACCGTGGTGACTGTTCTGATAGAAACTTAAATAGGCCTATTTAATGCAACTATAGAACACTTGAATTAACCATTTGGTAGAAATGGATTGATCATTTATTATAGTGTGAAATAGTTAAAAATATAGTTGGTTGGTTTAACGAAGGATACGTCTCTGTGATGTCGTCTCTGTGTTGTAAATTAAAAAAAAATGAAATTGCTAATAATGTATTTGAGAAAAGTCTCATTCAGTCATGCAAAGAAATGAAGTTTTTCAGGTTTTCATTGTTAAGAAATGCTCTAACTGAGACTCGACACTATTTCTTTTCTAGTGTTTCATACCATTTTATAGTTACTAATATATATATATATATATATATATATATATATATATATATATATACCAGTATATTGCAAAAACAGCTTTGTGTTGTTGTTTTTTATTTGTAGACAAAGTTCGTTTCAGTAGAAAATTCGATTACATAAAAAATAAATATAAAATGGACTTTCTTTTAATTAAACTTAGGCTACAGGCTTTTTTTTTATACGGGAAGGAGGGGCCATGGCCGAGCGCCCGCAAAAATGCCCCCACCCCATAGAAGAAAATGAGAGCCGAAATCAAGGTTCACAGTTTTCGAGATGTCTGGACACTCTACATTTGAAAGAAAGATTAGAGGTCCTAGACAGGGGGAAAGATGGATTGAGGAAGGTTATTGCAGAGTTGACCGGTTCAGTAGATGAAGGGCTGAGAATACCGATTAACCCTTGAGGTAGCGAAAGAGACAGAAAAGGGATGAGAATGTGTTGGAAGTCTGGTAGTGCAAACTCTCCTTAAAGGAGGAGGCATGCAGCTGTAGAGAGTTCAGAAGAGTAGTATCGTATCTCCAAGCCGATAAATGATACGAGTAGGGTGCTGTACAATCTGCTTTGGGTCATTCATTTCACATAAAAAATATAGATAAGTTTATAGCCAATAAAACAATTGCTAAATTTGATAAAAACAAAGAAAAATATTTAGCATGCGTCTAAAATTTATGAAAATTTTTAGTCATTAATATAAGGCCTAGGCCCTAGAATGGTGTTTCTCAACCTTTTTTTTTTTGTGCTGGTGACCCCCCCCTTTTGATATACAAAAAATTTCTTGATCCCTCTTTAAAAAATGGTGCAGAACACACTTTAACTGCAAAAACAACAACTGATTTATTTCTCACGTGACGATGGAAGGCTTGGTTAGATAGAGGTGGAGACTTAACCTCTAATCCCTACCCATTATATAAGTTACGCTAGAAATACGCGGGGTACTGGGGTAAGCCTGGTAGGGCTTAAGGGTTAATCCGTTCAATGAAAGGATGGTGGAGTCTGCCGAACTTGCAGTAAACCTACGCGAAAAATGTATTGAACTTTCTTCCGACAAGACCCTACAATTGTCATTTCCGTCAGAATGTACGCGAACATTTTGGATTGTACGGAAAAGTGAGTATCCAGAACTGATGTCTGAAACAATGGAAATTTTAATTTCAGTTGCAAACACACGTATGCGAATTAGGCTTATATATATCGATATCCTTTTATGGCTACTTAAACCAAAGGATCGAAAAAGAAACGCTTGATCGCCCAGTTTTATCCACAAATTGATTTTAAAGCTATATTTATCAATAACACTGGTCAACAACAATTTTGTCACAAGGGTTTTGATGGGTGTTCTAAGTGTACTTTTTCATGCTGAATCTAAATATGAAATCAGATTTTTTCTATCAGGCTTAGTTTACTTGTGACGCTATGTTCATTTTTTCCTCATTTAGCATGATCACCGGATAAAAAAATAATAACATATTATATATAATTAAGTATATAACAATATTATAATATAAAGCATTATAAAAATAATAAATATAATAATATATTATATTAATTAATATAACTATAATAAAATATATTAATATTAATATATATGTTGTATTAATTTTTCTGTAAAATTAGTACAATTTATTTCTTTGGGGAGAAAGTTCTGATAATGCTGGCAGGATAAATTTGGTCGGAGCAGCAGACTGTGCAGGTTGAAACATGTTTGTACCTGTTCAGACATGAGCCTAGTTTCTGTGTGTAGAGCAGCTCCAAGTCAGTCTGCTTGTAAATGTCACAGTGTTAACAGCTAGTGTCTGTTGCTTCTTGTTAATTTTACACCAGTGTTGTATTCATATAGATGTTTTGTAATGTCGCGGAACTGTCTGAATCATCCTAATTCCTTTTGTTATGTATGTGGTGATCTAACTTTAAAATCCCAGAAACGTAACTTTACACCATTAGTAAAACAATGCTATGAACTTTATTTCGGATGTAAAGTAGGCGATCAGGACAAGAGTTGGGCCCCTCACATTTGTTGTGTGACACGTGTAAGACTACTTACAGGATGGCTAAACGGGTCACGTCACATGCCATTTGCTATTCCAATGATTTGGAGGGAACCCAAAGATCACACAACAGACTGCTATTTCTGCCTGGTAAATACAAAGGGGATCACTTCAAAAACAAAGAGCCTTATGAAATACCCTAATCTACCGTCTGCAATGAGACCAGTTCCCCACAGTGCTCAACTTCCAGTACCAAATCCTCCTGAACATGTAAGTTTAAGTGATGAGGAATCAAACGTAGCTGTAGCATATCACGAGGGAAAAGATGAAGACATTTCTGATCCAACATTCTAGGCTACCTGTTCCTCCAATGAACCACATTTACTGTCACAAGGAGATCTAAATGACCTAGTTCGTGATTTGAAATTATCTAAGAAGCAGGCTGAACTTTTAGGTTCAAGATTAAAGGGTTGGAATCTACTGCAACGTGACACTAAAGTTTGTTTTTTCCGCAGCCGCCATGATGAATTCAAAGAATGGTTCTCCCATGAAGATGGACTTGTGTTTTGTAAAGATGTTAATTCAGTCATGGGGGCTCTTGGTCATGAACATAACGTGGATGAGTGGCGATTGTTCATTGACTCCTCAAAAGTCAGCTTGAAAGCAGTCCTTCTTCACAACGGAAATAAATTTCCTTCTGTACCTATTGCACATGCTGCAAACATGAAAGAGTCATACGACAACATGAAGTTGCTTTTAGAAAAGTTTCAGTATCAGAAATATAAGTGGAATATCTGTGGACATCTGAAGGTCATTGCACTTTTGCTAGGGTTGCAGCTAGGTTACACCAAGTACTGTTGTTTTTTATGTGAGTGGAACAGTAGGGACAAGCAAAACCACTACGTTAAGAAGGATTGGCCAAAACGCACCTCACTTGTTCCAGGCAAGAAAAATGTTGTGAATAGTTCACTTGTTGACCCTGAGAAAGTGTACCTTCCTCCTTTGCATATCAAGCTTGGACTTATGAAAAACTTTGTTAAAGCGGTGGATAAAGCGCAAACAGGATTCACATACTTGAGAAATAAGTTTCCCCGGATCACTGATGCCAAGATTAAAGAAGGCATTTTTGTAGGCCCTCAGATCAGAGAATTGTTAAGAGATGAGAGATTTGAAGGAGAGTTGAATTAAGTTGAGAAAGCTGCGTGGCAGAGTTTCAAAAGTGTCTGCACAATTTTTTTGGGAAATCACAAGGCCGAAAACTATCCTGAAATAGTAGGAGATCTTCTTTAGTCTTACCAAGCAATGGGGTGCAATATGTCATTAAAGGTTCATTTCTTGGACTCTCACTTGGACTTTTTTCCGGAAAACCTGGGTGCGGTAAGCGACGAACATGGTGAGCGTTTTCATCAGGATATTTCTGCCATGGAAAACCGTTACCAAGGCAAATGGAGCCCCAGTATGCTGGCTGACTATTGCTGGACTCTTAAGAGAGACATGCCTGAGGCAAAGCACAGCAGAAAATCAAAACAAGCTACTTTTTAAACTACAGGTATGTCTTTTCGATCATATTTTAATAAGTATGTAACTATATGGGTTTTTAAAAATTAAATTGCATGTCACAAAAAACCAGACCTGATAGAGAAATTTTACAAACTTATTTGGATTCAGCACAGAAAATACTATAAGAATAAGGTATTTTCATTCTTGGGACACGAAAAAATGTTTTTTTGTTGCCCAGTGTAATTTTAGCAAGTTAGCTCCTTTTTAAACTTGGGGAAGGTTGCCCGATGCTCTCATCTTGAACCTAGTTTACTCTTTCAGTTGTGGTTGTAACGCCACATATGTTGGCAGCTCCGTCCGCCAACTTAAGGTACGGGTCGATGAACATCGTGGCATTAGTAGTCGCACTTCTTACCACTAAGTAGACCAGCCATATCTTCAATCCGTGAACATTGCGAAAGTAGCAACCATCCATTTAATAAAAATTTCTCAGTTTTAACGATGGAAAATGAAACAGACCTGAGAATTATGAAGTCCATATATATATATATATATATATATATAACTTGATTGAAGGGTTTGGTCTTGGAGAACCGTAACTTAGTAAGGAATAAGAGGACGAGGAGATGGTACATGTTTATTTACAGACGTTTCTGAAATTTCAATTTCCATCATCAGTGCTAAAAATATAAAATCAAATATAACGAATGAATAAATATGATGAACAGAAACTTATACAATATATTTAAATAAACGTGTGATACTAAATATTTACAATATATATATATATATATATATATATATATATATATATATATATATATATATATAATTAAAAATAAATATAAAATACAGTATAGTGATAGTCAAAATGTAAAAAGTTAGTTATTTTATTATTTATGTATATATATATATGTATGTAGTTTTGTTTGATTTTTGTCTAATTAGTCTTTCACCAGTTTTATATTGTTTTTACTTGTTATTGTTTTTAGATAATGATGATAGGAGTTTAACTTCCAAAACATCTGATATTAAATCGTCATAATGTTGACGTGGGCGTTGATCATGTTTTTTATTCTTATATATTATATAATATATATATTAATGTTGCGCAGCACAGACCCCAATGTGTCTGTTAAAATCGAATACACTTCTCGTTCGACCCTCACTCTCAAAGCTTCTAATGTGCCTGGGTTTCGGGGAATCTGTTTGAAAGCACACTCTTTTCAAACGACTCCCACGAGTTAAGGCCACAAACACCCGGTGTGTGAGGCCTTGCAGCCATCTTGTTGAAACCAACTTCATTAATTTTGGCACCATAACTGCGTAGAAAAGGGATAAAATTGTCCCTTAGCAACTCGAGCTAAACTTCAGAACTGATGGTACTTTCACTAAAGTGTATTCGATCTCATCAGACGCAATGGGGGCTGTGATGCTGCGCAATTTCATCATCATGTTATGACAAGTGATTGCACAAAGAGGAGGACATATTGAACATGTTTTAGCATAAAGCGTAAATTTCCCAGGTTTCATAATAATCTGAATAAATGATTCATGTTCTTTTTAAACACATTTTTTTACAATATATATACACACAAATGTTAATGCGTCTCTCATTAAAAAAATCACCCGATATATAGGGACAGAAAGATAAAACTGGATTATAAAGAGGTATACTGGAGAAATATTGAAATAGTAACTACGAAACAAAGAAAAGGTAAGGTATTATATTATTAAGGGCGGGGGGGGGGGGGGGGGGGGTATTTTACCGTACGACGTAGTCTTCTTTAAATTCTATTCAGTTTGAGTTTACAAATACAGTGTTTTTGTCCGTGTTGATATATATATATATATATATATATATATATATATATATATACTGGCCTGTATACAGACGGTTTGCGATTGGGGATGTCTTATGGTTTTTGGTCCAGTTTGTGTAGAACAAGCCTGAAGTAATACGAGTGTGGCTGGGATTGATATATAGGTAAATTTGTGGTGCCTTAGGGATGAAACAAACTTGCAGTGCATCTTGCTCCTGAAGAATCGTGTACCAGAACTGATAATAACTGGGGGTGTCTGCAGTACTAACTAACGACAATTGCAATAAATTGAATACTGATATAGATTTTCTTTGGACTAGACTAACACAGACCATTGTTGTTATCAGTGGTGATGAACCACGTACGAAAGCTTCGTCAGTCCTTTGACCCCATATTAGCTTGGCAATACTGCTGCGAGCTGCTCGTACCTTGAAATGGGCGTATGGGCGGAATAGTGTTCTATGTAAAAAGATGTTTGACTCCTTACACTTCCAATCAAACTACGAGTGCATCGATGATTATTTACACACACACACACACACACACACAGTAAACCCTCGTCCAACGTGGGGGTTAGGATTCCTCGAGAACGGCACGTTAGGTAAATCCGCGTTGGACGAACTTAATACCTTATGGGATAAATGGGGATACGTGAACGCGGCCGCATAAAGTTTCCCATTAATACTTAAATACGAGATTTTTTATTCACACACAAATGAATTTCCACACCTATATTGTATGTAAAATAAGAACATAATAAAATCATAACCATAATGATATTTATATATGATAAATAAAAATATATTAAATGAAAATAGCACGTATCTTTTCTTCACTCTTTCGGATGGCGCGTATGGTAGATTCATTCACGTGATACTCGAAGCCAAGTGATGTTATGCTCATACCACAACGCAACTTGTCTAGAATCTTTATTTTTTCGGTTAATGTCATAACCTTACGACTTCTTCTCTTCACTATCACTCGCGGATGGTTGCGTTTTGGTGCCATACTGCTGTGTAAGGGTAATAGCAAAACAACGGCAAAATACGACAAAAACAATCCAACACAACTTCACTGAACTTAACGCGGTAGCGGGACTGAGACAGAGGGTGACGCGAGAAGAAGGGAAATGCGGGAGTGTTGGAGAGTGTAGGAGAAAACACTAGAGCGCGCATTGGCACGCGTACAGTACTACTGTATTAGAACGTGTTTGGCGGACCGTGTATAATCAAATCTTCCGCTTTCGGCAAATAATTGTTCGCATTTATTTTTCCGTGTATAAGCAAATTCGCGCTGGACAAACACACGTTGGACGAGGGTTTACTATATATATATATATATATATATATATATATATATATATATATATATATATATATATATAAGTCTAATATGTTGGCCTAAAGTATCTGTGCATACTCATTTATTTTGCTGCTGTTCTTTATATACTCTTAAATCACTTGCAAAAGCTGCAAACAGTTGTGCTCCAAAGAAATGGGGACCCACATTCCAGTTGTCGAACTTTTGACCATTTTGCTTCTTTACTGCGTTCATAACTATCAAATCTTGTATATGCAAGCTACTATTAATACTAAAATAGTAGTTATTATTATTATTTTAATATTGTTTTAATTTAATTAATAATATAATTATTACTGTTTCCCTGTACAGAAATAAGTTGATTATAATAGCTAATTACGAATCAAACATCTGACTTCTGCTCTGATTACACACACACACACACACACACACACAAAGGAAGGAAGAAAATGAAAATGATGAGAAAGTTAATTTTTTCATTTGTTTTATGACAGTGCCAATATAAATATCAAAGTGCCATTAAATGTACAAATATAAGCTTATATTCTTCTAATTTGGAAGTATGTCAAGTAATATATATACAGGGTGTCCCATAAGTCCGGTCTCATAGGAAAATTTATTTTAAATTATATTTACAAAAGTAATACATTATAAATAAAACAAATGCTGAAATTGACGTCTTATTTTGGGACACTTTTTCTTTGTTGCAGGTAGAATAACACGCAATGGCTAATGTGGAAGCGAGTTACACTGGTTAGGAAACGATCTCAGATTGAAATTGAGGTTAAGTTTTGTTTTTTGACTAAAAATACGATAGTTACCCTTTTTATTTGATGTATTCGATCCGACGTGACTGCAACGAGTATTGAGGTTCTGAATGTAGCGGTGTGGGAGGCTTTAAAATCTAGACTCTGTCCTAAAGCTGGGTCCTGTCTGCTTAGCAGATAGCTGGTGAGGGATGCTATATTTTGGGACCTCTCTGCAAGTGACCCGTTGCCCACGTTGGGCTTCCATTATGAAAAAGAAAAACTAAAGTATTTGTCATTTACCATTACTTATTCGAACTATAGTGGATTTAATTTTCCCAGAAGAGTTCCTTGTTCCATACACCCGGAGGTCAAGCTTGTGGCCCCCACCTTCAGACTTGACTTAGTGAAGGAAGTAACTGCTTTCTTGAGCTCTCCATCAATGACTTATCTAGGACTTTCCTGAGTCTGGTGTCTAGTCTTCTTTTGAAGTCCTCGACATCGACACAAATTGTGTTTCAAATTTCTTTTGGTAACTGGTTATATTGTCTTGGTCCTCTGACGACAAAGTTACTTTCCTTCATAGTTGAAGATGCCGCTTGTCTAACCTTTAGTTTGGAAATATTACACATTCTTCCTCTCTTATTTTCTATTGTTGTTTTGATGGTTATAGGGTTCCTTTTGAGATGAGGAAGTAGTTTTTCAATTATTTCCCATGCGTATGTTATCGTGTACCTCTCCTCTTCTTCTTTCCACTGAATATAGACTTAATGTATGTAGTAATTTAGTTCTTTGTAGCTCTGAAATTTCTGATTAAATTTCGTTTTTTTTGCTCAGAACTGAGCAAATTTCCAATTTTGGTTTGATCATTGTTTACAGCAAGGAAATCATTGCACTCTTGTCCCTTCTTTTAAAGGTTCCCTTTATCTGTTTCCTTATATATATATATATATATATATATACACACACACACTATATATATATATATATATATATATATATATATATATACATACATACATACATACAGAGATGGGCACCACTACTCCAAAATGACCCCGGCGATACCGATGCATCGTTACGTTGAAAATATCCTAAGACGATACCGATACTTGTTACAGTAACGTCGTTACTTTCGTTACTCGTTACATTGGTAAATTCATATATCGTAATTAAAATATTAAAGCCAGTATAAAAAGTATGTAAAAACAAACGCAACTGTTTTTAGATAAATGGAGGTTTATTTCTGACAGATAATGATTACAGGACATTTTTGACAAAAAATATTATTTGAATAACAGAAAATTAAACGTAGAAGTAAACAGAAACATTTCAATAGCAGCTGATGTAAAATAATAATAAACATCTCCAAAAAATATATTCTAGCTGAGAGGTATAGAATTAAATTTTAAATGTAGCTAGGAGCCTAGGGTTTCCTTTTAGCATTACTAATTTTTCGAACGTGTTGTCGGAAAGATTTCCTCTCTTAGGGGCATGAATATGTCCTGCATAGCTGAAGAGACGCTCAACAGGAGCCGAGGAAGGAAGTGGAGTATTGTACTTGAGGAAGAGCTTCTTAATTGAAGGATAGCCATCAAGTGACTGCAGCTGCAGTGCAGTGCTGTCATCATTGAAGTATTTCAACACTTCCATCTCTGATGCTGTGGTGTCTTCTTTCTTGACGTCAGCAGGAGCATGACCATATTTAAAGAAATCGTCGCTACTGCTATAAACACCATCATCTGTCTTAGCTGGCTCCTCAGGTGATCTGTCACTCACTTTCATTTTTAATTGAGCTCTACCGGCAACAAGACGGATGCAATGACAAGGACTGAACAAGTTCTAACAAGTATGAACTGTATGATACGCCGCCGAAAGATGTATTTGTACTTTTCACACATAAAAAACAGTATGTAACGAGTAACGGAAATTCTCGTTACTTTTGCTAAAATTATTACGGGCGTTACCGTTACATAGTTACATTAGAAATCTTGCTAAGGCGATACCGATACTCGTTACAAAAGTAACGCCCGTTACTTAAGCCGTTACATGTACCGAGGTACTGCCCATCTCTCTCTCTCTCTCTCTCTCTCTATATATATATATATATATATATATATATATATAAGTTTAAATCATCATGGTTTCTTCTACAAAATATTTTAACGAAACTATTTAAGGGCCTTTTCAAACTGTCACTTTGCAACACCAACTTATAACTCCACAAGATTCTCACATAACATAATTATAATCAATATTACGCTTCATGGTATGACATAACATTGTCAAAATTAACGGATTAACATTTAAAATTGAATCAACACCTGGAAGATAAATACAAATAATCAGTTTATCCAATGCAACGTGTCCTAATTATCCCTCATTTTAATACCTGACTCGGAATATAATATTGCTAATTGCTTAATGTTGAACTTCAGACGACCTCCAATTATGGATAATATTAATTAATAATGAGCGCCATTTCGCCTATATCAAATTCCCTTTCAAAACAACTAGAGACAGAATTTGGTGAGGTGTGAACATATATGTGTGGAAATATATGTCGACGTGTAAACATACTTGGACATGTTTGGCCAGGTATGCAGCTGTGCGGACGAGTGTGCTGCTGCATGGATATGTGTAGACGTGCGTAAACATTTGCGAACATGTGTGGAATATGTATGGTTATGTTTGGAGCTAGAGTCGTTTGGAAATCTGGCGAAGGTAGTGAGAAATTCGCTTAACACAATTAATTCTTACAGATATTCAATAAAAGTAGGGCTGGCAACATTACCGGTATAGCTATAGTACAAAAAATACTTTTACACTCAAAATAAAACCTTCTAAATTTAGAACTTATAACTTCTTTTTTGAGGGTGCATTCTCCAGGGGGGAGTTTTTCCTTCTTTTCGGGTATCAATTTATCAAAACGTCTTGTCAGATCATATAATAACTACTTTTAATGATACATAACTTCTTTGGATAGAAAAAATGGTCTCAGAACTTTTTTTTTGCGTGATTTGAGACAATAAAAGATATTTGTGTGTATAGAAAGTCGCGGGAAGACTTTGTTTTCAGTGTTATAAGTCTAGAAAAATTTTCAACAAGGTATAGGCGCAGAAATCAGTGCAACGATGAATAAATAAATCAAAGATTCACGAGTATTTTTCTTGGCAGATTAAAAAAAAAAAAAAAAAAAAAAAAAAAATCAGAATAGAATTTTTTTTCCTAGAAATGGTCTTTCAAATTTTATTTCTCGAAACGTAATTAGACAATGAAAATGATCCAAATAACAACTTCATGTATCATCATTTTATTAGGAACTGCCTCATGATAGGTTTAGGTAAATGTATATGTAGGTTGTGTGTGATAGGTTTAGGTAAATGTATGGAGGTTTTAATGCGTGTTGATATACAGGGTGTCCGAGAATTATCTGTACAATTTTTGGCTGTTATTAAAAGTCAACCATGAAGTGTAGAAATTCCAGTGTTGTCCCATTTTACAGAGAATCTCATTAAGTTTTTTCTGATATCAAGTTTTGATAAGTTTTTTAGAAATTCCAGTGTGTCCGAACATTATCTGTACAATTTTATCTTTTAATAAAATTCTTCATAACACGTAAAATTCTTAAACAAGATTATTTAGAATCTGTATTTTCAAAAGTTTCTTTTATTAAAGTAACGTTGTTACAAACATTCGATATGTGCACCATTAGTGATTCGCAAAACATCCAATCGATACTCCAAATGTTGCCATGTACGCTGCAGCATATCCACATCAATTCGCTCAATAGCAGCTGTGATTCTTGCTTTTAAATCATCAATGTCTGTCACCCGCGTACATTTCTAAAAAACTTGTCAAAACGTGGTATCAGAAAACACTTAATGAGATTCTCTGTAAAATGGAACAACACTGGAATTTCTACACTTCATGGTTGACTTTTAATAACAGCCAAAAATTGTACAGATAATTCTCGGACACCCTGTATATATAAATAAATAAATGTCTTTGAAGCACGTATAGGTATAAGTACAGATATGTAAATTAACTTTGGGTGGCATCCCTGAATAGAACTGATAATTATATTTCAGACCAAATAAATTTGGAGGAGCCATATTGGATTGTACCTGGTCGTCCGTCAATCCGTTCGTCACACTTTTTTGTCCGTGCCGAAACGTTTGAACCGCTCATTACTCGCATAAATTGGTGAAACTTCACGCGCATATGGATCATCACAAGACGATGTGTCGCGAAAAGAATTTAGTCCCTCCATCAGAGATCAAGGTTATAATTAGAAGTTAAATGTCAAATGGAAGTCTGCGCCGTAACTTCTGAACTGATCAACATCAACTGATAAAACTTTATACACATAGCCTATGTATCGTCACAAGACGATGTGTCGCGAGCAAGAATCAGGTCCTTGCATCAGAGGTCAAGGTCATACAAATATAGGCGGGGACAGTTGATGTCGTTTCGACATAGTTAATTCTAGCAATAAGTAAGTCAAATAAGAATGAAGTACATATATATACTGTAATTAGCATAAATATATTTAATATTAAAGAAATCTTGCTTAATGACTGTATTGAAAGACCGAAAAATTCTTCAGAAATAAATAAAATTAGACTCTTAATGGGACGTTTCGTCGTCCCAATTTTGTGAAGTTTGAAATATCTAATGCATTGGGCATTTCATAGTAACTAGCAAAAGTGGGCCTTGCGGTGCTGGGGAGTCAATTATTCGGTCAATAAAACTGTAGAAAAGAACGCAGCCATGAAAATCTTAAGCTTCACAAATCTTGATACAGTGGGTTCCGATGTGAAGCTTAAGATTTTCGTTGCTGCGTTCTTTTTTATAGTTTTATTGAACGAATAATTGAACCCTCAGTAATTGGGGAGTTTAATTATTCAGTCAATAAAACTGCAGAAAAGAACGCAGCAATGAAAATCTTAAGCTTCACATCCGAACCCATTGTATCAAGCGATGAAAATCTTAACGCGTTAGACTTAGAGTAAAAAGTTGAAACAAGGCAAAGCGCAATTATTTCTATGTTCTTCTATGTTCAGACAGACAGACAGACAGACAGACATACCAGGGTTCTCAAGTCTAAAAAATAAAAATCAGAACCTCAACTCCAAAAAATAAGAATTCCGTCCCAAAAATAAGAATATCCATAATATATCGTTAATATTTTATTTTGAAGCCAAATGAAATAAAAAATTTAAAAATTACGAAATAAGAACAAACTTGTTCTTAGAAATAAAGACACTTAGAACCCTGAGACAGACAGACAGGACTGCCTTTTTATAGTACAGATTAAGTATTTCGTTTGAGATTTCAGTTGGTCAATTGAAATGTCTAAATTGTGCCAATTTTTTAAACAATTGAAAAGACTAAGCTGTAATGTCTAATGAAATGTCTGATGCATAAAAGTTTAAGTTTCTATTAAAGAATAATTGCTTCACAGCATTAATCTTAAACGCTTTTGACTTTCAATTTATATTTGTTTCTTCTTGTAATTGACTTTGTATTCCGATCAAATAACTTCCTGTAATTTACATTGTCAAAGCCAATTATCACTTTTAAATACTCGACTTAATTTCCATATAAGTCGGCGCTTTTCAAGTGAATTCATATCTAGTCCAGTTAATTTTTCCTCAAATATTTTATTTCTCAGTTCTGGATTCATTTTGACCCGAACCTTTTCTAACTTAGTGTCTATTCTCACGTATAGGCTGTCAAACTTAGCGATTGAACCTATGGTAGGCCTACTGTATATCAAGAGGCTTACGTCTAAGGTTAGTCTCAGGGTCACGGGCTGGTTCTTAATCTTGAAAGACTTTACTAGTCAAAGCCTAGCTAAATAACTAAAATTAAGGATCACTTTAACATATTGGGAAACAATATGTTAAAGTGATCCCTCCTGGGAAGCAATATGTTAGTGATAAACACTGGGAAGCAAAATGTTAGAGAGGTTCCTGGGAAGCAATATCTTAAGTGATCCAAAATTAATAAAGGTATTTTTCCGTTATACCCCCCCCGCAAATTGACGATTGGTTAGATTTAGTCGTGATATTTTCGTTAAAAGTAACGAAAATATTACGACTTAACCGAACCAATCATCTATATATACAAAACAACGAAAATATCACGACTAAACCTAACCAATCGTCAAGGGCGAGTGACATTGGGAGCTTATTAAAATTGCGGGGGTATAACGGAAAAGTACCTTTTTAAAAGTATGAAAGACACTTGAAACGCGTAAGTCTACATGGAATAAATGAATAAATGCACAAATATAATAATTGTTTTCTCCTTTTTTCAAAATAGATATAGATACGAACACTAGATATACTGCGTCACAATTTCAAAATATTTGTAACCCCAATGCGCATATGTCTAGGCGCAAAGAACAGAAAACTAACTAACTTATACAAATGAAATGTTTAATTTTCTACGCCTTTATATATTTGAAACATTTAAGCACCGTTTCAGATATCTGAACTATCTAGTTAACATTTCAAAATAGCTCTTATTTATATCAGGAAGCCAAGTTCATTACGTGATGTCGAATACACGTTTCATATATACTGTGTATATATAACCAAACGTCTAGAACCATTTTGAGCGTAGTTCCTTCTTCTGTCTTTCATTTACGTCATTTTTAAATTCAATAAAGAACAAAATACGATCAGCATATACTGCTTTCATTTTAATAGAATGAAATAGTTTGGATAAATGTGAATATACTGTAATTCTTACTATCATTGCAATTTTTTACAGAGTTTAAAATTCCTTCTGGCTGACATTGATGGCTGTAAAAAAGCGTTAATAATATATATATATATATATATATATATATATATATATATATATATATATCTATATATTTCTCTCTCTCTCTCTCTCTCTCTCTCTCACATTGGCTACGCGAATCCCAAGTCGGACTACTCGATGTTGGGGAGTAATATCGAGGCGACTGATTTGGAAAAGGACTTGGGTGTGCTAATTAGCAGCGACCTTAAGTTTACGAAACAGTGCGTAGAGGTGGAAAAGAAAGCCCAGAAGCTGTTGGGTTATATCAGGAGGCAATTTCAGTTTCGGAACAAGGAGATTGTGCTCTCTCTGTACAATTCCCTGGTTCGGCCGCACCTGGAGTATGCTGTGCAGTTCTGGTCGCCCACCCTCAGGAAAGATATTGAGAGGCTGGAGCGAGTCCAGGAGAGGGCCACAAAGTTAATTCCTTCCGTTAGGCATATGGGCTACAATCGACGCTTACGCGCCCTGAACTTGTTTTCGCTGGAAACTCGGAGGCTGCGCGGTCAACTGATCGAGGTTTTCAAGTTCATGCGCGGGTTCAACAATGTCGATTTTAGAAGCATGTTTAGTTTAATTGATAACCCAACTCGCAACAATGGTTGGAAGTTGGATTTGAAACGGTTTAGGACTAGTGTGTGTGGGAATTACTTTACGTATAAGATCTGTGACACGTAGAACAGGTTACCTTCAGAAGTTGTGAACAGTTCCTCTGTGGATCAGTTCAAGAAAAGGTTAGACCAAATGTTGCACACTATATGAGGGTGTAAAAAAATTTCCGTGGCACCCGTTGCCATTGGTACCTCCTCGGTATGGGCCGCAAGGCCTTTTGAGGTGCTCCTTTTCCTTGTAACTCCTTGTAACTCTCTCTCAGGTTAAATTTATAGTAAATTTAAAGTCCCACCCGTAAACTAAAGCGTTTAAATTACTAAACGTTTTTAGGAGAAGCAATGTGTGTTCAGTTTTCCTCAGTCATGCTATATTTCGACCCGCAAATGACATACTTTCATATAGAAAATCCCCAAAAATAAGTAGAACAGAAATTTTAATTAACATATTAAAAATAAATATTACTCCCCCCCCCCTCTTGGCATCAATGATTGCTTTGATGTTGTTGAGTGTGGACATGATGAAGTTTTACCATAATTCCAGGGCCATTTTGGGCTGTCAAACTGTTTCTTATGATAGAAACATCTTTTTGGGACCCGGGCTCCTCTTCAGAGACTTTTACTTTCAGAGGTTTCCAATGGTTCTTCACTGAATTGAGGTGAGGAGAGTTACCAGGCCATTCCTAAGTTGAATTTTTTATATAAGCCATTTTTTTCATAACTCCTTAGCTAAGTGGTAAGCATGTACTATCCAGCCGGAATATCTGCCTTGGATCACTTTAACATATTGCTTCCCAGGAACCTCTCTCTAACATATTGCTTCCCAGTGATAATCACTTTAACATATTGCTTCCCAAAAATAGATATTACACAACCAATTACAGTTACATTACAATAGTTTATAATATTTAGAGATTAGCTAGTCGAGAAAATGTAAATTTATGGACAACTTAACTTATGCTTTGCCATTTTTTATGAATGTAAAATATTTGGATCACCTGAAGATCAGGGCCCCCAGCCTGCTTTAGTTAGCCTTATAAGGCTAACTAACGAAAATATTACGACCTAACCTAACCAATCGTTAGGTCGTGATATTTTCGTTAGTTAGCTTAGATTACCAACCTCTTTTTAACATGTTGCTTCCCAGTGTTAATCACTTTAACATATTGCTCCCCAGGAGGGATTACTTTAACGTATTGCTTCCTGAATGCTTTGGGAAGCAATATGTTAGTGATCCTCTGCCTTCTTGCACTGTTCTCAGAGCGTGTTATTCTAGGATGTTTAACCCTTTAAATACGGGAAGCGTACATCAATGTACATTAACGTACATGTAACCCTTCCCACGTAGCGAAAGGACTAAGTAGACTCGATAATTCACGGTCGTATATTTTGGACAAAACCGGGGTTCCACTGTCCCTTGGGCGTCAGAACATCCCCAAATCTTTAGAATGGGTGTCATGGTGACATTATTTGGAATGGAATGATGTCATTGATTGTCTGGACGTCTGACGTACAGATGGTCCATACCTAATTTGCATGATGTCGCTCTCGTCACTGAACAAAATCTTTCCCTAGTATTCACCATTCCAATCAGCATATTTGTCGAAAGATGCCTATTCTGCTCTTCATTTAGGAGTAGTGTTTTTCGCTGGTCCTCTTGCGACTAAATTACTCCCATTCTGAAGCCTCCGCCGAATGGTTCTTCTACTCACTGGAGTATGAAGCTGTTCCTGCATTTAGGTACTGGTGATGATGAGGCTGACCTTTGCTTTTATTCTGATTGCATTATCGGTGCGTCGAATCGTCGTTATTCGTGCCCTAACCGGGTGTTGCTTTTGTGTTTTGTTTATACACATGATGATGATTAAGTGAAAATAATGGACAATATTATTAAAGCAGTTTTATATAGAATAAAATGCGTGAATTTTAATTTGTTGTATATTAATTTCGAACGGTCCAAAAAAATGCAGAATGACGCCTACATTTTTACTGGGTTTTTTTTTTTTTAAATGTCTCAAACCCTTGAGGCTCTTGGAGTTATCACTCGAATGATGAAATCTCTTCCTGTAACATATTACCGTCTATTGTACGCATCTTGGCACTTTTGAATTCATGACGCAAGGTCTATTTTTACCACGCAGTGTTATTTTTTATGCGAGTAATTCGGGCGGTGTACATGCATAACGTATCGTTGAACTTTTTTAAAATTGCAAACAACTTTTCCAAAACATGAAACCACTATTAAAACTTCGGTTTTAGAAGTAACTGAAATAGTAATTAAAAATCGATGCTAATTTTTACCAAAAGTTTTCAGATTTTAAAATAAGTTTTCAAGAGACTTTTTTTTTTTTTTTTTTTTAGTAAGGAAATAAATTTATAATTCTATGGTTTTCCAAAATGAAAGTAAAAGTATAAAAATCCCTCAAAAAAGTTGGGAATAAAAGTTGAAGTGAAAACAAATAAAATACAAAAATAAGAACAAAATAAGTTGCAAACCCCCCCCACCCCCACCCCTCGGAAAAAAAACGAAAAAAAACTCCCTTCTCAAAAAAAAAAAAAAAAAAAAACGTAAACGAATTTGAATTACGACAAGAAAGTTATAAAAATTCTCTCCTCATTTGATTTTTGTTCTTTTTTTTCTTTACTTTTTTGTTCCTTTCTTTTATTATTAATATATTATTAATATTATATTATTATTATTATTATTATTATTATTATTATTATTATTACTGTTCTTTTCGAGATTTTGTTGGTCATGCTAGAAAAAGTTTGCTACAAATTATATGAAGAGTGTCTTTTAATAAACATATTTGGGTGGGTGAAACCTTTATATATATATATCGTGCCCTTTACTGGTTTTATTTTGGGTAACGACAGACGATTTTATTCAATCTTGGACGACTGCTAATGTTTCACAGAATTAAGTAGCTTTTCCGAATGCAGTAACCGAATGGCAGACGACCTTATAGTATCGATTTTTACATTTTTACACCTTATTCAATAATATCTTCACCTGACTGCGTTTGACACTTCTAAACAAGGTAATTCGTTCAACCTTTTAGTGTCACCAATCCTGTACTCGCTTTACCGTCTGTAGTAATCGCGTAATGTAATCTGTTAGTCTCGTTGAGTCAGTGTCAATAACAAGGGGTTATGACTGACCCCTTATAACGTGTGCACTAATAGAACACAAACCTTTGACAGAACAAAAGCTGCCTATACGCGCAATATTCTTTGAAGTTAACAATTCAGAAAAAGAAATTACAATGACCGTGTATATATATATATATATATATATATATATATATATATACATATATATATATATATATATATATATATATATAATATATATATATATAACTCTCTCTAACTCCTTTGTTGTTGTTTGTCTCTTTTCATCTTAAAGACAAAATGTTTCTCAGCAGAATTTTGAATCACTTTGAGGGTTAGGCTGCTCAATCTATCAAAAAGAAGATAAATAAACTTTTATTTACTGTTTAAATTTAATTTATATATAAAAATAGATTAATTATAAAATATATAATTTCCATAAATACATGTCCAGTGTACACATTAATGACTGGTTTTTTTTTTGGTTTTTTTCAACACAAGATGTATACAAAATCCTTTCGAACCACTCACTCACTGTTGACGTGACCTTGTTCGCGAAATATTGACAAATCTTTCGTATATATATATTTTATGACGAGTCGATAACTAAAATTATGTAATTTTATTTTTATTTCTTCTGAAAATTTAAATTTATCGTCATTGAACTGAAAAAAACCTTTAATATAGCGACGATAAATATTTATTTTTACTCGCGTTGCAACTTTTTAAAGGTAAAATATCGATGCTTTTTTTTGTAACTTTCATATCCAAGTATTTTATGAGCTATCCTTAAACAACGTTTAGAAAATGTATGAAACCTCTTTTTCCCCCAAAGCAAAAAATAAGAGATGTTACATCAAATCAAAAGATTTTTTATTAATATCTACAAATAGACCTTTCTAGTCAAATATTTAGGAAAATATATCTTATTCTATAAGAGCGGGAATTTTATGAATGAACTTTACTGAAATGGCAATCTTAAATCATTCAGATCATTATCATTATCATTATCTATTTATCATTCAGATAATGTTTGTATGGAAAAAAGGAAGGGAAAAAGTGTGGTTTCCTTTTTTTTGGGGGGGATTTGAGCAAAGCCTTTATATTGTCATGGGTCACAATAGTCTCTCCTTTTGATCATTAATAGTGGATCGAAAGGTATTTTCCTCCATAAGTTTATATAACAGACTTCACAGCGGATTATGACAACAGTATATCAAATTCAACTCTTTTTCTTGTATTTTGTGTTATACTGTGTAACAGTATGAGTATACTGTGTAACAGTATGAGTAAAGAACGCCAAATCTCTTGTTTTTACTTGGCACAAAAGAATCAAATATGATTTGTTTATCCTGAAGAGTTACTGTAGTTTCTCAACATGATTTACTAAGCCTATATCAAAGTTTTGTTCTTTTTCATAGTACCCAATGATCTTGAAGGAAGTGTTAGAAAATCTGTTAAATACAATATTGCATGTTATTAAAAGGGGATATTGGCAATACTAGCTAATACAGTATTATATACTTTTACAACACAATGAAAGTCTTTCATCCTTCAGAAAAAAACTAAAGCTTTTTATAAGAAATCATTCGCGTGGTTTGTACCATATTAATTTATGACAAATATATATATTAATTTCACCTACAAAATGTTATGTAATTCATCAAACCATTTATCTGACCTTGTCTAAAAGGTTAAGGGTAGACATAGGCAAGTCATTCTTCAGTAGGTTAACTTTCTCAAAAAAATCAGCCATTTTTGGTGGAAAAATGCTACACTGAAACATTATATTTTAAAGTATTTTGAATATCAAGTTCAAGGCTCTATTCTTTTGACTTAAATTTTAGGGTATTAAAGGATACCCACAACTTTATTGGTATTTACAATAGTCATACCTGGATATATAGACATGTACTTTTGAATTATTAATATTAATAATAATAGTAGTCTATTATTATGTATTCAGTTATTTAATTTTGCTATTTTCTTCCCATTTAACTCATGTTACATTCTACACATTATTTGCCCTTAAATGTGTGTCCCATTTACGTTATTTGTACTGAAAGTATTTATCCCGAAAAATAAAAACACACAAAATGTGTTAACATTTCGCGTAGTTTGCGAGCCTATATGGAGTGGAGCTAAAATAGCTTAGGAGCCAAAAAGCGATTACATAAATTTGCTCTTATATGTATCATATATGGTATCACATACCGTACGTTTCTCTCTCTCTCTCTCTCTCTCTCTCTCTCTCTCTCTTTCTCTCTTTTCTAACCGCTCAGACCGAGTAAAAATATGACGGTTCCAAATTAGCAACTTTTCAGAGTTAATTTCGTCTAATGGTAATTGCATGTTCTCTTATGCCTTCTAAAACCTCTGTTTGTTTCCCACATATCCCCTCCTCTAGTGGATATAATTTTTAATCGTACAGTTAATATACTTTTTAATATATTTAGTATTTTGAAAATATAATCAGCTTTCCTTAAGACTGCCGTTAAGCTGTGTCGGAAGTGTATTGTGTATGTTAGATGTGGAATTAGGCAGTATATAAAACCTCGATTAACTAACCCAAATTAGCACCTTTTGTGTGCACTACGGATGTGATAAATAGCCCCAAGAATACTTCATTAAAACTTGTAAACTCTGGGGTGTAAGAAGGAAGAAGTTACTTTGGAGCCGGCCATTTTTTTTTTTATATGCCTCCGTTATTCCATTTTTAACACACTATTGGAACTGTTAATTAGATACGGCCATTTTTAACTTTTCGTAAACGAAGAATCTGTATAGCTTTTCATTTCGAAGTAAAAGAGCTTTGAAAAGTTTTTTTTTTTATATATTCTCTCAACTGCGCATGCGCGCTGGTCATGTTTACAAATTTTTTAGTTTATAAAGGGAGAGATGTGGGTGCAGATAGTTGCTGCTCAGAAGTTACTTTAAAGCAAGTTTATTATTGCTTGTATTATAATTAGTTATGTAAGTTCTAATAAACAAAATTTGATAGAATCGACTAGATTTAAGCCTGAAATGATAAGTCCATATTAAGTTAGTATACTTACGAATCTAAGTATGCGTTATAGCATATTGTATTACGAGTCAGCATCCTCAACCCAGTGAGTAAAATTATTTCTCTACAAGTGAAGTTAAGACACTGAGGTCGGAGGTTCGAATCTCGATGATATCTCGATAATAATCCAGGATTAGAGCAATTGGCCGCATTTTTACGATTCAACTTTACCGTTTGAATCAGTGATTTGGACAACCTCAGTAAAGATGTTCAATAACTGTGAAACTTCATTTAATGACACTTAAGCCCTACTTATAGGTCCTACTGCACCGTTTTTATGGCATAAGGTAAACTCTGGTCCTAAGCCCTAGCTTGTATAGCATTGTATATCTACAGTATAGTTATTATACCATTAAGCAAACTGTGAATCGCATTCTGTGGTTAAATACTGAGTATCTGCAAATTTGAAAGCATGAATTGGTAATGATAATGAGACATAAAATTCCTATCACGAGTAAAGTAAATGTTTCCATCAATATAAAAAGAGAAACATTTTTACATCATGAAAACGTAAAATTCTCAATCGTACGACGAAACTTGTACATTAATTAAAGATTTTTCAATCGTGATGTGACAGCAACAGTTTTGGTTTCAGTGAACAGAAATAATGGTGAGAGAAGATGCTGTAAAGGGATTACTTACTCTTTTGCAGTTCATAGGAGAAGTATTTACTAAATATAGGTTTAACCTCCTAATTGTACATTTTCGGGAGAGACTTCGCCTGGAGACTTAAAAGTTTTAAAAGCACAAAAAATTACCAATTGGTAAAATTCTAATTTCCTTTGGATAGTTTATTCAATTTTGATGACACTAATAAAATTATAAGAACAAAACCTCGCCTTACTTCTTAACCTAAAAGCAATACTTTATAACAACACGTATTTTTAATGTCCTCACGGAGAACATGCGTAATGCGTTCGGAGGACATGCACAATACGTAATTACAAACACGATTAGGTAGACCAGCCATGAGTGGATCCTAGGGTCTTTGTTGGTCTGAAACATTATAACATATTTGTAAATTTGTTTTACAGTTTAATTTTACTTTTAAGTTTCACATGATCGCGTCGATACTAAGAGAGACAGACAGACAAGAGAGAGAGAGAGAGAGTATCAGCAAGTGTCGTACAGGTTAGGTTAGATTAACTCGCATATTAGGTTGGGCTCAGTTAGATTATGCTAGGTTGTTAAATTAAGTTAGGATAAAAAGATGTCGATAGATTGTCTCATTGACGAAATATGCTATATAGGCTTTAGCAAAACTTATTGGCGAGAATTTTTGTACAAAGATGCATTTTTTTTTACTGTAATTTGATACACTTTAATTTTCACTGCAAACATTTTTGTAAATAAGTAAACACTACGTTTGTTCCCAAAAACATTTGTTGCAAACCAAATTCTGGGAACCTTCGATAATTATTTATATTTTTTAATTGGTTGTTTTTCTAATACTGCCCCTGACTTTAACGAAGCACCTGATGATCAACGCATTCGAAAACAATATTATGAAATATTCTGTATAATTGCTCAAAATTAGCTGGTCTGCTCTTGGAAATCATGTTATTGAAGATGCTCGTTCAAAATGAGTTTAAAATGCGTCGCGTATCTCTCTCTCTCTCTTCCTTGGCTACTTTTCCAGGGTCAAGGTATTTTCTTCAACCTTTTTCCGTACCTGCCTCTGGCAGGGAGGGAGCGGAGGGTGGGGAGAGAGCCTTCTACTTTTCTATCCAGTTTTCTACTACTGCTAGGATAGTTGAAAGAAAAATAAACTTGTTTAATAACAGGAACCTCCCAGAGTGGACCGAAAGGTCTTTGAGGCTTCCTCTTGTCCTTGTAACTCTCTCTCTCTCTCTCTCTCTCTCTCTCTCTCTCTGTGTAATCCTTACCACTTAAATACCTTTCTCTCACCAAGCAAAAACGTAAAAAAAATAGTACTTTTTGAGTCACACGTATATTAATTAGTCAGGAAAGAACACCATCAAAGCAGAAGAAGAATGAGGATTCGCCTTTTAAAAGAGTGGATCATACCGTAGCTATCGCGTCGTCGGAGTCGTACCATAATGTAACAACAAAACCAGTCTGTATAACCGCGGTTTGCGTTCCATTCATGAATTATTATGACACGTGAGTGCAGAATACAAACCAAAGTAATTAATATTCAATCATATTGACAAAGTCTAAAGACAGTATTGTAATATTGGAACTGTCATTAGATATTTAATATTAATTGTGTTCACAGACAAATCATTTCTAGCCTGAAAATTAAAACTAAAACGAACGGGCGTCGAGCAAATAATAAGGCACTGTGCCAATGATGGTTGCAATTCCGTTCAAATTGCAAGCATATTGATGACTTAACTTAATTTTACTTTTTAACTCGTGATAGGAAATTCTTCAGTTGTGTCTCTTACATTTTTCGGATTAATTAATTAGGAGATATTTGGGACCAACGTGTTTCACAGCTTTTTTTCTTTTTATCTCTTCCGAGGAGGCTTTCCAAGGTCCCCCTGGATGAAACCAAGTGGAATTTTTCAATTTAAGCATTTAAACAATATTTTGAGACACTCAGCTCAGACGAGTTCGTTTTAATTAGCCTATCTCCGAATGATCGCCAGCGACAGTATCTCAGCGGGTAGCACCGTTTCCCTATAAGCGAAGTGAAGAGACTGAAATCGGGAGGTTCGAATCCAGATGGTGCTGGTTATAATAATACGGGAGTTAGAGCAATGGGTCGCGTTAGTTGGCCCGAGCGCTGTGCCAGTATATGGCTTTTCAGACTGATTAATTATTATTATCATCATCATCAAATGATCTATTACGTAGATTTAATCTAAGTAACAAATTTGTCTTAACAAGTAAGCAAATAATACATAGCTATAACGTAGATTACATCTACTGTAGTTTAGTAGATGGCGGCCTAAATAAGCTATCTTCTAAATAGCACTAAAGCCTAATGTTAGTACGTTACCGCACGGACTCAATCAAAAGATTGAAAAGGCAATCATTACCGACTTGGAAGTGGGAAATACATTACTAATTGATAAAATCTGTCGTGGGCTAATCTGAATTTAATTGTTAAATAATGCGTTCTTAAATAATGCTTTTGTTAAAGAAGGTAATTTAATTAATGCATTTTAAATTTTCTCAAGTTTTTAACATTTAAAAAGTCAAGTAATGTAAATATATTTCCGTAATTTAAAAATATAATGGTAAATTAGCCTTCATTAAGAGCCATGAGAGTCTATTTGACCTCATTGTTTTTTTTAAATAGTTGCTGCTAAATGACCAGGCAGTGTGGCGACCTCCACTTTCATGTAATCCGACATGACACTTTTTTCTGTTATACAGGGTGTCCCAGAATTAACTATCTATTTCAATGAAATCGGACAAATTTAATAAAAACTGACATAATTTTGTGTTTATTACTAAATTATGATACAAAAACAAATAGATTTATAAATCATAAGTCAAAACTTTATTGAGAAGTTTCAACATGTGCACCGTCTGTATCTCTGCAAATTTCAAATCTATCCTCAGCGCTGCGAAACACATTTTGAAGCATTTCAGGTGTTATCTCCCGCACTGCCAACTGGATGCGTTCTTTAAGTTCAGCTAAACTATTGATCTTTTGGCGATAAACCTTTGTTTTTATGAAACCCCATGCAAAGAAATCCAGGGGTGTCAAATCCGGAGAACGCGGAGGCCAAGGTCGAGGTCCTCCACGTCCAATCCACCGATTCGGAAGGCGTCTGTTGAGGTATTCTCGAACAACTAGAGCATAATGACATAGTGCTCCATCTTGTTGAAACACAACATTATCAAGAATGCCATCATCAAGAAGCTGTGGTTCGAGAAACTGCTGAAGCATATCAAGGTAGACGGTACCTGTTACAGTTGCTTCCGCAAAGAAGAATGGGCCATAAATTTTGGATTTAGTCATTCCAAGCCACACGTTAACTTTTGGAGAGTCTCTGCCATTCTATGACTTCAGACGGTCTTTCATTGGACCAGATACGACAGTTGTGTCGATTGACTTTACCACACGTGTGGAAAGTCGCCTCATCACTGAATAAGATGTTATCCAATAAACTTTCATTTTCGATTTGATCCACAATTTCTGCACACCTTGCTGCTCGATTTGGATAATCCTCTTCATTTAGGACATGCAGTACTTGAATGTGATAAGCCTTTTTTATCAGTGTCGAACGCAAGATTCTATGAACTGTTGTCTTGGATATGTTGAGTCTTCGACCGGCCTCCCTAACCGAAGTTGTTGGTTCATCCTCAAACAATTGTCATACCTGTTCGGTACTGTTACGTGCTGTCCTTGGGCGTCCTCTTCCCACCTCGTCGTGTACGGATCCAGTTCTTTTAAATTTGTTCACAAGTTCACGAATCGCTTTGTCTGTAGGACCGGTTCTGTGGAATCTTCTTGTAAATTTTTCTCTGATTTCATTACATTGCATTCCTTTGATACGGGATGTTACAACAAAGATGCGTTCTTGTGTATTCATTATTAATAGGGTTCTGAAAGAGAATGAAAATAAAACTATGAAAAACTATGAAAAAATTATGAAAATAAAATTATGAAAAAAATTTAGAAATTTATACATTTTTAACATATTAAACATGATAAACATAAATAAAAGTGTGTTTTAAAAAATTTGTCCGATTTCATTGAAATAGATAGTTAATTCTGGGACACCCTGTATATCAACATTTCATCGCTTTTACTGTATTTCTTTAGGAGGGGGTGTGTCATTTTATCCATTTGGGGTCAAATTGACCCCATGGTTCCTCTCGTGTCATTTGATATATATTTAATTTTTATGTAATTATTTTCATGAATTTTACTTTATTTCAGAGATTTATTTCATACACACCCACATAGATTGGATGAATTTCATAAATTTTGATAAAAATGTTAAAGACAATACTTGATGAGCGTGAATTATAAAAATGTTAGTCACTATCACTACCACAACCATTAGGATGATTTTTTTTAATCTTTGTATCTTTCTTTATATAAGAAGGAGGGGCCAAGGGCAAATGCCCCAAAAGCGCCCCTCCCATAGAAGAAGAAGAGCCAAAATCAAGGTCCGGGGTTTTCGAGATACTTAGACACTCTGCGTTTGAAAGATGGGAGGTCATAGACAGGAGGAAAGATGATTTGAGGAAGGTTGTTCCAGAGTTGACCTGTAGTCAAAAATTGAGAGATGATATTATTGGTTAAAAGTTCGTAAATATCAAATACAATGTTTTATTCATGTGATTGTTTCATTACAGACTTTTTATAGCACCATTTTGCTAGATTTTAAGCCTGGGGTCATATAGACCCCATGGTTCCAACGATGTAAGTAAATTAAAGGTTCCTGACGAGGGTTAATTGATATACTAAAAAAAGTTTTTTGAGTGAATTTGTATGAATATAATAAATAAACGTTAATAAAATGCGTAAATGAATTAATCCAGTGGTTGGTTGGGACTGATCCACTTAAAAGGTTTCATCCAGCTGATGAAAACAGAGAACCAGATTCCATTGATTCAAATAAAATGATTTTGTTCACATGAACGATTTTTTTGGGGGAAATAATTCTCATTTTGTTTAGTATTTTTATTTCTAATTCAACATACATTAATTTTGTCGGAATTTTTGTACAACAAAGTCTGAATTTGCTAAATTTTATTCATGTCAACAAAACAAGTTCGTTGAATAACGACATTTTTCATATTTTTCTCTTTTCTACATTTGTAATTTATACACAAAGTAACTTATTGATGAAATACCCTCTCAAAAGCGAATCAAATTATATTAAAAAATAATTGTTTGCCATCAAAAGATCTGTGGGTAATTTGAGATTTCATTGTATGAAAAAAAAAGAAAAAGAATAACCCTTACTCGCCGCATGCCAAGTTTTTCAGATTGGTCTCATCACTAACATTATACGTATGATATATTTTGGACTGTAATGGATAATTACACCAAATTCAAAGCGCCAATCCATTTATTTATGAATTTTTTAACTTCGTGAAATGCCGACTAAATATATATATTATTATTATTATTATTATTATTATTATTATTATTATTATTATTATTATATCTCCTTCATTACGATGAAAAATCTTGAAATTTGAATGCTGTATAAATTGTCGAACTCAAAAACTTTGTTGACGTTGTTCTTTTTTCTTAAGCAAAAGAAATTTTTTTTTTAGTAATATTTTGATGAAACTACATTTGTTTTAAAATAACAATTTTAAACGTAGTTAAGTTAAATATTTCTCAGCATAATATAGTTTAAGTTAAATTTTAAGTAAACATTATCCCAACATTAATATTTTATAAATATAATATAATTTTTAACTTAAATATTTTCTCAATATAATTTCTTTTAACGTAACAATGATTTAAATGAAAGGTCCATTTCAACGTAGTTAATTTGATTGAAAGGTCCATTTTCAACGTAGTTGATTTGATTGAAAATGGACATTTTGAACGTAGTTGATTTGATTGAAAATGGACATTTTCAACGTAGTTGATTTGATTGAAAATGGACATTTTGAATGTAGTTGATTTGATTGAAAATGGACATTTTCAATGTAGTTGATTTGATTGAAAATGGACATTTTGAACGTAGTTGATTTGATTGAAAATGGACATTTTGAACGTAGTTGATTTGATTGAAAATGGACATTTTGAACGTAGTTGATTTGATTGAAAATGGACATTTTGAACGTAGTTGATTTGATTGAAAATGGACATTTTGAACGTAGTTGATTTGATTGAAAATGGACATTTTTAACGTAGTTGATTTGATTGAAAATGGACATTTTTAACGTAGTTGATTTGATTGAAATGGACGTTTTTAACGTAGTTGATTTGATTGAAAATTTACATTTTGAACGTAGTTGATTTGATTGAAAATGGACATTTTGAACGTAGTTGATTTGATTGAAAATTGACATTTTGAACGTAGTTGATTTTATTGAAAATAAAGGATTTAACATAATTCCATTTCTCAATGTAGGCGGGCGGTAATACCACCAATCGGGAAAAATAAGGCCCCTTAAAAGGAAAACTAGAGTGAATCAAATACATTATGTACAGCAGGCTCGACACCGCACACCCTTCCCCATTTTTCAGACTGGTTTGGGACAGTCTTTGGCTTGTGTAGAGCAAATGATTTATTAAAAGGGCTTAATTTTGTTTTTGTAAAAGTTTGATGTATTTTTTTCTGGTCTTATAAGATTATCTTCGATATTTCTAACTACCACCCATGATTCAGTGTGTATAATACCGTTTCCCCGTAAGCGAAGACAGTGAGGTCGGAGTTTCCAATCCCCTGATTAATAATAGTAATTCAGGAGTTAGCGTAATTGGCCGCGTTCGTTTGGCCAAAGCGCTGTGCCAGTTTCTGCTTTCTTTACAGCTATATTCTGATTCATCAGTTCGTATTTGTTTGCTTTTGTTCATTTAGGTCCGCCCACTCCGCCCACTTACTTTTACTGTAATACTTGATGAACAGCATTAGTTATTGAACAACTTTTTTATCAGTTTATGATCGCATTTCCTGAAGGTATAAGGAACTAATTTTCTAATTTTAGCGTTTATTTGTATCTCTAAATTAGATGATTGGGCGCCGTTCAAAAATTACATAACGCTATTTTTGCTAAAACCTGACACCCCCACCCCCGCTGTAACGTTCCGTAACGTGTCGGGTGGGGGAAGTGTTACATAACATCTTAGCGGGGTGTCTGGTCTAGCGTTACAGAACGACGTGTCAAGTTTTTGCAAAAATAGCGTTACGTAATTTTTGAACGGCCCCTTGCATCTAAACACACAAATTCTTGTATCATTTGATAGAGTAAAGTTGCCAATGGTCGCGCATGCATCGATCCTAATGTCACGCATTTGACTTAAAAAAAAAACCACACAAAATACTGTTACAGTGAAGGAAATGAAACTGATGTAACTTCGTTACTAGAAGTAATGTTTCACATGAATTTTATTTCCTTTACTGTAATGGTATTTTGTGGGGAGTTTTTTTTCAGTCAAATGCGCGATATTCTATTCGGACCGATGGCGACCATTGGCAACTTTACCTTGGATAAAATATTAAACTGTAGAGAAAATTTTAGTCGTTTGAAATTCTTGGATCGGTTTAAAAAGAGTTCTACGTTAAAAATACTTTCTTTACGAGAAATCCGAACCACGAGTCCCTACATCATCCGAATGCAGATAGCATTCACCATTTTAACCATTACGAACAAATTCAATGTCGTTTAACCTCGCTGATCTAACGGGAAGCGATGTCGCGACGTGGTCATGCCATAATTCCTCTCCCCCTCACGGAACAAACAAGGTTTTTGCTTAATTACGGTATCTTTCAAGGACCTTTTAGAACGTTTTTTTCTTTTAATTGAAAACATCACTTGCTATTCATTAATTAGGAGATATTTGGAACCAACGCGTTTCACAGCTTTTTTCGTTTTTCTCGACCGAGGAGGCTCTCCAAGAGGAGCGAAGTGAAAAGGCAGACTTTTAAATAGAACGGGGTCCAAACCACAAATTTTTCACTAGAACATGAATGGACTTGAAGTGTACCGCTAAAACCCATTTCATTTGGCTCACTGTCTCTGGCTGTACGACTCATTTTTTATCTTTTTTTTTATAATTGACATCATTAGAATGTTTTTTCATTTGGGGCGAAAGAAAAAAGAGACCCAAAAAAGTAACGCTTTTCATAGGCTCGAGGTGATTAAAAGAAAAAAAAAAAACCTATAGTTTTCAGTATATTTTTAGGAACAGTTAATTTTACTTTTTCTTTCATAGGATATATACAGGGTGGGCCGTAAGTTTCCATACATAGGAAAATTTAAACGTTTGTTTTTATGTTTCAGATACCCTAAGAATATGCGTTTGACGAAAGAGCAACGAATTGAAATCATACTGATGGCTGGGTCGGGAAGCAGTCGCATGGTTGCAATGAACTTTAACAGACAACATGGAACGAACATCACACACGACACTGGCAAAACTTATTAACAAGTTTCAGAAAACTGGAAATGTTGCAGATCAACCGCGAAGTGGTCCAAGACGTACAGCCACCGATGAAGACACAACAGCTACGATACTTACAGCGCTTACACGGAGTCCCAGAAAAAGTACACGACGGTTGTCTGCAGAAAGTGGTGTCAGCAGATCGAGTATCAGGCGCATTTTGAAAGCAATCAAATGGCATCCATACAAATTGCATATGGCACAGCATTTGAGTGAAGACGACCCGGATAGACGGATGGAATTTTGTGAATGGGCATTAACCAAAGTGAACGAGGATGCAAACTTTTCAACTAAGATCTTGTTTACTGATGAAGCAAATTTTTACGTCAATGGAGAGGTTAATCGGCAAAACATACGTTATTGGAGTAATGCTAACCCTAACTGGCTGAGTCCGACGAAGATGCAAGGTGCCGGTAAAGTGATGGTGTGGGCCGGGATATGGGGTGACAGAATTATTGGACCAATTTTTGTCAGTGGAAATCTTAATGCCGAAAGGTATCTTAACATGTTGCAAGAAGAGATTTTCCCATCCCTGCTAAACGAGGAAGGTAACTTCCCAGTTTACTTCCAGCAAGATGGAGCTCCACCTCATTATGGTCTTCACGTGCGTCGGTATTTGGATCAGCAGTAGTTCCCGGATGCTTGGATTGGTCGGCGTGGTCCTGTGGAGTGGCCTCCCAGATCCCCAGATCTCACCCCCTTGATTTCTATCTTTGGGGGCACTTGAAGGCCATGGTGTATCAGGAAAAGATACGAGACATAAATCATCTAAAGGAACGTATCACCAACGCCATTACAAGCATAACGTCAACTGTGCTAATGCGTGTTCATCAACAGTGGGGAACACGTATTGAAATGTGTTTTCAAAACAATGGCAACCATGTAGAGCATATTATATAAATAAAAATGGTTGTCCATAAACAAATGTTTATTTTTCCTATGTATGGAAACTTACGGCCCACCCTGTATATATATACACACACACACACACACATACATACACAGTATATATATATATATATATATATATATATATATATATATATATGTTGTACCTCGTGGTGTGGTGAATGGACGTTTTTGTTTTTTCCCCAATTTAACTACCAAATAATTTTTTTTCTCATGGAAGGATGATGAACAGTTGGGCGGGCTGAGCGACGCCTGCCATCGCCGGGAATCGAATACGGGGCCGGTGGATTTGTAGTCAGCGTTGCTAACCACGACACCACCGAGGCGCATTAGAAGCTATATATATACAGGGTGGGCCAAAAGTCTGGATCCATAGGAAAATATTTATTTTAATACATAAATTACAACAAATGATAAATACTTAAAATGAATATCAACTTTAACTCGTAAATGCGTATCGGTGATACTGTACAGTAGTTCGTACTCCAGTATAAATACTCAAATACTTTTTTTATTTCAGCCCAGAAATGGCTTCGAATCTAACAACAGAAGACCGGGTAGAACTTGTGCTCATGTACGCAAGACAGGGCGCTACACCAGGGTTTCGGAGTCGGAGCCGGAGCCGGAGTCGGTGGAGCCAGTGAATTTTGCTTACCTGGAGCCGGAGCCGGAGCCAGAAACCTTGAAAATACGGCTCCATGGTCTGGCTCCGGGCGATATATTGCTACCTAAATTGTTATTTGTTAAATATAGGTTTAGTTGCAAATTATAATTCTTGTAATATATTACGAAAAATGGTACCATAGGATTCTTGGATTTTATGGAGGTGTGGGAGTTGCAGGAATAATCTGCAAATTTCCATTTTTTAACCATTAAATATTTGGGAAGATTTGTCTTAACAACACTTAATTATATAGGTAAAATTTTTTTATGGCGGTGGAGACCTTAGGTAGGTAGGTACTAACTATTTATCTAAGTAGGTAACTACCTAGATACATACCTAGTAAGGTTGGTCCTTCTGACTTGGATTGAACTATTTTTATTTTTAGGTCAATTATCTTGTATTGCTAAATTTTTTTTTTCAGATTCTTTGTAATTTGTACTTGATTCTTTAATTATAATTATCAGTCTATGACCCTTCATAATGGATAGAGATTCAATAAAGAAGTCTGATATATTCAAGTATTTTACTGAAAGTTCAGATAAGAAACACTATGTTTGTATTTGTGAAGTTTCTGATGCTTCGGGAAATATTTCAACGTGTGGAACTAAAATTACCAAGCCTCAAAGCAAAAAGCCTGATGTCTCCTCAAGAGCATATAATTTGAAAAGACACTTGAGTCGAATACATCCTGAAATATCAAAAATGATGGAAGAAAAGAAGCAAATGCTTGAGCTTTCAAGACCCAGTACTTCTGCCAGTTCAAAAACTAAAGCAAACCAGCAAAACATTACTAAATTTTTGATGTCTCAAAAAGTCACTATCTCAATGACTACAGATAATTTTAAAAATAGCATAATTGAGTTAGTTGTTAAAGATTCTATGCCTCTATCTATGTTTGAAAAGCCAGCTATGCGCAGTCTACTAGAAGAAATGGCTCAGAAATTCAAGATTAGTTTAGATAAAGATAATATCTGTCATTTAGTGATAGAAAAATCAAAAGAAGAAAAATTTGCTCTCAAAGAGCAATAAAAGGGCGCTTCATATATTTAAAAGTTGATGGTTGCACACGAATACGGACACATTATTTTGCCATCAATGTCCGATTTATTGATGATGATAATAAAATCCTCACCCGCACTATAGCAGTAAAAGATAGACATGCTCAGCAAACTAGTGACTACCTGCATAATCTAATTATGAGAACTCTGGAAGAGTACGGCATACCGAAAGAATTTGTGCTCTGCATTGTCAGTGATAATGCATCAAATATGATTAAAACTGTTGAGAAGTTGAATGATAATCAAGAGGCAACTTCAGAAGATGATATACAAACATTTGGTGAACATGATGATGATTCAACAGACACTCAGGAAGTGGCATCTTGTGTAGAAGAAATTGACAGTATTGTATCTGAAATTTCACACTTCTCCAGAATCAACCACATGCGTTGTGGTGCACATACCCTGCAACTTGCTATTTGCGATGGATTGAGAGATAAACATGCTACCTCTCTCATAGGTAAGTTGAGACAGGTTGTAGTAGCAGCAAGAAACCCAAAAGTGGAAGAAATAATTAAAAGACGTGCAGGCAAGGTTGCTATTTTAGATCAACCTACTCGATGGGGCAGCACTTATTTAATGATAGAGCGCTTATTAGAATTAAAACCTGTACTCTTGGACATGGCAAATTCAAATGTGAATCTTTCAGAAATAATGTGGGAACAAGCAAGAAGATTGGAAAGAGTACTGTACCAGCCATATATAGTAACAAAAAAATTCAAAGTGAAGATTTGACTCCCGGTCAATTTTTGAAAGAGTGGAAATCTTTGATGTATTTTCTTTCCAAGATAGAAGGCACCATAGCTGATGACATTAAAAGTTCCATGGAAAGGAGAGAAAATATTTTACTTGATAATGAAGTATTGCTTGCTGCTGTTTATATAGATCCTAGATATAGATGCTTATTAACATCTGAACAGGTAGTTAAAGCCAAGGATGCCCTATGCAATATAGCAATCAGAATGAAAAGTAACCTAGACCTTTCAAATAAAGTCTCTCTATTAAGAGAGGAATGTGGAACCGAGATTATTGCATCATCATCAAATTCATCATCTCCTTCCACCACTTCTGATGTCAGCGAGTTTGATTTTGAAAAAATTATTGATATTCAACATGGTAAGAAATCAAAACGTCCTCGTTTAGAAAGTGAACTAATACCACCTCTCAGTCCAATGTGTACCCTCAAATTGCAAGTTGAGGAATCTTTTCCTGAGATTGAAAAATTTGACCGTTCGTCAAAACTGTCTTTTGAACAAGTAATAGAAAGGTATCCTAAAGTTATAAGAGATGTTGCAAATCTTCTAGTAGCTATGCCTTCAACACAAGTCAGTGTTGAACGGCTATTTTCAGCACTGAAAATTTTAAAATCTGATTTAAGGGCACGTATGAAAGAAGATATTGTTGAGGCTATGTTATTTTTAAGAACAAATGTTTATAAGTAAACTTAGATAAATAATTTTAATTCATAATTTTTTTTATGGAAACAGATTTACAAGGAGAATATCTTGATTTTATGTTTAAAAATTAGTTTCCTACCTTAGCTACATTAGTAAAAATTTCTGCAAAAGTTATTATTTTGCTTTCATTTTTTAATACAAGGAGTATTATGATTTATGATACTGTAAATGTATCATTGAATTTGCAAACTTTTTAATTTTTTAATATGTAGTTTGAACTTTAAAGATAAAGTCTGATTTAAGGTTACACTTAAAAAAAATATAATTGAGGCCATCTTGTTTTAAAAAAAAAAATTATAAATAAACTTAGTAATTTTCATTTTCAATTATTTTAAGGAAACAGATTTACAAGAAGAATATCTTGATTTTATGTTTAAAATTAGTTTGATTATACCTTAGCTAGAATAAAAAAAAATTTGCATTAGTTTTCATTTGTTAATCCAAGGAGTAGTATTGATTTTATAAGCGTAGGGTAAATGATTTTGTAAATTTTCTTTTATAATATGTATTAGTAGTTTGAACTTTTGACTTTTAGTTGAATTGCTTTTGTTAATTAAATTACAAAACTTTTTGACTAAAAGAAAATCTCTTTTTAAGTAATATAACCTATTAAAAATTTAAAAACTGAATTTTTTGAAATATTCAGCTCTTTTTCAAGCCAAGTTGGCTTTCATGAAGCTTTCAAGTTTCAACACTTAAAAAAAGATGCATATATTATCTCAGAAAGTTTGATTGTTACTATTTTCCATACGAGAATTCTTAAGTTTGAACTTTGAACTAATTAGGAGGCAAGTTTCTCTAATTTATATAAGCTACCATTGTTAATAAATATTTAATATCATTTAGTTTTCATCATTTTCCTTTAGTTATTTAAATAACTTCATTCTATCATTATATTTGCCTAATTTAAAATCATAAGAAATTTAAATTTTGAGTATTAGTGATTTAATAATAAAATATTTTTGTGCAATATTTTAAATTGGACAAGTAGTTATATAAATCTAGATATTTATTTTATAATTAACAGAATTTACTATAAAAGAGCCGGAGCCAGAGCCGGAGCCAGACTGTAAAAAATTTCTGCTCCGGAGCCGGAGTCGGAGCCAGAAGTTTTTTTACCGGCTCCGAAACCCTGCGCTACACACAGAGAAGTTGCTACCGAATTCAATAGAAATCATCCTGATAAGCATCCAGTAACACATGCGACTGTTGGCAAGTTGTTTAAACGTTTCAAAGAAACAGGAAGTGTACATGATCGACGGCGTTCTGGTCGTCCAAAAACTGCAACTGATGAAAATACCTCTGCAATGGTATGTGAAACTTTAACGAATAGTCCAGTAAAGTCAACAAGAAGATTATCAAATGAAACACGCATCTCGAGAACGTCAATTCGAAGAATTATTAAAAATCATAAATTCCATCCCGAAGTGTCTCGATGTCAGAGGCCGCCAATTTGAGCACTTGTTATAATTTGTTGTTTATACTGGAGTACGAACCACTGTACAGTATCACGGATACGCATTTACGAGTTAAAGTTGATATTCATTTTAAGTATTTACCATTTGTTGTAATTTATGTATTAAAATAAATATTTTCCTATGGATCCAGACTTTTGGCCCACCCTGTATATATGTATATATATATATATATATATATATATATATATATATATATATATATATATATATATATATAATGCAAAAATGACCCTACCATAATTGGAATGCATCACTTCTTGAGTAGAAAGTAAGGGCGCTAACCATTACACTACAACATGATAAAAATTAGTACAACCTGACGCATAATTCATCACTCGAGGGAACACACAACGTTTTCGCGTCCAGAGGTGTTTATCGTACTAACCCCTCTCCCTCCCTCGATTGCACTTGAGGTGATAGCAGCAGTTCATTGAAATTTCTTACTTCGTATAAGGACCCGTAACTAGGTGGATAGAATGTTTTGACGACGGTTGGAATCAATAAATGTGATGTATTCCCACACCAAAACTAACTACCGAAGAATGTGAAAACCTTCCATCACTGAATAAATTTTTTGTCGAATATTGGAAAACTTTTGATTTGATTTTTTGCTTCTTTTTTTCCACCCTGTACAATATTATAATAGTGTATATAAGTTTTGAGATTATTTGTTCCATATTTTAATAAATTTAAAATGTTTGGTGGTGTTTTAGGTGAGAATATTCGTACGTTTTAGTTTCATCATTAAATGGATACGGATTAAGTGCTTAAGATTAGTGAATTTTAGTTAGTATTTTTTTTTTTTTTTAGTCCAGTTCACGTTTCGAGACGTTGATTCAATTGGGATTTAATTAAAAAAGTGACGTTTTGTAAAAAAAGGAATTATAACTGTTTTTACGATAATTATTTATGACAAAATTTACTTTTATTTTGTAATTTTGAGTCAAAATAAAATTTAAGAAAAATCCCGCTGGAAAACACTGTTTTCAAAACAGTTGCCATTGATTTTCTCCTAATTTAATTTCCTGGGTTAGGTCACTAGTGAACTAGCCCCCCCCCCTCCCCCCCTCGATTTTTTTTAGTTTTTGTAAACTAACCGAAGGTCGTGTGAATTATGCTTTAATTAACTTTTCGTTGTCGTCATCAATGTAGTCCGTTTGTTTGGTTATTGTAAACCTTTACGAAAGGTTCATTGTTTCACTATTAGTGCGCCATTGTAGTTATAGCGTAGTTTGAAAGATTACTCTATGTGTTTGTTAACTAAATTGCAAATCATTTACAAAATAGAAAACTATGAATTTTGGCAAATTATTTTTTTTTATTTTTTTTTTTTTTTTTATTTTTTTTTTTAAAAGCAATAAGTATGGGGACTTGAAAAATTACAGCATATGAACGGTCAAGAGTACTGTACATATATATAACATAATATGTTTACACATTTTTCCAAAATCAATATCGCTTTTATCATAATTTAATTTTTTTTCATATCAGATTTATAAACTTACGCATTTGATAGCAAAAGTTTGGTTAAAGAATTAATTACTTTTGACTATATCCATGAAACATCTAATATACATTTCGCAGTAAATGAAGAATATGTATGTAAAATTCATAATAATAAGGACGGGGGTTGTCTGAATATTAAGATTCATGCTCAATTTTTTATATTTTTTTTTATCAAAATCAAACATGACCCATCTTTTACTAAATCAAACTTTTGGTTCTCGTTCGCAAATTCCTCGACACAGAAATTCCTCTTCGTATGTTTTAATTATACTTTTCTGTTTAGAATTTTTGATAACCAATTTTCATCTGGAAAATTGATAATTAAGTCTTTTTGTGGAAATATCTTTTTTCTGTATCGCTTCCAAGCCGCCATTTCACTGGAACTATTTATCGGATCGTTGACAAACAAGACAAATCGCAGTCATGATTCAGAATAACTTCAGTGGTTGTAGAATCACACAAAGTATCAAGCTTCGAAGATAATAAAATGGACATCGTTTTTGAGAAATTTAAATAAATCACATTTCAACAGTTAACAGATTAAATATACGTTCTTTTTAGTTAATAAAAACAGGTAACTGATAACAAACCTTTGAACTGTACAGAGGGTGGACAAAAGTAAATAGACACTACGATGATTGTCACCAAGAACAAATGGCAAAGCTCATCAATGGAATGTCAGAACGTGTTTCAGCTTTACATAATTCAAAAGATAAAACAACACCATCCTCCAGTACATTGATTCATTAATTTATTATTTATTAACTTATGTTATCAAATAAAAAAAAAACTGAAAATGCCTATTTACTTTTGTTAATCCTCCGTGAATAAAGAAATTCAACTATACAGGGTGTAACAGAATTCGCGCACCATAGGGTAATTAATAGCTGTGAAATTAACGAAAGACATACGTGTTGACATATCCTTGATAAATAATTAAATAAAATGTAATACTTGAATCTTTGTTGTTTTTAATTTTCCAGCCATAAATGAAAATGAAATATTAATTACTGCATGGTGCACGAATTTTTTAACACCCTGTATACAATAGTGTGTATCTATAAAGAGAATTCAATACAACGCCACACATAAAGTCTATATAAAGTTTAAATTTGTTGAAGGAAACTACAGGAGAAATACCTCCTCCTCCTGTTTACCGGAAAAACGAGTCAAAAATAATGTATGGATGTAAACAGAACAGTACTAAAATTATACATTGAGTAAACAATTTTTTGGACATTTAACTTCACCCTGTTTAATGATAACACGAAAGCTCATTTAAAAATAGTGTTAAAGATGTGTAATTGTTGCATATTAAATGTATGATGCGTATGAAAAAAGTTTATATTTGAGATTTGTCATTGTGTGTGTGTGTGTGTGTGTGTGTGTGTGTGTGTGTGTGTGTGTGTGTGTGTATATATATATATACCGGTCGAATGTTTGACACGGTTTCTCCATATAAGATAATTTTATATTAAGTCGTCAGTAAAAGAGGGAAGGATTTAATTATCATGTTATTAAACGTAGAGTGCATCCTACTTTCAACTTTTCCTCTACTTTACACGAAAACTTAAGGAGATTCTTATGAGGTATTTTGATGAGTGGACCTCATATAGACCCAAAGAAATGGGCAGTATGGAATTCCATGCAGCTAATATATCTATTATGTAAAGGAGAGAGAGCCACTGTTATAGCCCGATAAATAAGTATTTAGTTTCATCCACATAGAGAAATACTTTTAGTGTAGGCTTTAAAGAAATCTTAAATTGCTATCATTTGTCAAAATGTAGCTATTAACTCCAAAACGTATGTTTCGTTAAATCTCAAAATAAGCGTTTAGGACTCTCTCTCTCTTTTTTTTTTTTTTTTTTTAGGCCATTATTATGTTTTTCCAACTGGAAATTCTAGAAGAAATTATTTACCAATAATACAATTTTTTTTTTAAACCGTTAAAAAAAATTTTAAGTTTGAAATTATCCATGGAGATAATGCATTTAGCCTATTGTTTTAATTGTTTTTTTTTTAATTTTTGGCTGGCAGAATGCATTAGTTGGTTAACTGGTAGAAAACAAGGTGTTAGTAATAAACGTCAAAGCCACCCACAATGGGAGATCTTAGATCAGTGTTTCTCAGCCGGATTTTCCCCCACGATCCCCATGTCAGGGTCTTAGGTACGGCGCGACCCCTTATCATCCTACAGGGGTAAACAAATTCACAAAGCGGGTTTTCTTTTTTTTTTCCTGGCGCACAAATCACTACTACAGGGGGTAAACAAACTATGACCCCCACCGTTTGAGAAATACTGTCTTAGATGATACCCCATTGATAGAGACTAGACATATTGAACTTCAGGGATGCTGCTTCACTTTAGCAGAATTTCGGTTTTGAAAATGTGTAGCAAAAATTTGTAAAAAATAAAGGGGAAAAAAAAATCACGCATGCTGTACACTGTCGGAGGAATTCTTAAATTGATGGGAGGGGTTGGGGAACGGGCAGCTGGAGTTGCCTTTGGGTCAGTGCTTCTTATTTAAGTAATTCATATACGAAGGCTACAATATAAATTATGGTATGATACACTTTTTGAAAAAGGGGGTGAGAAGAGAAATTCCATACAGGATTTACACTGAAAATTTTTAAATTCACTCAGTGCCCCGAGAGCTTTTATATCATACGCATCTTTCAGCATATCTAATATATAATGTATTACTCACTAATATATAATATATCCGACTCCTCTTCCCTCTCTTAGCACATTCCAAAAATCATTCTTCTCTTCTACACATCTATCATCACATGGGCCACATGCTACAAGCACTGCTACTTTCATCCTCTTAAACTTAGCATACAGATACCCATCACTAACACATTATACTCCCTCATCTCTTCAGGGCACTCGTCCTTCATTAACAAAGTAACACCGTTCTGATCTTTTCCTCCTCCATCCATACTCGATTCCATACGTTTCAGTCCGTTCTCTCCAACATCACTAAATCCCGACATCCAGAGACAAATCTTTGCACCCTCACATATACCTCTAACGTTTCAAGATGTCCCACGAGCCCGCAAAGACTTTCGGGGACAGCGTTGGTGGACGCACTGCCTAAGTAAGTCTGACGCTTCTTTCGTCGCTCGTGATAAGAGTATTTTTCCAGAAATAGAACCTCAGCCGGGGGCGCAAGATATAGACCCTAGGGGCCTAGACCCATCCTTTTAAAAGATGTTTATTCAAATGCAGTTTTAAGGTAGACAGTCTTCATAACACGAACATGTATTTCCCAGAAAATTTATTCCTCACTACTTTTTCATCTTTTGGCATCATCAGCCAGAATTCTCTTCTGCGTGTTGGAGAGGAATTTTTTGGGGAAAAGAAGCTTCTCCGTTTCTTTTCCTTTAATGAAAATGCCCCTCTAGGGAAGTCTGGAGGTTTTTAAGTAAATTAGACTCAATGTCCACACCCATCTTCAAGTTGCATGTAGAGTTGTGAGCCCGGGAATATTCCTGAAAAATTAAGGTTTCAGTACCTCCGTCATATTGTAGGAGTTCCGCCTTGCAGACGTTGCTTGTTGTTTTCTTATCACTAATTGCAAGAAAATAGTTTCATATTAAACCAATTCTTGCCACATTAATGCACTTTATCTATTATCTAAAACAGTGATGCACAAACCCTGGCCCGCGGGCCAAATGTGCCCCCCACGGGTCTTTTCAGTGGCCCCACTGGTCTTTTAAATTCAATGAAAAAGTTAGAATATAAAAGTGACCCAATTTATGACTTAGATGGAAAGTAAGTAGGCTAATACATTTAGTTATTTTCTTCGCTTGGCCCTCACATCAAAAAAGTTTGTGCACCACTGATCTAAAATACCTATATTATGTTTCTACCCCGGACTTGAGCGTATATTCTTTCTATATTTTTATAATCCTATATTTCAGTGGTATTTAACCTGGGGGTAATTACTCCCCTCGGGGGGGGGTAAATCGGCCTTTTTCGGGGGGTAACGAGCTGGCGCCACTGTAAAAAAAAACTGAGTTATGGTTTCACTAAAATTTTTATTTTTCCTAATTTTCGTTCTCATAGTTGCCATTTAAAAAGGGGACCGGGCGGGAGGGGTGTAATTACGGTTTTGTTGGCTAGCTCAAAGTGTAACAGTGCGAAAAAGGTTAAATACCACTGCTATATTTCATATACCATTCCCATATAGCGTGTTAAAGTATTTCTTTTTTCATTTGTACTAAGATTAATTATGTATCCCTCGTACTGATGTTTTGGGACCTTTTCCAGTTTGTGTACCGTTTTTCATATAATTTATTTTTGCTTCTTTTCAGATAAAAAATGAGTGATAATATCAATTTTTTTTTTTTTTTTAGGTTAATTGTACGCCCTTGACGATTGGTTAGGTTAAGTCGTGATATTTTGGTTAAAGCTAACGAAAATATCACGACTTAACCTAACCAATCGTCAATGGCTGACAGACATTCCTGAGCGTGACCGACTGACAAACAGACATTCGTGGGTGTTTATATTAATAATTTTGAGGAATAAGAACGATGAAACAAAGTTTTATTGGCAGACGTTTCGGAAAAATTAATTATGAAAAACGGTATGAAAAACGGTACACAAACTGGAAAAGGTCCATGTTTTGTATAGATTTTTGACCCTTAAGCCGTGTACACACTATGCGTTTGTACATGCGGTTAGTAGAGCTCATTTGAGTATGGGAATGACAAGTGCGTGCTTATTGGTGCTATCCACATTGTGCGATATAATCACATGCGGATCACAGGCGTGAGTAACTAGATATGGGCGTAAGAAATTTTTATTTTTATCAAGAAATTAGGAATTTTTTAATAACTTTTTTTAGTAGAAAAACTCAAAAAAGAGCGTTTACTAAAAGACGGAGATTTATTCAAGAAATAAATTATATAATTGTAATAATTATATAATTATAATGTAATTATAATTATTTATAGTCTAATTTAAAAATATAAAGTAAACAACACCTATATTACTAGTAAGAAAAATGTATGCATATTTTAACTTTGTTTAAACTCGAACTGTTTATAAGACGGTGCAGCTGTGCGAGAGAAATGAAGCACATTTGGTTAGCTAATTAAAATTACGGTCTTCCTATAAATTGTGGTATCATAATTTATCTTTTCCTTTTTATTAACCATCATTTATTTTCTATTAAATATACAATTGATCATTTTATTTAAAATTTTGTAATTGTTTTTAAAATTATTTTTATTATTATTATTTTATTTATTATTACTTTATTTATTATTATTATTTGCAACTATTATAACTATTATTATTTGTTATTATTTGTAATTATTATTATAACTATTATTATTTGTTATTATTATTTGTAACTATTATAACTTATTATTTGTTAGTAACATTTTCACTTCTCTTGTGTAATAAATAAACTGAATCTCATTAATTTTGCCTAAAAAGCTTCCATGCTTCCAACGGCATATTCATATTATAATACTGTGAATATATTAATGTCATATCAAATATCTAAATTTTACAGAAAAATATTGAAAAATATTGTAAAATTATCAATTGTATTCTTTTCTGAATAAAGATTTTTTTTGTTTTTGTTGTGTTTGTCGTCAGCTCTTCTCTTGTGTATAATTAACATAATCTTGGTATAATTACACTATATAAGCACAAGTTAACGAGTTTGGGTTAAACCTGGCAACGTGTTAAAATTAACACTTGGTTGCGTGCAATAGCTATCTACCCCCCCAACTCCTCATGTTTTAAAGTATAGGTCAAATTCCCGCATCCGGAATGTTTCCGAGTATATTCCCCACAACTACAGTATATTTCCGGAAATTTTACAATTTTGGCTACATGTTACATATTCCTTAGAAAATCTCTCCTTTTTCAAACTTTGCTTCAAGGATGTTTACTATAAGATGATAAATTATTTTCCTTTTTATCCTTCCTGCAGTCCTGTCTTGCGCTTAATGGTTATGTCTGAGATGCTTCCGAAAGATGCAGTATCACTTAGATCAAAGACTTTTAGGTTCTCCGAGTAATTAATGTTCCCTTTTATTGTTTCTTTTCAGTGTGATCATGAATTCCATTAGCAGCCATGAAAGTGTGGCGTGGTATCAAGTATTTGAATATAATACTTTTCAGGTGTTTTTCACAGTTAGTAAAAATAAACTAACTTTTCTACTAAATACACTCCAGTTTTTATTTTGAGCAACAAGGTTACCAGCTCAGAACAAAATATATATTTTTCCTTTCTTATTACTGGCAAATAGACATTACAAATACGTGTCATTTCTGCCACTGATCCATTTCACAGAACCGCATAATGAGTATCAGTTACCTATTATGACTTTTCACTCCTTTTCACTGAAAAATACACGCTGCGAATACATATGAAGCTTTTCAGTCCCATGATAATAGAATAATTACTACTTTCTCGTGTCCAGTGAATAAACTTTTTCTCAGACTTGTCTTTAATAGGGAATGAAAGTTACAAAATGAGCTTTCAATCAATTCTATGATCCTCTTCACTTTTCTTGCTCTTGAGGAAGTTGTTAGGATTTTAACTTGTCTTGATCATAAACATTCAAACTTCCTTTGCGGGTTTACTATATTTTTTCACAAGATGTTGCAGCTTTTTCAATGATTTTGATAAGTGTTCATAATAAGTGTAAGTGTCACAAGTATCTTGTTTGCACTCTCCAGAGCCATTTTTTTTTTTTTTAATACAGTATGATAAGTACTGTAAGTGTAGAATCCCCTGATCCTTTTCCAAAAAAATCTTTATACGTAACAATTTACTGTAACCTTTAATGATTTGTATCTATTATTTAGATACGTTGCTTTCAGTAAGAAGACTTGGGATTGAAGTTTTCAATATGTTGAAGAAAGAGCGAATGAATGTTCTCGTTTGTAGGTTTATGGTGGCTTCGTCCGCCACTCTTTATTTTATTAAAGACGCCAATGGATTAATTTGCGTTCTTTAACAGTTCCACAATAACATGATTGCAGCTATACCAAATGCAATTTATGTCCGACATTCTTGAATTTCATTCCCTAAATTACCAATAAACGTATGAGACAGAACATGGTTTTAGTTTCCATTCAAATGTTGTTGGTCAACGCCTTTGAACATGTATTTTCTATATTTTTTTTAGATTAACCATTGATCTTAAGCATCACGGTTCAAAATTCCTAATGAATAGTGTATCGTACATCACCGACAATTTGATCTTTGCGTCGATGTTTACATGAATCTTGACAGGGTGGGAGAATTGGATGTTTTCCTTTTAGATTTAACATCTTTCATTTGTTGTCCGAGGTCTTTTCTTCATTTTGCCTCCCTCCAAGAGTTCCTGAAGTTCCTCAGCTGATGTTTCTTGCGTTGATCTTATTCTTTCTGGTCATCTTTTCTCATTCCTTTGATTGCCGTAATTTAACTCTTTAGTACCCGAGGTACCTCTCTGGTTTTGAATTAGCAGGTTATTAATATAAATTAACTGATTTAAACTTCTTTACACAATTTTGGTTAGGTTTTTTTACTTTCTTTTTTTTTTCATATTTAGAAGCATTCTTACAAAATACTCATATATGTGGTGAACAGACATTCTGAGAACTGTATGATAGCCCCAGTGAGAAAAATAATGTCCTTTGTTGTCTCAATGGAGCACAAGTTATCCCTATATGTAGGCAAGAGATGCTTGTCGATATAACAAAGTCAACGAATCAGTTGTCAGACATTAATATGTAGCCATGTGACAGGCATAAAATTTTCCACTCATGTGGACCAAAGCCATTAAAAGGTTAAATTCTCTTCGTGATAAGTACATTCCTTTTTGTTTCCGAGTTTATTGAAGCAGAATTCTCCAGTTGGGCTACAAGCCGCTACTTAAAAGCGCAGGGATAATACCACAAAGTAAAATAGTAAAGCAAACGTTTTTTTTTAATAATAAAACTAAACATGTAAGCTGGGAAAAAGAAAAAGTTACTCCAATTTCGTGCCAGAAATTTAACGTGTGGATACAAATGTTGGTACTTACGTATTAACGGGGGGCCACCACATATTGATGATTGGTTAGGTTAAATTGTAATATTTTCGTTAGTTGAAAATTTCTAATACGTCATATTTTTTAAATAGCAATATTTTTTAAAATATTTAGAATGATTTATATTTCAAATATTTACAATGATTAATACATGTTACACATTAGAAACAAAAAAAAGAGAGACCGCATCTTCTTCACTTTTTGGTAGATCCCAAATTTTCATCATGAATAAGCCTAAAAAAATTAGTTTCTCAGAAAATTGTATAAAAAAATATTTTAAAAAAATATTGCTATTTAAAAAATATGATGTATTAGAAATTTTCAACTAACGAAAATATTACAACTTAACCAATCATAAATATGTGGTGGCCCCCGTTAATACGTAAGTACCCAAATGTTTTTTAGGTATACGAATATTTTCATTATAATAATTTAATTTAGGAAGATATCTACGAGGGTTACGTGATAAGGAAATAGGCGAAACAATTAATGTAAATTAAACAAACCTAATTTAGCATAGCTTAATGTTTTCCTAGGGAACCGAGGCCTAGCCAAAATAACTTATTATGTAATTTTACCTAAAACTCAATTTAATCAAACCTAACCATTCTATATTATTTCAGATGATCTATTTCAAATTGCTTTCTTCCATATGTATATTATTACTTTAACATTTAAAATTATTTAAAATGACTATTGAACACGTTTTGCACTGCTTACCTTTCTTTCTCAAGTGGGAAGGCTTCTGTTACAATAGAAAACGTTTTGACAACTGAATTAATCCTTGAATTATTCATTAATTTCAACGTCTCAGACAGTGACACTCGTCATAAAATACATTAACTCTGGAAGGCTATTGGAGTTAATGCACTTTGCTTTCTAAATATAAAGAAAGTTGCGTAGTTAATGCATTTTGCCATGTAAAAATATAAGTTATCGTAATAAACAGAGAAATGATTTGTAAATTTGGAAGGTTTGCCTCTCTTAGACGAGTTCATAGATACCAAATCATATATACATATACAGTATATCAATTTTTAGAGTTAACGTGTTTTTCCAAATGACGGCAGTTTTCCTTCATTAAGATATTTGGGGGGGGGGGTGTTTTATTTGGAGAAACCAATCTCGACTTCATTGTGACCAAAGTCTTCAAATTAACTTAATCCCTCCACGCTTCTAAAAAATTCCATACACCCGTGAATGAAAAAGTCAATCATGAATTTACAGATGTACCATAGTCATCAAAATTTTGAGCTTCCCATTCAAAGTCAGTAGGTCCAAGTATGTGATGCTGCATGAGATTAAAGTAAATGTTGAGTTCTCAGCGGCTTAAAGTTTCGTGTTCAAATCTTTTTGTATGAAATTATGTACGTGTTTTAATGCTAACGTGGAATGACTAGATGTACTGTAAGTATCGTATAGGCTTTGTCACGACTGTCAACCGATATAGGAGTTTACCCGGTTCCTTCCGGGATTACGATATCTGATCGACTTGACATCTTCTCAACGAGTACATTTAGGCTAGCATTAGTTAGGTTACACTAGCTAGGTTAAGTTAGTTTTAAGGTGTCGATGTTATGGTCTTGTCGATCCGATGGTATATAGGTCCATTACTTCGTCAAATATTATTTCGTCTTTCTTTCTGATTTTTCTTGGGCAGCATCGACCAAAATACCACCAGGGTTGGTCTCTGGAATGAGACGGGCATTAGTGCCATGCTTTTTATGAACATCTTTTAAAATTAGAACATTTACAAAAAAATTGAACAGTAAAGCAAACAAATGTCCAGTATTTTATCATGTTCTTCAGTACCATTCCAACAAATATTTTCTTCCGATGGGGATTTAAATCATTTTTCAACGATCAAACTATGGACAGAATTTAGTGAATAAAATAGGCCTATATAGTTTGAAGATTTTTGACTGAGGAATCCTTATTAGAACCAAGAACTTGAGAATTCATACTTCTTACAATTAACACTAAAGGGAAAATTCCTTACGGCTTAATAATATTTACAAATGTTTAAAATAATTTTACCACCTTTGTGTCATTATTCGTAAAAGCAAATTCAAACTTGCAGGAGGAAATTGTAGACCCCAATCGACTAGGGAAGTACTCCAAAGGCGAGGACGTTAGGCAGGAAACAGGGAGTGCTGGAACTCCCGTTTCTCCTGTCAATGTCCTCTTTAGCTGATCTTTTTCCGTGTCTCAATTTTACACACTACATACTGTTTTCAAAATTTATATATATATATATATATGTTGAAAAAAGGCATCGCGAGCCTCGAAGACCTTCATTTCGTCTATCTATTTCTTATAAAGGGGGGGGGGGGCATTTTTGCGGGCACTTGCTCTTGGACCTCTTTTCTACATAAAAAAAAGTATATTGGTATGAAGTCATATAGACATTAAAGAGAACCAATATATGGTGTCTGTGAACAGTGAAAAATAAATAAATAAAATCCTATTTCTAAAACAAAGCGAAGTAAGCATAAAGTTTGAGAGATCCAGTAGCCAAATTCACCAAGTTCATGACCCCCCCCCCCCCCAATTCATACTATCGTCAACAACTCACCAACAACAACAGTCTACAGTTTGATTGTCATTATCATCAAAAACTCATCGTTAAAAGCCAAACATATGGCGAGAGACATAGTATCAATTGGATATGCATGCGTCGGGATATCGAGATTGTCTAATTCCCTAAAATAACTTAGCGGGTGTAACCTTCGTTTGCTATAATAAAAAAAAATATATATATATAGTATAGATACGAATTTTTATTATAAGATATTTCAAACTTTTTTCGTGCACCATGTTCATAATTTTCTTTTAATACTATATCAGTTAATTTTATACAAGAAACGAGGAAAATTAAATGATAATAAATTTTCTAAACCTAAACTTTAAAAAAAAATACTCCTACAGCGCCCCCCCCCGCACCCTTTTTTTTCCAAAAGATTAAGAGTGATCAAGGATTTAAGAGTTGCTTTCTGTTTTTCTAAGCAACCAAACGTGGCAAAGATAAAATTTTTACGCAGTGTGATTTGTGCTTCCATTATTTAGCGGGATTTTTTTTCCCCAAGGTCACCACTATACGGAGAGATAAAGAGTTTTCTACTATTAAAATTTCTGGACCCCCCCCCCCCCACACACACACACACACAATAGAGAAGTAGGGGCTTTCGAAGGGCGCGTGGAATTTATAGGGTGCTCCCCATTCCCTCTAAAACACTTCTTTTTTGGATGGTGAGAATTATATTAGGGACGTACCAATTAATGATGACTCGGCCCTTGATAATAATAATCGGTCGATTACTGATGCCGGCCAATTATATAAGCCTTTTCAAATTAAATTATATAGACCTTTTCAGGCTACTTATGCATATGATGACCTTTGATGTTACCAAAAGTTGTCCAAGGTTTCAAGACTCAAAAATTCTCTTTAGGAAGGAGACAGAGGGTACTGGAACTCCCGTTTCTCCTGTCACTGTCCTCCTTAGCTGATATTTTTTCCGTGTCTTATCTACCCTGTAAGCAGTCCTGCATGCTTTCAAGCACACACTTCTCCCTCTTATTCTTCACTACACATACATGCACCTTACACATTACACAGTCCTTCCTGCATAAGAAAAAAGTTAATCAAAGTAAATATGATTTTCAGCTTGGGCCAAAAGAGTTGAAACACCTGTGATTTGCCTCAAATTTTCAGGTTACTATGCTCCCGGACCAAGGACTAAGTTATATAGAAGGTGTATTCGTTCATTTGTTTGCAAGGATGATCACAACGTGCCTGAACTGCATGAGGATTGCAAAAGAAGACTATTTCAGCAAATCTTCAGGTTCCTCTTTACTGTGTGACTCGCGTCTGCTATTCCATTTTATGATAATCTGTGATGCACAAAACTAATTTTGTTAACTGCTTGCTAATGAAATTAATATAAACCCCAAATCTTTTCTCGACTTAAGTCTTGCATGATAGTTTAAAGGAGCAAACTGATGAATTAATTCGTTACTGCAGACGTCGTCAGAATGGGCCCCCAGATAATTGCCAGAAACTCGGTCAACTATTATTGTCCTTTATTAGGAAGGCCTGAACAGCCGTCATATTGCTGCCAGAGGTTACGCCAGTCATATCACTGTCTCCAGGCTCATTAAAAAATGTCAGAAGACAAGAATACGATCAGGATGGCCAAGAGTCAACTCAAAACGCCAGAATAACTTTGTGTCGATCCAGTCTGCGCGAAAAGATGGCAGGCAGTGCCCATTTGCAAAGGGACTGGCAAGGAGGATGAATGCAAGCAACAGCGTGTACATTCAGAAGGTGGTTAATCGAGAATGGTTTGATCACGCAGGCCTGCAAAGAAGCTTCTTATTCGGAAGAACATCCAAGACCGTCTCAATCTTTGTAATAAATATAAAGACTGGACTGAGGATGACTGGTGTAAAGTTATTTTCTCGTACAATCCAGTTTTAACTACTTCGGTAATAAAAGTGGAATCCGTGTCCGCAGAAGAAAAGGCCAACGTTTCAGTCCAGAGAGTACTTACCTACGACGAAGCATCTCCAGACTATTACCATCTGAGGGTGCTTTTCCGGTCGAGTAACAGGATCCCTACATATTCTACCCAAAAGGGATAGCGATGAAAATGCCACAATTTTATACGGTAACCACAGCTCTGTGTGTGTGTGTGTGTGTGTGTGTGTGTGTGTGTAGACTTGACAACGTAATTAGCTTACTTATCGTCTGACTGAATATGCTGATATTCGCAGAAGGTCTCAGAGGGAAATAAGTTTATACGTAAGAGAAATTCCCTTTAGAATTCGAACGAAAAGTTTCCTCGAGTTTATTTTAAAATATATGCGGAGTGAATTCATAAATAGTTACCTAAATTTTTTTTATTGTTCAGTAAGCTCTTTATCTCTTCACCACTTTCGTAATTCCAGTTTGAGTAAAATCCTTTGCACGGCGTTCGTAAATGGTTAATTCTTAACTTTATTACTTTCGCAAAAATTGGAAGTTCTTCAATACTTATTGAATGTAATATCTTTCAATAATGTTGTAATAATCTTTCAGTAATGAAACTACTCGTGTATTCACGTATATAGTAGTATCCTTAAGGCTCATAGGAACTTGGTTTTGAAATACGCAGTCGCGCTTTTTCTAGAACGCGCTTTTATGTAAGTAAAATCCGATTATGACTGAAATTTAAAATCTGGATATAACTAGTTTTTCCATAATTCCTCTTAAATGGAAATCATCATGGTCGAAAAGAATTAAAAGGAGCGAGTTAGTTCTGTTCTCCATCGCAAATTCTTTGAACCAGCTTTAAAAATATAATTTACGACCGAATTACCTAAAAGTTATAAACTGGAACTCACTTTCCAAAATTTTCGCTTTCCTCCAACGTCTGCGGCAAGTCTGATCCGAGGGTCTCAGGAAGAAGAATGAGTAGAAATCCCGCAATAAACGACAGAATCCCAAAGATGAGTTGAGGTAATGTCTGGTAGATGTTTGACTGAAAAATGGGGGAATATGATATAATGCGATGGAAGACAAAGAAAATATAGACACGAGATATTATTATAATAAGAAATAACAAGTAAGTTATTAGCTAGTTATTTTGTAAGAGGCAAAATCTTAACAGAAATTCCAGGATAAAGAAACGCTATAAATTACATATTAACCGAAAAAATGTCCATAGTTCTTGTAAAAGTTCGGAGTAAACTTATATAATCGTAAAATATTGTGAAAGAGGATTTATAACTGTAAAGAACAGTGTCTGGGAAGAATTATTAGGAGTGGCCTAAGATTAAGTAAAACGGATTACCTAGACAAAGTATATCTATTAACACAGTTCATATATACGAATTAACAAGAAAAATAAGAAAATAAATCAGAAATGTTGTAATTTACGTTTGAAACCGCAAGATTGCACTTAAAACTCTTGTTGCAAAACTCAAATTGAGTTCTTAGAAAGTTTATAAACAGGCAGACAAATGTCCTGATAACGGTTTACATAAGTAAAGCCGATGAGATAATCATATAAAAACTTAATAAGTTATGCATTTTAAAGCAGAGATTTCTCTGAATAATATATCAAAATTAATGATACAAAAACCAAGTTTTGTGTCAACTTTTGGAGGAAGTGAAATATGGATACATTTGCTTATATCTAATTCATTATCAAAATAAGTTGTTCTTACCAAGCTTAATATAAATGGATACAGGACTCCACCAAAACGCGCGAACATGAAGCACGAACCCACACCCACACACCTGTATTCGGTGGGATACAGCTCAGCAGCATAAACGCAATTGGCTCCAAAGGCGCCTGCAGCACCAAACTTTCCAAGAAGGTTCAGTGATAGAATGAGCAACTTCAGATCTAAATAAAAATAAAAATGCTAAAACCCGCTTAATTTTGAATTAGAAATGCCAGAACTAAAGAACTTAAATGTTCGCCGCTGCCATATACGTATAAACACTGAATGTACAACATATCTCCCAACCAAAGACTATAGAATAAAATCGGGCTAACGACATTTTTATGACAGAACATTCTCCGGCAAGTGTTTGGGGGTTAAGTTAGCTTAGCTTAGAATATGTTAGATTACATTTAGTGGTGAAACTAGGCCGGTACGCGGAACTGGAAAGAAATGAATAGCCGGTACACAGCTAGTATGCTTTGAATGTGCGACAGTTCTTGAATGAAGTCCTCTCAGCCAAGTGGGTCGGTAGAAGTGAACCAATTACTTGACCACCTCGTTCATCTGACCTGTTTTTATTGGACTACTTTTAAGTCTCAAATTTTGTAATAAATATAAGGACTGGACTGAGGATGACTGATGTACAGTTATTTTCTCGGATGAATCCCCTTTCAACTACTTCGGCAGTAAAAGAGGAATCCGTGTCCGCAGAAGAAAAGGAAAGCGTTTCAATCCTGAGTGTACGCTACCCGCGACGAAGCATCCCGAGAATGTTATCATCTAGGGGTACTTTCCCGGTCGAGGAACAAGACCCTTACATATTCTACCCAAAGAAACAGCGATGAACACAAAACCTTCAAACCCTTCGAGATCACCTGCTACCGACATCACGACTCCAGTTTCCAGAAGGGAATTTCTTCTTCGAGCATGATGATGCATCTTGTCACCAAGTATGATAAAAACAGTGAAGAAGTGGGTTGGCCTGGAAACTCACCCGAGTTTCAATCAAAAATTCTAGATTGGGTTAAGACCCAATCTAGAATTTTTGGGGGTATTGTGGGTCAGGCGATAAGAAAAAGGCAACCACGAAACAGGAATGAACTGGACCTTATAAAACGGCTCAACCATCCAGCGTTTGGTCGGGTCCATGCCAGAGCTGATTCGCGCATTGCATCAAAACAGGGTTGTCACTGCAATAACCGAAGTATGCTAAAAGACAAGTGTACTGTTATTTTTGTTCAACAAATCTTAGAACCTTAAGTGTACAGTATGTTTTATCGCTTTGCGTGTTTGTTACATCTTCACAGAACCAGAAGAACGGGTGTTTCAGCTCTTTTGGCTATAGCTGTATATTCAGTTTATTATAAGTACTGATAATATTTTGTCAGTTTATCAACGTTAATTTAAAAGAACGTCAATTGAATGACTTACCCGATGGTATCAATCCTGAAATTAAGCAAGCTGTTCCTCCAATAAGAAAAGTCAACATCATTGTCCCCTTACGTCCAATTCTAGTCAAAGAAAAATATTGATAAGAAAATGTGTGCATTTGTGCGTTGGTTTCAATGTACTTTAAGAAATACCACTTTGTAAGGTACACCAGTCTATTAGTACTAAAAACTAACGAAGTAAGAAGTGGTTGTGAGGTGCCGTGCTATTTTTAAAATTTAAATCTCAAAAAACTATTAGTTGTACCTAGGTTGGGTTAAGTTACCTCAAAGGTAGAGTAACTTGGATATCTTACGAAACCGCCACAATTTTATAGGATTGCGCGCGCGCGCACACACGCGCGCACACACACACACACACACACACTACTCATCGCGATAAGAATGTTCATATTAGTAGTGTCGCCATAGTTTCAAACTTTTTTATTGAAGATTATGAGATATCATGAAGAAAGGGGATATAATGAAGGTCAGGTTAGGTTAATTAGGTAATTTAGATAAGGTTCACTGTTGCCATCTGCAGTTGAAGATCTGGTTTTGTAAGATAAAAATTGCATTGAAGAGTAATGAAATACTGAAAACAAATAAAAAAAAAGAATGAAATGTATACAAGAAAAAGAACACGAAATTAGGCCAGCAGATGATAAGTTTAATGGTCTCATGACCAAAACAAAACCTTCGAATTTGTTTGTGATCAGTCATGAACACAAACACTCCCTTTCTGCCTGTTATGTTCGTGAGTCCGGCTTACTTCAAATTATATATATATATAATATATATATATATATATATATATTAATATATATATATACATATATATATATATACATATATATATATATATATGGTTATTAATATCTTTGATCGAACTGAAGATATTCGCTGAATTTAACAGTTAACGAAGGAGAAACCTGAACAACTACGAAAATAGAGAAATTGTTAAGGTATAGTACTTATACTACAGGGTGATTCAAAAGTCAGGTTACATAGGGCTTTTCTGTTTCTTTGCAGGTAAATGAGTTATGAGATGTTATCGAAGGAGGATCGCATTGATGTGATATTCCTAGCTGGCTGCACAAGTGCATTGCCGTTAACGGTGGCCATATCGAACATGTGATGTGACTATTCCCCTGTATCATTACATAATACAATATTTCCATATGTAACCTGACTTTTGAATCACCCTGTATATTATTTACCATTTACCTGTTAAGGAAGTGGTACGTAAGCAAGTAGGAAGGGATTTCAATGACCATCATCAGAATATAATTGACAAAAATGTTTCCCGATATCTTTCCACTATTTTTTGATAATCCATAATAAGCAAGAGAGCAGACGGTCCTGTAATGACGTAAATTATAAACTTTTTTATTATTATTATTATTATTATAATTGGTGTTGTACTTCAAGAAGATATTCTTTAAAAAAAAAATAAAAAAATCTTAGTTTCACTCCAGCTTATTTTGTTACTGGTTGAATTATCCAAAATATGAAGTAAAAATTAGCTATAAATATAAATGCAAAAATTCAAAATGGTTTCCCCACTTCACTGGTTCTGAAAGATTGCCTCAATTTTGATTGGTCGATGATGGCCACATTTGTTAATGTAGTAACTTTCCTTTTTCTGAATGGGGTTTCTTTTTTTCCATTGGATTGATCAGTTTAGTGATTCCAGAGAAGATTTTTTATAAATTTGACAATTTGGCGGAATAATAAAGAAAATAATAAGAAAATTCTGAATAATCACTATACGGTTCCTCAGGAAGAAGCGGGGAACCCACTAAATTATTGCAGCGTAATACTGTATATTAGAAACTAAAAAAAAAGTTACGAATGAAAAATAAGTAAATAACTTTTATAAAACAATGAAGACTGAAGTTACAGTAATTACATTTATTGATTTTTTTTCTGACCTTTCAAAATGATCTGAAAATAGATGTGATGTAAACCGAATCGAAAATGGGAAAGTTCCGTTGCAAACTAGTTCTAAATACAAATTTCTTTACCGACCCATTTTACTTACTAGTAAAGATTGGTATAAAATACATAATCTCAAAAAATATTGGTATAAAATACATAATCTCAAAAAATATTGGTATAAAATACATAATCTCAAAAAATATGGTATAAAATACATAATCTCAAAAAATATTGGTAAAATATTGGTATAAAATACATAATCTCAAAAAATATTGGTAAAATATTGGTATAAAATACATAATCTCAAAAAATATTGGTAAAATATTGGTATAAAATACGTAATCTCAAAAAAACCTCGAATTCTTTCAGCAGAAACTGTTCAAAAGAAAAAAATATCAAAATTATTGATTCCAAAATTGAACTGCAAAAACGGTAGTTTTTGAAACTCAAATTGACATTGTAAACAAAAACTGGTTTTACTGTGAAATTTTCCATTTTACAAACGTTCACTTACCAGGAAAAAAAGAGGACCAGGGATTTTTTCCTCATATTTGGTTTTTTCAGAAGGTTCAGCATAGACCTCTTGGGACGGGTTTCGTTCTCCATCTTCAAATAAACTTCAAAATCTTCACTCTGAGGAAACAAAATGGATACTACACCGTCAGGTATATATATATATATATATATATATATATATATATATATATAAAATTGAAGTTTTTTCCTGCAGGTGATATATGTACAGTTTAGGAAAAAAGTTCGCCTACGAACAAAATTTCTAAAATACATAAAAAAATTACTAATTGGTAACAGTGTGTTTTTCTTTGGATATTTTATTGTTTTCGATGACATTGATAAAATTTCAAAAACAAAATCCAGTTCTTAATAATTAATTAGTATTTTTTTTAGGCTTTTTAGAAATTTTGTTTTTAGGCAAACTTTTTTTTTTCCGAAACTGTATTATGTAGATTAGTGTAACGCGGTGAATGAGTGAGTTACTAAGGCTTTACTGAACCGTGACTACTCGCTCCATCGCGTTACAAAGTGAATCTATGTACATTAATCATAATTGATAATAGTTGATCGTAAGTGATCATAATTTTGCTGATAGACGGCTGTTGCTTTCAACATCCAATTTAATGATAAAATTAAAAAAAGGGTTAAAATAGACAGAGGGTTGACAAAAGTAAATAGACACTTTCCGTTTTTCTATAATTCTTTATTTGATAATAAAAATTAATAAATAATAACAGATTTATTGAATCAATATATTTAGAATCGTGCTGCTTTCCCCTTTGTGTTATGTGAAGCGGAAACACGTCCTGGCATTCCACTGATGAACTTTGCCTTTTGAATCTTGAGAACAATCATCGTCGTGTCTATTTATTTTTGTCCCCCCCCCCCCTGTACATTAACTATTTGATATTTGATACAAGAACCAAATATAAAGTAATCGTGATTTTGTATACGTGGTTTATAGCGTACTGAAAATGTTTTAAATATCAGTCACGAGACGCTGATGGACTGCAGGTAATGGAAAGTTAATCGTCAGGTAGATTAAGTGGTTATTCCATTCAAGGTATAACTTCACTTTTCCATGTTAGGCACCTACGACCGCTAAGAACAGTAGTGACACTCTTTGTCCAACGGAAGACACAGTGACTCTAGGTAAAATTGTCTCTTATTCCATTCTCTCTTATTTATTCTCTCTTTTGTTTAGGAATTTAATTTTGATTTTGTGTACGTGCATTTCCGTTACAAAAATTCTGTAATCATTAATTTAAAATTGCTGTTAACTGCTACCGAAAGATACTGAGAGATAACTATGAAACTACGTAGAAAATTCTTTAGTTTCACTAATATAAGTGAGCCGTACGAACGAGGGCCGCGCGAGCCAAGTACGGTCCGCGGGCCAAATGTTAAAGAGCATTGTTATGAGTGGTTTACGAACTACTAAACAATAATATGCTTCTAAGAGTTTTTAATTAACAAACTTGCTACAGTTTTGTTAAAAGTTAAAAATAAAGAAAATTGACTTCATCTTCATTCCTCAGGATACAGGAAGGTGATGGAATGTTATTGATTTTAGCTACTTTGTCCACTACTTTGACCGCATCCTCAATTCTGTTTTGCGATACCAACCATCGAACGCTTTCTTGCATGAACCTTTTGAAAGAAAGAAAAGTAAAATATACTTTGTACAAACCAAAACTATAAGAGTCTACTTCCGATCAATGTTTTATGGGGTACATTGCGAAAGTGTGAAGTTAAGAGGATTCAGCAAGAGATGGTAGGATATAAGTGTTGAATGTATGAAAACGTAGTGGTGCTAGTAATAACAAAGAGGGTGAAATGGAAGAGGCTTTTGAAGATGTGACTGGAGACCTCGTTGAACTGTCACTGGAGGCACTGTTCTCGGTTATTTTTTTTTAATCTTTGAAAGACCACACTGGATCCATCTCTCAGAATGGAACGATACCTTATTCTCAGTAATGATTAATTATGCACAAGTAAAGGATTCCTTTATTTAAAGGATTGTTTTCATGAAGAATCTCTGCATGAGAGAGGAAGCACTACACTGATTCCGGCGTACGTTATATCCACGTCGCAACGCTGCTCCCCTCTGGATCAGCCAGGTTAAGCAACGTTGGGTCTATTTAATAGTTGGATAGATGAACGTACTTCGCGTTCAAGTGATTTAGTGACCAGTGGTTCAAATCCTACGTAAAGCTGTATGTCTCTTCCACCACATGACCTTCGCGTTATGAAGGTAGTTAACGACAAACATTATTCACCTTGATTCCGCTCATGAATTCAGGGTTATACAGTACCTTTATAGTTAAATTAATGTCATTATAATCTAGAATTCAGGAATAAATTCAGTTTCAGTGAGAATGAAAATGAGTGATGTGCAGTGTATGTTGTTTACCAAATGTAAGAAGATTTTGACTTATTCAGAAGAAGAAAAGTACCCTATTTGTAGGAGAAGGATGAGGACAGGGGCTGTGCACGCCGCTTGAAGCCACCTCCATTCTCTTATAAAATAGGCAAGAACTCCTGAAGAAGTTTCTCCAAGAGCAAAGGGAACATTCACCATCACACTGAAAAATGCTCGCCACTTAAGACTGATCAATTCAACAGCTGTGAAACATAACGGAAAATTTTATTTATTTTAGAAAATTTTAATGTAACTAAACACAAGTCAAGCTTCAAAACAGAAAATCTCAGTGTATCGACAGAACTTACAGCTGACTTCTGTTGTCAGTGTAAAATTTATAAACTATGAATTAGGTTTGGCATAGTTGGGTACAAGAAAGCTTCGTAAAATTAATGGTTCCAAAAGGACCCAGCAGGCATGAAAGGGTTAAGATTATTATTTATTATCTTCATAAATATTCGAGAAGTTTATTTACAAGGATATAAACAAAAACGCTTACCATTTATAAGCCCCATTTCAAATAATCCCTCAGCTCCCGCTCCAGTGAAAAGTTGAAACACTAGAAAAATTAGATAATTTGGGGCAATAGCGCTTCCGAGACCGCATAATCCAAAAAGCGTTATGGAAACCAGAAGCCCGTTTTTCCTCCCATATTTATCAGCAATGACTCCTATGAAGAAAGAACCGGTCACCATTCCAGACATGAAGGAAGCACTTCCAAGAGGAATTAGAAAGCTTTTATCACACACCAATTCAAACTGTAAAAGAAAATAAAATAGTGTAAAATCACAAATAAAGAACCGAAGTTTTAAAAGTACATACATTGTATTACACTTTGAAAACATGAAGCCACTCGGCCCTATCGAGGTTGTTGTTGTTGTTGTTTAGCCGATCAGCCCACCCTGATCGAGCAAGCCGGCGGCACGCAGGTAACCGATCGCCCTCTCCGGAGTGGACCAGAGGTTCAGCGCACTAGTGATGTTGTGTTGTGTTCGTTGTTGTGCTAGAGCGGTACAGTCTGTCATAATGTGTTCAATTGTTTGTGGTGTGTCCTGGCACAGGTGACAGGTGTCGTCTATGGAGTTGTCTAGTCTGTGTTTATATGTCCGTAAGTTGGGGTGATGTCCACATCGGAATCGTGCTAAGTTAACTCGATCCGATCTGCTCAGGCTGATCTCTGACCTGTTAATGGGTGGCGGCTTCGCACCTAGGACCGCATTCGGACCGAGTCGTGTCAGTGCTTTGTGGGTTAGGTGTGTGTGTATGTGTTTTCTGTATTGTGTGATGTCTGTGGGGCGTGGTATGGAATGGAGTATTTGGTTATAATGTGTCTCTGGTGTTACCTTAATGGTGCGAGGTGTTGGTGCATGATTGTACATGTAGTTGCAAGGGTGTTGTGGGTTAGTTGTCGCTGCTGCCATGAATTGTTCCCCTCATGTCTAAATGTTCCCTAACTTTTAGTATTTTTGTTTCTGTGTGCAGGTGTTCTATTGGTGTTGTTTGAGTGCATCCTGTAATGATACGAAGTGCGTTGTTTTGTATTGTTTGTAACGTGTTTATGTGTGTGTTTGAGATAATGGGTGCCCAGCATGGGCTAGCATAGTCCATAACTGAGCGAATATATTGTTTGTATATGAGTGATGTTGTTTCCTGCTGGTGTCCAAAGTTTGTGCCTGTTAGTACCCTAAGCGTGTTAAGTCTTGACGTACACTTGTTTTTAATGTCCTGAATGTGGTTTGCAAAAGATAATGATGTGTTGTATGTGACACCAAGTATTTTGGTTCTGTGAGTGTGTGGAATGTTGATGTTGCTTAGTGTAAGCTGTGGAATTACCTGGTGTTATTTTGTGTTGCTTGTAAGCAAGGTGATGGTTGATTTTGTGGGCGCTACTTTGAGTCTATTGTGTGTGAGCCAGTCTTGTATACTGTTTATGTATGTTTGTAGGTTATTTGTAGCGGTGTCGATTAGGGCGGCTCGTTTTTACACTTTTTTCGATATTTGATTGGGGGTAGTGCGGAAAAGTTGCGATTTAGAGAGAAAATAAAGTGTGGAAAATTTTTTTGATCTACGTCAATACCTTCCGGTGGCGGCGAGTCCTTAAAAATCGAAAAATAGGCCTAAAAACACACAAAAATTTTATATAATTTTATATAATTTTTATATAATGTTCATTGTTCAATGACTGCTATTAATTTATTCAAGCCTATAATATTGTTCTCAGGGTTGTTTGCACAGAAATATACCGGAATTAACATTTGTATAACATCTTGTTAAAACTTGCTTTAAATCAATATTTTGGATATTTTAACGGCTAAGACGCCACCGGAAGTTATTAACAGATTGTGCTGAAATTTTTATTGTTTATTTTGTAAGTCTTTAAAACCATTTTCCAATCTACCCCGTTAGGCCTATTTTTCGATTTTTAAGGACTCTCCGCCACCGGAAGGTATTGACGTAGATCAAAAAAAAATTTACACACTTTATTTTCTCTCCAAATCGCAACTTTTCCGCACTACCCCCAATCAAATATCGAAAAAAGTGTAAAAACGAGCCGCCCTAGTGTCGATGTTGTTGTGGGTGGATGTTAGAGTGATATCATCTGCATATGATGATAAGGTAAGCTTGTTATCTATGGGTGTTGGAATGCCATGCATGTATAAGTTGAAGAGTGTTGGTGAGAGAACAGAGCCTTGAGGGACCCCGTTCGGGAAAAGCTTGTTTTTGGATGACTTGCCATTAAATGGTTCTTAATAAAACAACGATGAGGATGAAAGAAAAGCTGATAATATAAATAACAGTGGTGTTAGAACTCGAGACCGGTCTCGAGACGTTTCTTCTGGTCTCGATCTCGGCCATGGTGGTCTCGACTACATCACTGATAAATGATGTAACTAGACAGTTATTAAGGTAATGAAGTATTTTTATGTGTACATGTTAATTTAAACCCTACCCTCGTAATAATGTTTATATTTTGTATTGTTACAGATAACCAATTTAAATAGATAACCGGTTTAAACAAGTTACAGTTTCGTTAGCAACATTATTTGGCAGTCGTTGGTTAACTACCAATGAATATAATTTTTGTCTAACATCTCTTACAAATTCATTTTCAGAATCAAAATCTTGACGTTCTTTACTATTCCCACTAAGAACGCTGTACTGTATGTTACCAAAAAAAAAAAGACTGGCGATTTCAAGGGTTCTGACGTCACGTATCTCGTCTGTAGACATGCTGAGCTACCACTACCCAGTGTTTAAAAAATATTAATTTAAACTTAACTCAGATTTCAGGCTACAATATAATTTCACATATTTGACATTTTATATATTTAAAGCTTAACTTAGGCAAATTTCTTTATAAATTTAGTATTAAGTTTTATTGAAAATATATATTTTTGTGTTGACTTTTAAATAAATTTTAAAATTATACATTTTCCTAATTTATTTACAGGTATTAAGATCACTTAAAGCAATTAAAAAACTCATTTATCCCTAAGAGAAATTACTGCAAGAATTAATTTGTAATACTTAATCACATAATGTTCAAGTTTAAAATTAATTTTGTTTGCCTTGAAAAATCCTATTAATTTCTTTCATTGAAGAAAACGAAAAATATAAAAGATAATCACCCTATTCCAAATATCAATTTTTTCAATAATGATTTTAGTCTTCCTTAATATGATCTCTATTTGTTCTTACATAAGGTTTAAAATCCCGTCCAGAGGCGAGGGTAACAGTTTGGTCAATGACGTCACCGACTCTAATGCGATTGAACTGATTCAAACGTATAATATGACGTCTTCATAGGTGTGGAAAGTACGTTTATTTAATTATTTTACCGACATTTAAAATTAATATATCATTAAAAAATGCCAATTTGTTTCGTCGTAACTTGCAACAGCTAGTTTACATAGAAATGTTAAAAGGTAAAGATACACTGTATTATTCATTTCCAAAAGACAAGAAAAGAGTAAATTTAGTTTTTAAAGTGTAAAAAGAACAGGAAAGATGTGTACCCAAACTACTTCTGTTGGCCTGTCGTGAGTTTTGAAAGTGTGCTCTTCCTCTATAGTGACAATATTAGGAGTAGGGCCGTCGAGAGTGGGAGCAGAAGGGAAATTTTGCCCCGGGCCTTCATTTTGGGACGAGGGCCCTTCCTCCCTGGTTTCCCTCTAAAAAGTATTGTTATTAGGTATTATTAGGGCCCCGATACCCCCAGATCTTCCCGAGACAACCTAATTAGGGTCCTAAAAAGTTAATTTCTTAGTTTACCACTAAGACAAAAAATACAATTTCTTTCGGCCAGGAGGCAAGAAGAAAAATTAATGAGAAGTACAGTAAATTGATGTAAGTTAGGCCTAGCGTAAGTTTACCCTAGTTATCAGTGTACAAAGTGGCCACAAATCCCTTTGCAGTGAAATTACATCATATCTGTATGATGCCCTTGGTTTTCATGCAAAGGAACTTTGTGGCCACGCTGTAGGTCGTATCATTTTGGACATTTCATACGAACTGACTAATCTAACATAATAAACACTTATTTTCATTAGATAAAAGACTTTTAATCTTAGTTAATTAAGATTTAGATTAACTAAAGTGTTGTGGAGATATTTGGCATTTTAAATGTTTTCCAATATACCACCAACTCTCCTAATCTCATTCATGAGCTCGCATACTAAAATGAATGTACGATAATCTACAACTTACGCTTACTGGCAAAAAAGTAGTTGCCTCCCTTATGTGACATTGAAATTCTTGTTAGTATTTATTGGTACAATTATTACTGTGATGTCTTTTTTTGTTTTGCTGTGACGGTTTTTCTTTGGCTGTATTCAAACATGCTTTACGAATAGTTATGTAAATTTTGATTTTGTTACTTTAATTGCGAAAAAGAATAAAAGAATTTATACCAAAATTCATGGGTTTTTTTAATTGAGGGGCAATTAAACACTTGCTTTAGCCCTTGAAACCCCGTAGAGGCTAATTCGCTACTGCCTGTATGCAGTTCAGTGAAAGTCTGCGATTTACTCTTAAGCTTATTATTTACTATGAGATTTTCAATGCAGCTTCACAAATTTTGACCAACTGGCTTCAGATGTGAAGATAAATATTTTATGGCTATGTTAATTTGTAAAGTTATTGACCAACTGGTTTTCTTGGATTTCACAAAAAGGGCATGAAATTTTGTAGAAGCATGAAAGGAGGTCGCTGATCCGTAAGATAAGACTTGTTTTAGCCTTAGGCTAAAAAGGACTTGAAAAGGGCTGCCCGTTTTAGCCCTTAACCTTAAGCTCCAAGTTAAGTATTACAGCTTCTTCAACATTGATGACTAACTTTAAGTATCCTGAACAAATTTAGGACAAATTTGGACATTTCATACGAACTGACTAATCTAACATAATAAACACTTATTTTCATTAGATAAAAGACTTTTAATCTTAGTTAATTAAGATTTAGATTAACTAAAGTGTTGTGGAGATATTTGGCATTTTAAATGTTTTCCATTATACCACCAACTCTCCTCATCTCATTCATGAGCTCTCATACTAAAATGAATGTACGATAATCTACAACTTACGCTTACTGTAGTATTTACAATTACCATACTCTTTACAACTTTTTATCTCTCGGAAACTAATGAAATGTTATATTAGCCTTGTTTCATTTAATCTGTATGTTATTCCATTCGTACAAAGCACATCATGTAACAAATCTTGGCCCTAATCTGAAATTACCAGCCATTCCAAAAGCGTGTTCACCCTGCAAAATGAAATTTGTATTTTGTAAAGCTCATTTGTAATTTGTAAAGCTCACACAGGAGGGCGCTGCGAGTCTTTTTTTTTTTTTAGGAACGTTTATGAATGAAATAAACTTTTATAAGACTTGGTAATTATATTAGACTATGATGGAATGCTGGTATTCCTTGCACTACGGAAAAGACTGCCAGTAAATTTAGGCTTCATACCTTTAGCTGATGGTTAAACCAAAGCCCACCTGTATGCAGGGCCAGATTAAAGCATGGGCTAACGGGACTACAGCCCAGTGGTCCCGCAATAAAGAGGGGTCCCTAAAAATCAGAATAGAAAAATTCTTAACTTTTTTTTTTATAAATTCAGTATTGCCAAAACTGGCAAAAAAGTAGTTGCCTCCCTTATTTGACATTGAAATTCTTGTTAGTATTTATTGGTACAAGTATTACTGTGATGTCTTTTTTTGTTTTGCTGTGACGGTTTTTCTTTGGCTGTATTCAAACATGCTTTACGAATAGTTATGTAAATTTTGATTTTGTTACTTTAATTGCGAAAAAGAATAAAATAATTTATACCAAAATTCATGTTTTTTTTTTAATTGAGGGGCAATTAAACACTTGCTTTAGCCCTTGAAACCCCGTAGAGGCTAATTCGCTACTGCCTGTATGCAGTTCAGTGAAAGTCTGCGATTTACTCTTAAGCTTATTATTTACTATGAGATTTTCAATGCAGCTTCACAAATTTTGACCAACTGGCTTCAGATGTGAAGATAAATATTTTATGGCTATGTTAATTTGTAAAGTTATTGACCAACTGGTTTTCTTGGATTTCACAAAAAGGGCATGAAATTTTGTAGAAGCATGAAAGGAGGTCGCTGATCCGTAAGATAAGACTTGTTTTAGCCTTAGGCTAAAAAGGACTTGAAAAGGGCTGCCCGTTTTAGCCCTTAACCTTAAGCTCCAAGTTAAGTATTACAGCTTCTTCAACATTGATGACTAACTTTAAGTATCCTGAACAAATTTAGGACACTTGTCTAAAACTAATTATAGGCCTAGTTAATTTAAAAAGTCTCGAATGTTTCTCTTTACGATTGTGTTCTATTTCCAATAATAAACCTTAACCTAAAGTCTAAATATCCTGTCTTAATTTTGCCGTTCACGGTTAAATTAGCCTGGGTTAAGATGCTCAGCTCGAGTGTTACAAAAGGTGTGAATAAAGGCTTTAGCTCGTATTACTTTAGATATTTTAAGCACTTAAAAAATTAAAAAGATGGAAGGATATATTGATTTAGGTTTTGTTGTATTTTTAATGGAACAGAACATTACCCAGTTAGGCTGAATTTAGACGTTTTGTCGTAGGTTTGGATAGTTCACCCGTACAGTTTCGGCAAAAAACTTGTCTAAAACAATTTTTTTTTAAATATGGCTCAACCACCAGCTCACTAAAATACTATTTAGATCTCTCGTGCATTTGCTCATTTTACACAAACACCTTGCCATTCTTATTTTTCACATTACCAGCCATACCATCAGTTTGACCTTTGCACTTTTTCACCTCTTTCCAGAATAACTTTTTATTCTCCGCATACTTTTCATTCTTCATTAACAAACCTTTATCTACTTTCTTATTTCTTTCTACACCTCGCTTAACATTCCTCTTGTATTCTTTGTACAGCTTCATTACATCATTTTCTTTCATTACTGCCAGACTGTGTTTGTAACACTCTTTCCCAAACTCTTCTTTTCTTTTCTTTCACTGCATTTTTCATCCCCTCATTCCACAATACGGTCCCCTTTCTCTTCTCTCTAGTTCGTAAACACCTAATACATCAGATGCTTTCTTCACTAAACACTCGTCACACATATTCCACATATTTTTTACATCCATTTATACATAGGCTGACCATACGTACCGTTTTGAACGGGACAGTACCGTTTGTTTTATATTTCGTGGCCGTCCCGTCGTTTTAATAAAAATGTCAATTTTGTCCCGGTTTATGTACTTACTTTTTCATGAATACAGAATATTACATAACCCCCGTCCCTTTTGTGCCATCCCAATGTCCCGTTTTTGTCTCAAGGAAATATGGTCAGCCTATTTATACACCATCTCTCCAAGGACTCCAAGCAGAGCGCTCATGCTAACTAATGCGCATTGCTGTAATTCCTGTATTATCATCATCTAGATTCGAATGACCTCAGTGTCTAGATTTAGATTCGAACGACCTCACTGTCTTCACTTGGATTATTGGGAAATTACTGAATTTATGAATGATGGCAATAAAATATGTAAGGAACTATAAATTCTAAAATGAATGTTGACTGTTAATTTTCACGTTATTTACGAACAAATAAATTAATAAATAAAAGAAGGAGAGTTTAAATTAATGTATTAATTTATCTTAGAAATCAATTAAGATGAAAAAAGAAATTAAATCGCATAAATTAAATGTAATAATCGCTCTATTTAAATCAAATAATTTGATATTAAATAAAATTATTACTGAATATCGGAAAATAGGCTAGAATATATATACTTTTCAACCTTTCAAAGGTTCCTTGCGATGATTCCTCATTTCACGAAGGTCAAGTTTGTCGCCCCTCCTCTCGAGTTGGCCTGGTGAAGTAGTGAGTTGGTTTCTTGTACTCTCCACCTCACATAGCCAGGTACGCCCTGCTCATCGGGGATTGTTCCGAGCCAGGCGTCTAATCTTCTTTTGAAGATGTCCACTGCAACACCATCTGTGTTCCTTAGGTCTTTGGGCAGCTGATTAAATAGTTTTGGTCCTCTCACAACAAAACTATTTTCTTTCAGGGTTAAGGATGTTCCCTGTCTTGCCTTTAATTTGGGAACACGACACACTCTTCCTTTTCTACTTTTGTTTGGGGAGTTACAGGGTTCAGAGTAAGATTAGGGACTAGTTTCTCCATTATTTTCCAAGTGTAAATAATGGTGTCTCTCTCTCTCTTCTCTTTTCCAGTGAATATAGGTTTAGTTCACGTAACTTTTCCCAGTAACTTAAATCTTTGCACCCCTTGATCTTGGCTGTGAAGCTTCTCTGAATCCCTTCTAGCTGTCTATCTTCTTTTTTATATGGGGATGTTAGGACCGAGCAGTATTCCAATTTGGGTATGATCAGCGTTTTCAGTAGAGGAATCATTATATTCCTATCCCTTCGTTTAAAGGTTCTCAGTATCTGCCCAGTTATTCTCTTTGCTCTGTTTACTGCTATCTTAATTTGTGTTTCAAATTTCGCATCATCAGTCATTACAACCCTTAAATCTTTTGCTTTACAATTTCTCTGAATTTCCTGTCCATTTGGGGGTATAATATTCCGTGGATTTTAGGTCCTATCTTTTTCCGTACCATAACAGCTGAAATTTCTTAGTGTTAAACTTCATATTCTTGTCTTCCGTCCACTTGTAGATTCTGTTCATGTCTGTTTGTAAAGATCCTATATCGTCTGGGTTTCTTATTTTTCTACTGATCTTTGTGTCAGCGGCAAAGGATGTTACTGTGCTGTCTCTAGTAACGTCCTCATCTATGTCAGTTAGCATGATTATGAAGAGTAATGGAGCTAATACTGTTCCTTGTGGTACTGAACTGAGGACCTCTGATTCTGATGAAGATACTCCTTGTACTGTAATGACTTGCCGCCGCTTATTAAGGAAATTATATATCCATTTCCCTACTTTTCTTGTTATTCCCATATATTTCAGTTTATGTATTATGATTCCATGGTCACACTTGTCGAACGCTTTGGCAAAGTCTGTGTTTATTACATCATAGTTTTCATTACTTTAAGTAATATATATATATATATATATATATATATATATATATATATATATATATATATATATATATATATATTTGTAGCCCAGGTTTGAATTTAAAGTTGGTAAAAATACATTATAACTTCATATCAGTAGGCTTTAAGCTAATCACTTTTTCTTTCAAGAAATCCGATTGGAAGGTGAAAATCCAAGTAAAGACTTTATCTTGGGAGTCTCGGATTTGTAAGTCGTCGTATATTCAGACCTTTAATTCAATGGCCAGGAAACCGGCCATGGGTAAAATGAGTTTGTCATAATTTATCCTAGATAGGATGTGTATCGTCTTAAATGTATACTAGGTTGCTCTCCTAATTTGTGAGTTTTTGTCTATACCGAAGATCTAGGCTATATATATATATATATATATATACTGTATATTTGTGGTAAAGTATACACGGTGCTTCAGAAAAGTTACTACTTATATGGCGCTAATATGTCATTGCTTACCATTTATAGTATGCGTGTGTTTTTGTTTATGTAAGTATTTGCTTATTTGCTTGTTTTTAAATAATAATTTCGTTTTTTAGGGGTTGTATGAATGATATATACAATAAATACACAGTATTGAAATATATTTCTTAAAGCACCCCAATACTAAGTGGTAACATTTTTATGAAGCACCCTGTATATGCATAACGCTGTAAGCTTTCAAATTATATATGTTAGTCAGTATATAAAATTAGGCAATTTATAAATCGACTGAAATTCAGGCAATGTGTCAAATTGGTGAAACACGTAAAACCTAACCTAACCTTTCTGGCATGCATATGCAGCATTACCAGAAAGGTGAGGTTAGGTCAGGTTTTGTGTGTATCACCAATTTGACACAGTGCCTGAACTTCAATCAATTTATAAATTGCCTACTTTTACATATTGACTGTAACGCATATAATTTGAAAGCTTACAGCGTTATGCATATACAGTGTGCTTCAAAAAATGTTACCACTGAGTATGGGGATGCTTCAAAAAATATATTTCAATACTGTGTATTTATGGTGTATATCACTCACACAACCTCTGAAAACACCTCGTCATTTTCAAAGCAGGAAATAGTTTTTCCATACCAAAATTTTCACTTTTGGACCGCGAATGACAATGAAAATGACGTCAATAGGAAAGACTATTTTTTTTAACAGTTTTTATGAACTTTTTAACACCCTTTCATAAAAATTTTTCACCCTTTTGTGAAGTCAAGAAAAGTAGGTCATTTAGTATAACAATTCAAATAATAACAGCACCCATGATCCTAAGCCTTCTAATTTTAAAACCCTCGCCTGAAAATTTGTGACGTTACCATCAAAATACAAGTATTTTTGGGATTAAGCATTTTTCAAAATAAATGTTAGGCTTTCGACACCTTAATAATTTCTTGTTACCTCATGCATGAATTTATTTTTATTGTATATTATCATGTCTTCAGTTAGTAGACTGTCTACGTTTCTACAAAATTCTATGCATTTTTGTAAAATGGAGAGAAACATGCAATCGTTCAATGAATGAAAAACGCGACTGTCATAATTTTGTTTCTTATTCAAAGTCATTGGGTCAAAATTACATCCAAAATGTAAGTGCATCACGGAAATAAAGACCTGTGCTAAATTAACTATTTTTCTTTCAAGTGTTATATATCGCGGTCGTGAGTTAATGTGTGCGCGATTTGATATTTCAGCAAATAAGATATTATAACAAAACAAACTTACGCTTGTTACAGTCGTTGACTGGAATAGCTCCCTGTCAAAAATCCACTCCGTACAGTTCGTAGTTTGGGCCAGATCAAAGTATTTTGGATAACATTGTCCTCCTCCTTCGTTAGTTTTGTTGGTGGCTCCTGAAAATTTATGCATGGAACATTCGTCGTAAAGTTTATTATTTCCGTTGTAGGGAATCGTAAAATTGGTAAAATATTCTTCATAACTGGAGTTATCGGAGTCGCACACCGGAATGTGACATCTGAAAAACACAGTAGAGTATTTATTAATATTTAATTTTGCAAATCGTAAGAGTTGAAATGCAAAACTTTAAAATTTAGATTTTCTTTCTGATTTCAAGTCACAAATATTACATTCCAATAAATAAATAACTAAATAATTCACTGACTGGGAAACCAAGACTTAGACCATGCTTTGAAACTGCAAGTAACCAAGAGTCTAACTTCTCGTGTGCCAGGTAGGACTTCTGTTGGACTGTTGTTTACCTGCACTTTCAGAGTATTAATAGTTTAAATACAGTGTTATCAAATGAAGAAAAGTTCCATTGTACTGATGTACTGAAAGTTTCCATTGTATATATATATATATATATATATATATATATATATATATAATATATATATAATATATATATGGTGTGAGAAAAGTATTTGACTAATTTATTTTTTATAAATAAAGAATTTGCAAAGTGATCACAGCTGCTTCATGTGAGAGCTCAAAAGGTAGTTCATGGAAAAATATTTCATTAATAAATTATGCTAATTCGCTACTCAAAAATATTTAATATGGTGGCTTCCTTCACCGATTCATTTTCTTATCCTCAGCTTGGATTCCTCGCAGGCTGCACGGAACATCTGAGGTGGAATGGTATGAACCCAGGGGCGGTGTTAATTATTTGGGGGGCCCCTGCAAAACGCCATCTGTCATAGCGTAAATTAATTTTTTTGCGTGTGATTAGAGTTATGGTAAACACTACCCCTCCCAACACAAATCCACAAACGCAAATAGGTAGTTTGTTTTGACGCTTTATACATCTTCAGTTGAAATTATACCACAGTACTCTGAGGCGACCATTCAATCTGGGCCCGAAAAGAGAAATAGTATGAAAAAAAAGTATAAACTTCCAGAAATTGTGCTCTTACGCACCGCAACTTCCTGGTTCACATCCCACAATAACCGACATATCCAGACCAAGGTCACGTAAGGGGCTCTGACGTGAAAAATATTTCACAACAATCGGTCGCGTGGGGCCCCTCGTTGTAACGCCACTAGTGTATAAACCTCCTTGTGGATGGTGGCCTCAAGCTGTTCCAGTGTTTTAACTTTACACTTTTTCTTTTATATAGCTCCACAAAAATAAATCACATTGGGTCACGTCAGGGCTAGGTGCTAGCCAATCGATGGCTCCCCACCGTCCTATCCAGCGACCAGAAAACTCTGTCTAGCTCATCGTGAACCGTCTGTCATAATTGAGGGGGTGCCCTGCCCTGTATAAAATGAAGTCCATCAATGTCGCCCCAGTGTGAGACACACACACACACACACACACACACACACACGTACGTTTCAAGCATGTTGAGATACCTTTCTGCTGTTATCGTTGTTCTTAGTAAATGAATGGGCTCTCAATTCGAGAGGGCGTCATTCCACACCAGACTGTAATTTTGGGATGGAAAGATCACTTTTCAATGAGATCACAAGAATTTGACTCCTTATCATGCCAATAATGACAAGTGTGGTGACTCACAAGTTCATCAAGATGAAAGACAACTTCATCACTGGAAGAGCAAGTGATCAATTAGCTCATTGTCATCATCCATCAATGCATCCATTTCTTCAGCAAACTGCAAGTGGCGATCAAAGTCTTTTTCGTAAAGCTTCTGGAAGCAATGGGGTTTCCATGGTCGGTACTACAAGTCCGATTTCAAAATTGTCTGAACTGCGTAGTGTGTTAAGCCAGTTTTAGCTTTTATCTGCCTTGCACATGCCCTTGAATCTTATGCCACAATATCCCTAACATCCGAATGCGCTGTGGATGATCGACCACTCCAATGGTAGAACACTTCCAGGGCAAAGAGTTTTCGTACGAGTCATCTTAATGGTATTGGGTGACAAAGTCACATGTCGATCATAAGTTTGTCTATACCATAGGCGGCGGAATGGGGGGGCAGCCCCCTCTTAAATTGAGATGGGGACCAGGCCCCCCTTGCCAGCGAAGATACTTTGAGATTTTAAATTTTGAGAAACAAGTTTTTCAAAGTTAAAATTAAGTAAACATTTAATTTGTGTCTGGGCTATGTAACATAGTTCGTCAATTATAAGTTCGTAACTGTAGAACTTTAGCATGTTCACGCAATCTAGTGAATGTAGTCTAGTAGTATGCTAATCAATCCTACTTGTACTCCCCCTTGCGCGCTGACGTTCCGCCGCCACTAGTCTGTATCAATGCTGAACCTGAATTGGGCTCTTCCAAACTTAATAACGTACAGCTATTTGAAAGCATTCTTTTAGCGGAAGTTGCTTCAATGCCAAATCAAACCCCAATTTAAAAAAATTAGTTATCTATTAAAATCAAACCGGAAGGAAGAGTGATAAAAATAGATTAGTCAGTAGTAAGGATTCTTACTAAATGGCTTTGAACAACGGTTCAGGATCGACCTACGGTTGATTCCTTTGCAGCATGCCGTCTCATTTGTGGGATTTGGTGGAGAAGAGAGTTGGTTTCCACTCTCCTTCCCTCGTAGCCAGCTACGCGTGGTTGGTCAAAGACCTTGCACGAAAACCTGTCCAGTTGGGTCTTGAAATTATTCAGGTTGGTGTGCTGGAGGTTCCTCAGTCCTTTCAGCAGCACGTTTTATACAGTATACGAGTATGGTATGAGTGGTTAGCATATCCGACCGGCAATTGGATGATCCCGGGTTCGATTCCTGGGAGATACCTCATTTTTCATTTGCTCGTTCTCCCTCATCTTGTGCGGAACGCTCTTCTACACAAGCGTCGTATGGCAGTATGGCACCAAAACGTAAAGCATGTGCGAGTGATAGTGAAGAGAAGAAAAGTCGTCAGGTTATGACATTAGCCGAAAAAATAAAGATTCTAGATAAGTTGCGTGGTGGTATGAGCATAACATCACTTGGCCGCTAGTATCACGTGAATGAGTCTACCATACGCACCATCCAAGAGTGAAGAAAAGATACGTGCTATTTTCATTTAATATATTTTTATTTATCATATGTAAATATCATTATGTTTAGGATTTTATTATGTTCTTATTTAATATACAATATAGGTAGGGAAATTCATTTATGTGTAAATAAAAAATCTAAGTATTAATGGGAGACTTTACGCGACCTCGTTCACGTATCCCCATTTATCCCATAAGGTATTAAGTTTGTCCATCGTGGATTTACCTAACGCGCCGTTCTCGAGGAACCTAACCCCCGCGTTGGACGAGGGTTTACTAATATATATACATTATTTCTTTAAAATACAATCTAAACACAACATATGTTTTATATAAAAATATAAAAACGATCTTTCACAGCCGAATTTATGCAATTTTCAATTATTTGAATAACTGTTTGAAAGCTCTCCTTTGACTGATTTTTGGGATTCATTTTAGTTCATATTTTCGTTATATAAAACTCATCAGTTATATCGCGTTTCATAAAAAAAAAAAAAAAACTAATCAATTTTGGAAGATGTATTTATTTAATACGAATAAATAAGTAATTCTGTATGAAAATAATCTTCAACCCTTATATATATATATATATATATATATATATATATATATATATATATATATATGTAAATATAATAATAATAATAATAATAAAGGTTAGCATCATCGAAAGAAAAATGAAAATGTGCAGAGTCGTGGTTCTTCTCTTCCATCTCCCCCACCCCCACGACGAACCTTAATATTAACTCAATATCGATTTCCCTTTTTTGTTGTTGTTCTTGTTGTTATTGTTGATGATAACTTAAAGAAGAGTTGTTAGTAATTAAACGTGACGTAATAATTTCATCAGTTGATAATACTCTGATTAACTCGAGTCATAATCCTTCGATGTTTTCTCAAACCAAACATGTACGTCGTGGCCGTGTTGCATCACCGCTTCCCGTTAGAGCAGCCAAGTTATGCGACATTGTGTTTGGATAGTAGGAGGATGGGTGACCGCCCTCCGCCTCCAGATGATGTAGTGATCTATGGTTCGGACTCCACGTAAAACTGTAAGTCTCCTCCGTAACATGACCTTTGTCGTTACGAAAGAGATCAAAAAATCCCAAGTTATCATTATCATCATGATTATTATTTTGTGATTTCACTTCTTGACTTTCCTGATGAAGTATGGACAGATACTAAAGTAACCGAAATTATCTTCAAATTATCTTTAAATTGTCTTAAATAAATAAATAAATTAAATAAATAAATTAAAGAAGTAAAAAATTAGATTCTAGAATACGAAAACAGGATGAGAGTAATGCTAAAGTTCGACCTTAATTAAGCCAAACTGTAAGAGGTCTCAGAATTGAAATCACTTTGTAAATTTCATATAATAAACCTTGAAGTTCATAATTAAGCTATCAAGGTATAACCATAATTAAGCTATCAAGGTATAACAGTCTCTAATTTACATAAATAATGTTTAATAAAATTTATTTAAAACTAATTAATTAATTCAATTAATAAATAATTAATTACGATGAATCTGAAGTTATATAATAATAATAATTTAAAATAATAATTGGTTTGCAAATATCTTCTCGTCACTACTTAAATTCTACACTTCAGATGCAATATTTGCAGTATTTGCAAGAAAGTATAACAAATATTTGCAATATTTGTGAGAAAATATAGCAAAAATCATGCAAAGTGGTGTGCTTATGTAAAAGACTGCGTTTCGTGTAACTGTCAGTGTTTTGACGTAATAATAGTCTTAAGCGTTGTAGCAGAGACCTCTATTCTATCATCCTTCAGTATGCTGAAGAGCGTTTCTTGGATAAATGGCTGGTTGGTTGGTTGGTTTCTTGAATGAACGGTTGGTTAATTGTTTCGTTTTACGTCTCTCGTCCAATTGAGAGAGCTGTCTGAGACGGACAGTAACGTCACCAACCGGGGAGAAGTAAGTTGTATAAATGCCGATTTATGATGTGTGTGAGACGTGATATATATTGCATTGCATTTTGTGTAGCGTCCTGTAGTTTTATTACATGTAGCTTTATTTATGTAGTTACACACACACACACACACAACTGTTTTTGTTAGCAGGAGTTATTACGGATTTATGGACCGTAATGCGCTTGTAAATAGAATTTGTTTTCTCCAATAAAATGTTTGTCGCAGTTTCAGTAAAAACGATAATGACGACAATGACGATAATGACGCGTTTAACGAGAAGCGATGATGTGGCAGAATCACGACGTATCTCAAGTAATAATGTAGGTAAAGTATATATATATATCTATATATATGTTACACACAGACTGTGCATGGAACAAGGAACTCTTCTGTTCCATGCACGGTCTGTGTGTAACATAAAAGATCTCAGGGGACCATTCTGAGTTCAATCCCATCTCTATATATATATATATATATATATATATATATATATATATATATATATATGAATAGAAACGACATGATGTGTGTGTGTGTGTGTGTGTGTGGTATACACGTATGTTACAGTCAAAGTGTGTAACCAGTCATTTCGTGTAATGGCTGAAACTTTTAGTCATTTCGCGAAATGGCTGTTTCACTTGGTCATTTCGCGAAATGACTAAAATCTTCAGCCATTACGCGAAATGGCTGAAATTCGACCTTGGCCGTTTCGTGAAATGACTTTTGTCATGAATTCATAGAAATAACAAACATCACAAATAAATTGGAAACCTTTATTTAACTAACTAAATCTACTAAAACATACATACATCCACAGGTCTATTCAAATAAGTGAGAAACACTCTTCAAATACACACTTTTTCTCTTCAAATACATATTTGAACACATTTGAATTTTCAAAATAGAGGTTTTCAAATACTAACCGGGCCTTCAATGTTATTCCGATGTCCGCCATTGAAGGCCCGGTTATTTTAGTTAGTTTTAACGAAAATAACATTACTTAACCTAACCAATTGTCAAGGGCATACAGTTGACCTAACCGGGCAAATGATCTTGTACGAAATGACCAAAGTGGAATTTCAGCCATTTCGCGTAATGGCTGAAGATTTTAGTCATTTCGCGAAATGACCAAGTGAAACAGCCATTTCGCGAAATGACTAAAAGTTTCAGCCATTATGCGAAATGGCTGGTTACACACTTTGACTGTAACGTATATATAATATAGTTTTCATACCATTTTCAAAACTTTCTAATTACACTGGCCAACAAAATGAAACTTTTTTTCTCATCACAAACATGATCACACTTTTCTTAATGCATCTTTCGCGCTGATTCCGAATCTGGTTTTATTTTTTCTAGCACGTATAGTTATATAGATACACTAGTTTTTATATTTTTAAGTTTTTGATATTGCTATAAGAAAATTTATGGATGTATAGATCACACTTAGGAATGCTAAACAACAAATACATCATATACCTTATTCAATGTACTTATAAATAAAGAATATATACGTGTACAGGGTGGGCCGTAAGTTTCCATACATAGGAAAAATAAACATTTTTTTATGGACAACCATTTTTATTTATATAATATGCTCTACATGGTTGCCATTGTTTTGAAAACACATTTCAATACGTGTTCCCCACTGTTGATGAACACGCATTAGCACAGTTGACGTTATGCTTGTAATGGCGTTGGTGATACGTTCCTTTAGATGATTTATGTCTCGTATCTTTTCCTGATACACCATGGCCTTCAAGTACCCCCAAAGATAGAAATCAAGGGGGGTGAGATCTGGGGATCTGGGAGGCCACTCCACAGGACCACGCCGACCAATCCAAGCATCCGGAAACTGCTGATCCAAATACCGACGCACGTGAAGACCATAATGAGGTGGAGCTCCATCTTGCTGGAAGTAAACTGGGAAGTTACCTTCCTCGTTTAGCAGGGATGGGAAAATCTCTTCTTGCAACATGTTAAGATACCTTTCGGCATTAAGATTTCCACTGACAAAAATTGGTCCAATAATTCTGTCACCCCATATCCCGGCCCACACCATCACTTTACCGGCACCTTGCATCTTCGTCGGACTCAGCCAGTTAGGGTTAGCATTACTCCAGTAACGTATGTTTTGCCGATTAACCTCTCCATTGACGTAAAAATTTGCTTCATCAGTAAACAAGATCTTAGTTGAAAAGTTTGCATCCTCGTTCACTTTGGTTAATGCCCATTCACAGAATTCCATCCGTCTATCCGGGTCGTCTTCACTCAAATGCTGTGCCATATGCAATTTGTATGGATGCCATTTGTTTGCTTTCAAAATGCGCCTGATACTCGATCTGCTGACACCACTTTCTGCAGACAACCGTCGTGTACTTTTTCTGGGACTCCGTGTAAGCGCTGTAAGTATCGTAGCTGTTGTGTCTTCATCGGTGGCTGTACGTCTTGGACCACTTCGCGGTTGATCTGCAACATTTCCAGTTTTCTGAAACTTGTTAATAAGTTTTGCCACAGTGTCGTGTGTGATGTTCGTTCCATGTTGTCTGTTAAAGTTCATTGCAACCATGCGACTGCTTCCCGACCCAGCCATCAGTATGATTTCAATTCGTTGCTCTTTCGTCAAACGCATATTCTTAGGGTATCTGAAACATAAAAACAAACGTTTAATTTTTCCTATGTATGGAAACTTACGGCCCACCCTGTACATTATTTTATTAAAAGCGCTGTGAGTGTGATTTCCTTTTGTAAATTTGGCCTGGATTGTCACGATACAGCATCCAACAATGGTCCGCTATCATGCTTTCATTCCAATATCCTTGGTAGCGCTTCTCCATCATCTGAATATCTTGATGGAAGCGCTCTCTTGCTCGTAACTCACTGCACCAAGGTTTTCAGGAAAGAAATCTAAGTGGGAATGCAGGAAGTGAATTTTTAACGACATTCGACACTCCATTTCTTTGAAGGCATCAAGGAAGTTCTTGACTCCATCCTTATACGCAGGTGACTTGTTGCTTCCAAGAAAGTTTTCACATATCCATTTGAACGCCAGCCAAGCCTTCAATTCCAGCGGACTTAGGACTTTTTCAAATTCAGTGTCATTCAAAACCTCCCTTATTTGTGGCCCAACAAACATTCCTTCCTTCAATTTTGCTGCAGTAACCTTCTGAAATTTCCTTGAAAGGTATTGGAACCCTTCAGAATTGACTTTACCCATTGCTTTAACAAAATTCTTCATTAAACCAAGTTTAATGTGAAGAGGTGGCAGATAGATCTTTTGGGGATCCACTAAAGGGACAGACTGGACATTGCTTATCCCTGGGACATATGTATACCTAAGTTGCCAGTCACTTTTGGTGTAATGTTTTATAGTGGCGCGACTGTCCCACAGGCAAAGGAAACAACAAAATTTTGTGAATCCTGACTGCATACCCATAAGCATTCCTATAACTTTTAGATTTCCACAAACATTCCATTGATGACTGTCGTATTTGATTGCCTTAAGTAGTATATCCAATTATCCATATTGTCATATGTCTCTTTTAGATGGACGGAATGGGCAATGGGGATGGATGGCATTATATTACCATTATGCAAAAGAACTGCTTTCAGGCTTCTCTGCGACGAATCAATAAAGAGGCGCCACTCAGATGCTACATACGTCTGAGATATGGCTGTAAATAGTCCATTGATGTCATGGCAATAACAGAGAGGACCGTCTACTGAAAAGAATGCTGTTAATTCAAAATTCCGCTTTCGGTAGTAACTAATACGAACATTGTTCTCAAGTAAATTGTTCTCCTTTAGTCTTGAGGCGAGAAGCTCTGATTTCTCTTTAGACAGCGATAAGTCTCTAACAAGATCATTCAACTGTCCTTGGGTTAACTTTTTAGGCTCTAAATGTCTACCTTCAAAAGTGTACTCTGGTTCTGTAGATGGTCTAGATGGTCCGGAAACGCCAGTTGCACCTTCATCACTTTCCATGTCATCTATGATAGAATCTAGCCTATCACTTGGGGGAATTGGAATGGGCAATGTTTCATCATGTTTTTCTGGTCTACGTGCTGAATCCAAGTATGGATATACAATCTGGTGTTTGTTCTTGGCAGAAAACCCCATTAAGTTCACACTACAAAAATAACTCTTCATGATGATCTCTCGGCTCCCTCCATATCATGGGTATGGCAAATGTCATTGAAGCTTTCTTTTTGTTAAGCCAATCACGTAATCCATTTGAACAGCCAGAACAGATTTGATGTGGCGCCCATGGTTTATCTTGGTCACCTAGATGGCAACCAAAGTATAGCTTGTATATTTTCTTAATGTCGGTTGTAATACTTCGTCGCTGTGTTTTAGTTGTCAACTGGCCGCATACGAAACAGAACTTGTCGGGGTCATTCTTACATTGTCGAGGCATGTTGACTGACCTGAGCAAACTATAAATTCAAAAAAAAATGTACACCAACTTGACACAACAAGTTCTTGGACTGGACTGATCTTTTGACACACAAAGCACGGCGTTGTTGCCTGAATCACAATGCTGCTAGACGTAAAAGCTCACACCTGAAATACATAAGATGTATAATTAAGATAATTGAAATAAATAAGATTAATAAACTAAAAAAACACAATAAAATAAACACAATCAAATGTTGAAATATTAGTATTTTGCCTATTTAAAATGGTTAAATCTGTGTAGTTATATATATGCCTTCATCTTGAAAACTATACGTGCTAGAAAAAATCTGAATGCAGTTGTGGAATCAGCGTGAAAAATGCTATCCAGCCACCACAAATTTTACTCTGATGAAAAATCTTTGTTGACCAGTGTTATGGGAGATACAAAAACATTAAGTTATGTAATATGTACTCAAGGCTTGTTTTATTTTCCTAACTAAAATCTAATTAATTTAGAAGTTAGCTAAGGATAGAACTACATTGGCCAAAAGTTTTGTCTCGCCCCCCTTTTTAATATTGAAGTTATTGGATCACCTGAAGATCAGGCCCCCCAGCCTTCTTTAGTTAGCTTTATAAGGCTAACTAACGAAAATATCACGACCTAACCTAACCAATCGTCAAGGGCGTACAGTTAACATAACGATTGATTAGGTTAGGTCGTTATATTTTCGTTAGTTAGCCTTATAAAGCTAACTAAAGAAGGCTGGGGGGGGGCCCTGATCATCTTCAGGTGATCCAAATTATTTTACATTCACTAAAAAAAAAAAATGTTACAATCAAAGACTGAATCTTACGCTTTTATTTCTTATTTACTTTAATATTATAGAGAAATTAATGCAAAATATTAATTGAATTACTTGAACCGTATGCAATCTTGTAGAAATGAGAAGTTTCAAAGGACAAATATTCTATATTCTTGGTCTAGTTTGAATGTATGAATATGAATATATTTCAATATGAATATATGAATATATTTGTAATTAGAATAGGCGCATTTGTGTTACCCCAATACGGTAACACAAACTTGGGGTGCATCTTGCTCCTGAGGAAGCGTGCACCCTGACCTATAAAATGACGAGTATCCGCAATATAAACTAACGTGAAGGGATTGTGAATTGGATTACTCACTGGAGTATGATCAATGAGGTTATTGTCGTTTCTACTGGTGATGAACCGCGCGTGGAAGCCTCGTTAGTACGTTAACCCTCTCCATGCAAATTATACATGGCAATAATGCTGCGAGCCGCGAGCTGCTCGTACTTTCGATGGTGTATGGGCGGAGCGGAACTTCATAAAATGTAACTTATTGTAGAATATAATTTAAACTTTATGCATCCCATGTTCCAAGCGTTCATTATTATTACTAGGTAAAGTGCTCCCTATGGGCCCATTTAGCTAAACCTACGGTGCTGGGGCCTTCGGCACCCCAGTTACTGGGGGAGGGGAGGGAAATTGTTAAGCTTTACAAAAGTTCCTCGTGAACTTAAAGTAAATATTAAGCTTTCACTGACTTGATAATTTCTTTTCAAAATCTTCAGTATCCAATTTCAGCTTTTGAAATAATTTTTTTGACAGACTATATTTTGACAGACTCTGCCTCAATTATATTATAGATTATTAATTATTAATATACATGTATATATCGGGTATTAATATACCATTATTAATATCATTATTAATTAATAGTAGTCCTTCTATAATCGTCGCCATCGACTATCGTCGTTTCGATCTATCGTCGTTCCCTATTTAACACAGATTGAGATTATCTTTATTTGTATTCCATACGTGGCCATCTTTTGCGATGTGATCTGATTTACTGCTATAAAATATTTCATGGACTCTGTGGTATTTCCTCTGTGAACTTTTTGAGATTGCCCCTAGAATGGGTAGAGGTCATGAATTCAAAATTCAGATACAGCATTCCTATATCGAAGTACGTCACCGTTTCTTCTCTCTTCGTGTTGCGAGATATTGGAATATGCTTCCTGGTGAACTGGTGGATGCTCCCAGTTTGAATGCTTTTAAGGCTGCCTTGCCTGATGCCCTGGGAGTTGAATTGTATTCCTATGTTGATTAGTCACTAACGTGTGCTCATTGCATCTTCCCGGTCCTTTTATGTAACTGCAGACTTCAGTAGCAAATAGATACACAAATCCAGTATATAGCTAATCTCCCTATCAACTTCTGGTTGTCTGACTGGAGTATCTATGTGTGGGTCCTCATTCTCTGTCATGCTGGTGCACCACCCATGACGAGATTGGCACGGGCCTCAACATGGTGAGTAACCATTATTTCGTTGATCGTCCTCCCTCTATTAATCGTCGTCTGCCCGTGGGGCATCAGTCTTTGTTGAGCGCTAAGTGAAGATGGACGTCGCGCAGTTTTACTACCCAATTTACTTTCAAATATTTGCTTTTTTAATTCACTTTAGTAAAATTAAGTGAAAATGGCCACTCCTAAGAGTGTACGAAGTGGTGGTAAAGGTAAAAGGCCTAGAAATGTGACCACATTGGAGATTAAACTAAAATTGTTGTAGATGATTTTGAACACAACACAAGACAAGACAACCAACTCTGGATTATTTCTGCAAAAGAAAATCAGATCCACCGAATTCTCCCCATCCATCAACATCAACAGATCTCCCTGATTCGCTGATGGAGGGTGATTCACCTACCAAGCAATAAAACATCATCACCAAGCCCCACCAACCCCCCCTCCATGCGCAGCCAGCCACTTCATAATTTGGTAAGTACAGTACAGCAGGTGGTCTGGAACGAATTGTCATTATTACATGTATTTCAATAACTCGTTAATTGTCGTTTCTTTAATCGTCGTCTGTTCATGGGACCAATTGACGACAATTATAGAGGGACTACGTATATATAGCAGGTATGGGACAATTTTATAATATATATATATATTACTGTATATCAGGTATGGGGCAATTAGTTAAAAAATAATTGATTACAATTACTTTACATATGCTCAGTTACAATTACTGCAGTTGACAAATGTAATTGATTGCCATTACAATTACATTGAAAAGTAATTGATTTCAATTGCAATAACTTTTCATAGAAATACCAAATATGTATAATAAATGAAAGGAAAAGAAAGAAGTTAATTTATAATTAATTTATTTATAACCTTAACGCTTTATTTCCATACCTAATTACCCATAGTGTGAATATTATTCTATTTGAACTCGTATTTAAATCACACTTAATTAGCAGTCGGTGTAATGTCAAGTGAATTGTTTTAATGTTCATTGGGTTCATTCTCATTGTCACTGTGAATGTAATTGATTTCAATTACAATTACATCTTTAGTTAGTCATAGTTATTACAATTATATTTTTAGTTACTCAATTACAATTACGTAGCAATTACTTTAAAAAATGTAATTAATTGCAATCGATTACAATTACCCCATGCCTGATATATATATATATATAATATTAATGTGTGTCTGTGGAATAACACGCATGAATACGCGTGGTATTTGTATGAAACAAGATTGCCACCAGGAGGATTCGAACCCCAGAACCTCTTGAATAGGAGTCACGAGTGATATCACCACACTTTGACGGGATAAAAGTTAACACAACCAGATAATATTAAAAGAAAACCGGAAAAACGTATATCCCGTCATAGTGTGGTGATAGCGCTCGCAACTCCTACTCAAATGGTATCGGGTTCGAATCCTGGTGGGGGTTACTTTGATATATATATCAATGTAATTATTAAAATACATTTGTACATAATTACAGAATATCCACTTACCTGTGAGGATTCTTATAAGTCGTGAAGACTGAGAGAACAACAACGAGTCCAGACACATACGCACCAAAACACCCAAGAAGGTAAGTTATAATCTGATAGCGTCCTAATCCTCCCAAATCGTCAGCCAGTTTATCAAAGTCTATCTTTGATTTTTGTACCCTTTGCACAGAACTTGGTTTGTCCATGGTTTATATTTATAGATGTTCTTTGTAGTAATTTATAAACAGTGGCATTTGATCTGAAAAAATACCGTCGGACTAATAAGTACTAATTAAGAATGTTACATAGTTTACAAAATTTCTCTCAATCTAGCCAAATGTGTATGATCACTGAGGGATAAGTAATATTTAAATAAAAATGTGTGTATATATATATATATATATTAATTTTTTACAGTATTTATAGGTATTTATAAGTAAAAGATATGGTGTTTACAGTGCGAACTACATGTAGGCAGGCCTTCGTGAGTGAAAAACATTAGCTACACCTAGTTTTCTTTTTTAAATCTCTTCGAACTTGCCGAAGAGGGAAAAATGCGGACGAGGAAATATTTGGATGTTTATTTCTGCCAAAATTATTCGATCACCAAAGGAGAGTCTAAATAATAATTTGGTGTACACAATTCTGTTCTAACATGATCCTATTTTCAAGTATTTTGGCTCTAGCTAGAACTTCTGCTTGTCATCCTTGTTCTACAGCTCGCTTAGATTTTAAATAAACATTTAGGCTTCAGTATTTGGGAGGGCTGATCAGTAAAGTTGCCTGACTAAAAGCTTGAAGCAGATTATCTACAATGACAAATGTTTTTTGAAGCTGAAACGCTTTTCCGTATATGATTGTCTTTTTTTTTTTTTATACGTCAAGTCTTCATGCCTGTTTAAATCTGTGGTGTGTATATATATTTTTCGATTTCTTTGGGAAAAAGGGGGAATATCTCTATCCAAGAAAACTTGAGTGAATTTTTTTTTCTAATTACAATTAAAGTCTTCGAAAAATGTGGAAACTAAAATCATGGGCTGGGGGCCAGCTGACCGAATTGATTGAGATTGGTCCCAGAGAACTCGTGCCATTTTTATATTTATAAATAAATTATAAATAAATAAGTGAACAAATAAATATAAGAACGAATAATATACTTTATAAAAAGTATTTGATTTTAATCGTAACCTACAAAAACTTTAAAAAAAATAATGAGCACTGTGTATGTATCAGAATTGTAATCCCGTAATCTTAAACCAATTTTAGCTCTCTAAAAGGTAATCGTTATTTTAAAAAAATGAGCTTCGACCTTGACGACGTTAAAACATTTTGAGTGTAAATTCTGAACGGTTTTTACCTCGTCTTTATTGTTGTTGTTGGTTAGCCAATCAGCCCACCCTGATCGAGCAAGCTGGCGGCACGCAGGTAACCGATCACCCTCTCCAGAGTAGACCAGAGGTTCAGCGAACTAGTGATGTTGTGTTGTGTTTTATGTTGTGCTAGAGCGGTACAGTCTGTCATAATATGTTCAATTGTTGGTGGTGTGTCCTGGCACAGGTGGCAGGTGTCGTCTGTGGAGTTGTCTAGTCTGTGTTTATATGTCCATAAGTTGGGGTGATGTCCACATCGGAGTCGTGCTAAGTTAACTCGATCCGATCTGCTCAGGCTGGTCTCTGACCTGTCAATGGGTGGCGGCTTCGCACCTAGGACCGCATTCGGACCGAGTCGTGTCAGTGCTTTGTGGGTTAAGTGTGTGCGTATGTGTTTTCTGTACTGTGTGATGTCTGTGGGGTGTGGTATGGAATAGAGTATTTAGTTATAATGTCTCTAGCGTTACTTTAATGGTGCGAGGTGTTGGTGCATGATTGTACATGTAGTGGCAAGGGTGTTGTGGGTTAGTTGTCGCTGCTGCCATGAATTGTGTTCCCCTCATGTCTAAATGTTCCCTAACTTTCAGTATTTTTGTTTCTGTGTGCGGGTGTTCTATTGGTGGTGTTTGAGTACGTCCTGTAATGATACGAAGTGCGTTGTTTTGTATCGTCTTTAAGGTGTTTGTGTCTGTTTGAGATAATGGGTGCCCAGCATGAGCTAGCATAGTCCATAACTGAGCGAATATATTGTTTGTATATAAGTGACGTTGTTTCTTGCTGGTGTCCAAAGTTTGTGCCTGTTAGTACCCTAAGCGTGTTAAGTCTTTAAATTGTAACACTGTTTAAAAAAAAATGCATTTCTTAGAAATAAGGAACAGTTATCATCAAGTCTGATTGATACAAAATGTAAACATATACCAAGTGGATGCAGCAGAAAAATTAATTTTGTTGATGGCTTTGTGAGCAAGTTTTACCCCTTGCTATCGTATTATTAACTCAGTTTTTTACTTAATAGGAATATTCTTGTCCAAAGTAAATGATACAGTGGTTAGGCATTACACTGGTATGCATATGAAATGTTTTTGTCTGCTGTGAGGGTTTTTTCAACTCATATTATATAATTCGACCATGCTGAATTCGAAAATGGCATTGGTTTTCCTCAATCAGGTCAGGTTTTTTCTCTATTGGCCATTTATTATAAGTCCAATTTTATCCCCAAATTTATTGATTTTTTTTTAGCTTAAACACTGTAGATACGAGTAATATTATAAGAACACTCGTGAAAAATGAAAACATTGTGTGAATAAATACTTTTATTCATACAATGAATATGGAAAAAAGTTTATTGAGGAAGGAATGAAGTTTTTTTGGCTTTCCGTCTGTGTTTTTCTTCGGGCACGTCTCGCTTCAAACACCAGCAATAGTCCGCCAGCATATTGATATCCCAGTTTCCCTGGTACCCCTCTTCCATTATTTTGATATCTTGGTGAAATCGTTCACCCTGTTCCTCACTATAATCCCCGCAATTTTCAGGAAAATAGTCCAAGTGGGACCACAAAAAGTGCATTTTTATGGACATGCGCGACCCATGAGCTTTGAAAGCTTCCATCAAGTTTTCGACAACGGACTCGTATTCTGGACTTCTACGCTTGCCAAGAAAATCATTGACAACTGATTTGAATGCCTGCCAGGCATTCTTCTCAGTTGGAGTCATTGCGTTTTCGAACTGAGTATCCTTGATCAAAGTTCGAATTTGAGGACCATCAAAAACCCCAGCATTTAGTTTAGCATCAGATATATGAGGAAATTTACTCTCGAGATATCGGAATGCTGAACCCTCCTTATTCATTGATTTGATGAAATTTTTCATCAAGCCCAGCTTAATATGAAGTGGTGGGAGCAAAATTTTGTTGGTGGTACAAGGGGCACTGAAACGACATTACGCGACCCAGGTTCAAAATTCTCTCTGGATGCCCATTCACGCTGTGCATAGTGCTTCTCATCCGCTCGGCTATCCCATTTGCAGAGGAAACATGGGTATTTCGTGTATCCCCCTTACATTCCCAATACAAATGCCACAATCTGAAAAAAAATGAAAATATTTAAAGAATTTAGAGAATTTGTTCTATCAGATAAAAAAATCTATGCATTGGACTGTATCACTTCTGTGGGGAAGTTAAGTGTTCTTATACGCTCTCAAATAACCTTTGGAAAAACAACATAGTCAATAGCAATAGTTTACTTATGATATTAGTATTACCTTCAAATCTCCACAGATCCTCCAGTTATGTTGGTCGTATACGAGAGCATCCAGTAAAATTTTCATGTTATCGTAGCTCTCAGTAAGTTGTACGGAATGTGCTACAGGGACTGATGCAACCCTATTCCCAATGTTGAGAAGTACTGCTTTCAAACTTCGTTTAGACGAGTCTATAAATAGCCTCCATTCTGATGCGTTATATGGCAGGCCCAAGGATTCGATTAGCCCCTCAACATTGCAGGAGTACACTAAGGAAGAGGTATTTTCGTGCACTGCAAAAACTTGCGGAATTCTTCCTCTCGTTTCCTATACCAGGAGAATGTTGTTCCCGGAGCCAGCAAGTTGTCCTCTCGAAGTCGTGAGCCCAAGATCTCGGCAGCTAATTTGGAAAGTCTTAAATCCCTGGTAAGATCATTAAGTTTGGCCTGGTTGAGAGGCCTCGGCTCATTTGAAGCGGTATTTTGAGGTATATACGACTGGGACTGGTCATTGGCATTGGTCATTGATTCATCATCAGAATCATCGAAGTCTAGGGTTTGAGGTGGGTCGGGTATTGGAATTCCAGGACCATGGGGTACAGGTCTCATAGCAGAAGGAATGTCAGGGTATACAACAATGTGTTTATTCTTCTTGTTAACTCCTGAAAATAGAAACACAGAAACATGGATATAAAACTTGCATATGAAATAGAAGCAGCATTCAGACAGTGGCGGCTCGTGAGGGAAGGCTGCGGTCTGTAAGATATGAAATAGGTCGAAGGAGTCTGTATATTTTCTTTCTTTTTCATTCATATTGTCCCTTCGGGGACAATATGAATGAAAAAGAAAGAAAATATACAGTCACTGTATATGTAAATGTAACTTGTATAACAATATGTATGTGTAAATGTATTTTCTATAACAATATGTATATGTAAATGTATGATTACCATTATGGTGAATATTATGCTATATATGGTGAATATTACATTATGGTGAATATTATGTCAAGTTTCATACGAGGATTTCAAAATATTTAAGAAAAATAAATTTATAAGCCCACCTTGGAGGTTTGTCATGCAGAAATAGCAATCTGTCACGTGATCCTTTCCTTCTCTCCAAATCATGGAAATTCCAAAAGGCAAAGATTTCGCTCTGCCTTTGCTCCATCTTCTCAAATTTTCAATGCACGTCTTGCAGCACATATGAGGGGCGAAATCTTTGTCCTGATCCCCTAGCTTAATTCCAAAGTATGCTCTATACATTGTCTTCACAAATTTAGTGATTTGGGACTGGTTATTTGGCATGGTAACCGTCCCACATATGTAGCAGAATCTATTGGGATCATTTTTACACGCTCTATTCATTATGAAATATTTTATCTATATGCCTGAAAAGTAAAAAAAGATATTATACAAGTGAAACAAGTGAAACAAGTGATGATAGATGTTACTGTTCCAATTCCGCTTTGACAAAATCACGAAAAATTCTATTTTACTTATGAGGCCATAGCCGGATAACCTGAGCTGATTGAGAAAAACGGATTGCAGATTCGAAATCAGCAGGAAAAACTCTATAAGAATCACTTACAAAACCCTTGACAGCAAAATTGATGCATACCAGTGTTATGATCTCCATGGTCGAGCCTTGCCACTGTGTACCGTATTTTACTAACATATATATATTGCTCTTCAATAAAAGGGTTGGTAGTTCTTTGTTTCTTGGAGATATATATATATATATATATATATATATATATATATATATATATATATGTGATCAGTGGATATATATGTGATCAGTCTTTCCTTGTGAACAGACGTGTTTTATCGAGTGTCCAGTGTTATCAATTGAATAAGTGGTTTTCGTTAAAATGTCTTTAAAAAAAAAGTGTTTGGTGCATTCTTAACTAAATTACTTCGTGTTACTAATCATTCATTAACGAATATATTTCATTTATTGACTTTATTCATTACTATATTATTTGATTAAACCAAGGCTAATGCACGTGGCTTGCCTTGTTTGTTCCCCGAATTTCTTACTGATCGAGGTTTCATAAGGTTGAAATTCTTGGTTTGCCTTTTGTTTTTCAAATCTATCAGAAACGAGGTTTCATGAGGTTCATTTTCCCTTCCTTCGGGGGATCAAATAGAGTGTGGTCACCCACCGTGGAAAAAAGGAAAAAAGTCGGTCGAATAGCGACAGATAAGTTTATAATACTTTTTCTTTTACAGATCTTTCGTCGGTAGCTTAATTATATATTCATTTAGTATAAATTTGTGTTACAAGAACCTGTTTCTGCGTTTCAAGAACATTTTTATTTGCGCAGGTGACGCACAATAGTTGTTTTTAATTAAAGCATGGCACCCCCGTCAAGTACTTGCAGTCGCTGTGAAGGGAAATTTGCCGCTTACGCGTTTACAATGGCTAATAATAATGAACAGTTAGTTTGCAGGTGGTGCTCAAGCATGGAAGTGCTGAGGAACGAGTTAGAACGTGAGAGGGAGGCCAGAGTGAGGCTTGAAGAAAGCGTGATGCTCCTGACGGCAAAATTAGAATCCCTTGAGACTCCAGTTACGACCCCTCCTGCCTCAGTTTCTACTAATAATATAAATAGTACTAATAGCCCTCTCTCTTCCCTAGTTCCCAACCCTTCGTTCGAGTGCGTAATGGAGCCCCATTGAGAAAACCTAAGACTTGTCTACCAGTAATAACAACAATAAGTTTTCTGTTTTAGGTTTCGAAGATGCTGATGAACCGGAAATACGACTCGTTGGCGATTCCATTGTTCGAGGGCAGCTCGAGGAATTCTGTGGGAGAAACCCTCGTCGTAGGCGCCGTTACTGCTACCCTGGTGCAAGGGTGGAGGATATAACTAATAGTGTTGACCATTTTACAGACGGTACCTCCGAGGACACAACGTATGTTATTCATGTCGGTACTAATAACGTTTTAAATTCTAGATCGGAAGAACTGCTGGCTAGGTACAGGGACTTACTAGAGCGACTAAAGGAAAAACTAATAAGATTGTTTTAACAGGTATACTTCCTCGAATTATCCAACGTAGATTTCTACAGCAAGGCGACCTATATTAACAATAACCTAAAGTCTCTTTGCCAACAGGAAGGAGTGCATTTTGCGAATTTTTGGAACAGTTTCTACGGCAGGAGGGACTTGTTCCTCGGAGATGGACTTCATCTTAATGACGTTGGAGCTGCGCGTTTAGGAAGACTATTTCATAATACTGTCTCTTCTTTTCAGGCTGCCGTAACTCGAACGGTCCCAGCGTAATTCCACAAATTTCCCCTGCGCTCGCGAAGGTGTCGCAATTACAAACAATTTGAAGGTTCTATCCTTAAATGCTCGTAGCCTACGAAATAAAATAAACGAATTTTTTTCTTTAATTGCTTGTAAAGACTATGATTTAATTGCGATAAATGAATCGTGGCTTAGCACTGAAACACGTGACTTTGTAGGGGAGTATCAAATTAAGGTTATAGACTTTTTGTTAAAAACAGAATAGGTAGGCGAGGAGGCGGTGTTATGTTGTATATCAAAGATAATATTGCGAACGTTATAGAAGTAAAGCACACAATTCCAGAACCGATAGATTCGACTATAGCAGAACTTAAATTGAACGATTTCAAACTTCTTGTTGCGGTTATATATAGGCCCCCTAATCAAACAGCTGATACGGACGAAGCGTTATATCGTGAACTAAAGAGAATAATAGGTAGTGAGCAGGCTTTAGTTATGGGTGACTTTAATTGCGCCAACGTGAATTACGATACAATGCAGGGAGACGCGGAAGGTAATCGTTTAGTTAATTTTCTCGAGGATAGCTTTTTATTCAAAAGGTTGGGGAACCTACGAGGTTGGACAGTATTTTAGATTTAGTAATAACTACGGATGATAGGCTAATTACTGATCTTCAAGTAATAGAACCGTTAAGCAATAGCGATCACAATATGGTAGAGTTTGTCCTCTCAGTAAGTCACTCGAAACCAGCTAACTCGACTAAAATTCCTAACTTCCAGCACGCAGACTTTTGTAAATTTCGAAATAAATTGTCACACGTCAATTGGGAAAACGTAATGGGGAACTCCAACGCAAAACTAATGTGGGAATCGTTTGAAACAGTATTTAGGACTATAAATGAGGAATGTGTACCGTACAAAATTAAGCGTGCGAAAGTAAACAAGCCCTTGTGGTTTACTTCTAGAGTAGGAGACATTATAAAGAGTAGAGATAGGGCTTATAGGCTACATAAGTGCGATAAAGACAATTTGTGGTTACGAAACAACTACATATCTCTAAGGCGTGAAGCGAAAAGTGTAATAAAAAAGTCCAAGCGCGAATTTGAAATCTCCATAGCTCGTGACGGTAAAGAAAACCCCAAGCGATTCTTTCAATACGTCAACAATAGAAATCCAGTAAAAAGTGTCTTGGGGCCGTTGAAAAATGTTAACGGAGATCTAGTTTCTGAAAACAAGGAAATGGCTACCTTGCTAAACGAATTTTTTACGTCAGTTTTTACTATAGAAGATGTAACGAATATCCCTACGGTCATAGACATAATACCTTTTGATAATGGTAATATTTTGGATAATATTGTGGTTAGTGAAGGGGAGGTAATGCGCTATATTGATAAAATGAAAACGCGTAAATCACCGGGCCGGATTCCATATATCCCATACAACTAAAAGAATTAAAAGATAGCATTGTTGTGCCGCTAACAAAGATTTTTTGCGTCTATTTCTGAGGGGTGCGTACCAGATAATTTCAAGTTAGCAAACGTAACACCTATCTTTAAGAAAGGCGATAAAGGTGCGGCGGGAAATTATAGGCCAATCAGTTTAACGTCTGTTGTAGGTAAGCTACTGGAATCAATAATTAGGGATCGTATAGTCGAACACTTAGAATGCATAACTTAGTTAGAAATACGCAGCACGGTTTTAGGCGAAACAAATCTTGCTTAACTAATCTTTTAGAATTTTTTAAAGCGTGGTTGACGTTTACGATAGTCATCGGGCGGTTGATGTAGTGTATTTAGATTTTCAAAAAGCGTTTGACACCGTACCGCACAAAAGACTCATTGAAAAAACTAAGGCTCATGGAATCAGGGGTGAGTAATAAATTGGATAGAAGAGTGGTTGCGAGGTAGGAAACAGAGGGTGGTCGTTGATGGAGCGGAGTCGTGTTGGGCTAATGTAGCGAGTGGCGTTCCTCAGGGTTCTGTATTGGGCCCCTTGCTTTTTCTTATATATATTAACGATTTAGATGTCGGCCTAGTCAGTACAGTTTCAAAGTTTGCGGATGACACGAAGCTGGGTGGTAGGGCGATTAATGACGAAGATAGAGGTAAAATCCAGGAAGATCTGAATAAAATCGTTGATTGGTCAGTCACATGGCAAATGAGATTTAACGTCGATAAGTGCAAAATTTTACATATAGGTTCGCGTAACGGTAATTTTTATATATGTCAGGGAAGATTAACAAGCGTAGAGCAGGAAAAAGATTTAGGAGTTATAGTCACTGGTGATTTAAAAGTAGCGAAACAAAGTACAGCAGCGGTCAATAAGCGAACAAAGTGTTAGGTTTTATAGCTCGGAATTTTGAGTACAAATCGCGCGATATTATAGTTCCTCTTTATAAATCATTAGTTAGACCCCATTTGGAGTACGCGATCCAATTTTGGAATCCGCATATGCGAAAGATATAGACAAAATCGAAAGAGTTCAAAGACGAGCAACTAAGATGATTCCGTCGCTTAGGTCAAAGTCGTACGAGGATAGGCTTAAGGAGTTAAAATTGACCACTCGAGACTAGGAGGCTAAGGGGTGATCTAATCCAGGTTTTCAAAATTATGAATGGGTTCGATAACGTAGATAGAGATAGCTTTTTCGAAATATCTCAATATAATAGGACTAGAAATAACGGGTGTAAGTTGACAAGTAGAAGGTTCGAGACAGCAGTTGCCAAAAACTTTTTTACGCATAGAATAGTAAATAGCTGGAATAGTTTGCCGGTAGAAGTAATTAGTAGCACGTCTATAAACATGTTTAAAAATCGATTAGACGCATATGTTGATAGATTGGGTATAGTTTAAGGTAGTAAAATTAAGGCTTTGTGGTTCGGAACACACGTAAAATTGTAGGTCCCCTCCGCCACCACGGAGGACATGCACAATACACAATTACGAACACAGTTAGGTAGACCAGCCATAAGTGGATCCTAGGTTTTGTTGGTCTGAAACATTATAACATTATATATATATATATATATATATATATATATATATATATATATATATATATATATATAAATAATATGAGAGGGGGGAGGGGGGAGTTGACATATGTGTATAGACATCCATTTATTCACCGAACATACTATTATATAATAAGAACATGACAACTGAAGTGAAATGACTCGCTACTTGGTTGGTTGATTTTCCCTTGAGTTTCTTTTGAGGCAGAAATGCAGTCAGGCATGGATTTAATGAGATCTAAAATTTTCTCTTGCCGAATTTTGTTCCACTCAGACTTCAAAATGTTAGTCAGGTGTTGTCTGCAAGTGGGTTTATTGCAGGTTTTCCACAATAACCAGCCTCAGAGTCCACACGTATTCAATGGGGGTTCACATCGGGGTCAGCCATTGCAGTTGTCGAATGCTTTGATCGTGGTCCAAACGTGGAGTTTGTTATGGGCGTCTATATGTATGTGTGTCAACTTTTGACTCTCGATAAGGGTGGGGGAAAGTTTGCCTAAAGATTAACGTTTCTGATAACAATTATTAATGATAATAATGAATTGAAGGTGAACTTTGTAACTTTATTATTCTTATTTATTTATAATTAAAAAAATATTAATGCTCTTATTCGCAAAGCATGATATAGGCCTATTTAAATGGGATTTGATACAGAAGCAATTTGAAAAGAAAATCTCGGTTTCCCCAATGGATTGGGGAAAGAAAACAGGAATAGCTCGGATGTGTGAAAGACAGAAGGTACCGAAAAAAAGGGAAAAAAATAGACTAAAGCGCACACATCTGTTCACACACGCATCCTGGTAGACCAGCGCCCTCCGCCACGTGGCTAAATTCAACACCTAATCGTCCCTTCATGTACCATACATGGTGGCGCCTCCCTTCAAGATTTGTCAAGAAATACTTGAAATATCGTTAATTTTAATGCATTTGAAATTTTATGATAAACGGTAATATTAATAATGATGTCAGATCTGTTATGATATTGGACAATCATTCATAAATTTAGCGAAGAAGTGTGACATCTTTGTGAGAATTTTGAGGAGCAACACCGCTAAGTGGATTAAACATATTTGGATACTGTTCATAAAGTTTTTAGTGGCACAAACTATATATAGCTAACTGCCGTTTAAAATACAATACACAATATTAAAAGCACTGAAATAGTTAACCACATGAACTGCTTGCCTCGTATCCATAAAGCAGAACTTTCAATATGCACCTTCACCTTGTGTTAAACAGATGAACACAATTAACATCGGACACAACCTCCTCTTCTTCCTACTTTCTTCCGTATACCATTAACTAATCATCATTACACTCCTTAAACTTTCGTCATACGCGCTTTTTGCTTCAATTTCACACTTTTCACAAAAAAAATAAATAAATAATAATAATTTGGGTAAAAATTCCCGAAAAAAATCCTTGGGCTCGATTTTAATAATAGGGATTTACGTTTGTCCGCAAATGGAGTGTCTCAGCACCTTCATTATGCTCGCAGTGCGCTCAGGTCTGATTACGGATCAGACCGGAGCGTTGTGCGGGCCTGTTCGTAGCAGCGCACGCAGCACATTCAAACTATATGACGATATATGGTTATGTTATGTTTATGTAGCTATGATACTGCTCAATCAATAACTGTGAGTCGTGCTTCAAGATTTAATTCTGTGACGTTTACAGTGTACTTTTTATATATATATATATATATATATATATATATAATTTTTTTTCTTTTTTGTTGGCAGATACTGTAATCGTACAAAAACCTCAAATTCATTTCTTTCTTTGTCATTGCAGCAATTATGTTTGAAACTCTTGTAAATGTTACAGATATTAGACGTTAGACAATTAATTATTTCATTTCTGTAAAATTTGATTTTTTACTAACGAGATTTTGGATTATCACCATTCGCTATATTGAATATGAATGGTGGGAACGGTCAGAATATTTAGGTAATGCGTTGTTTAAGTGTTTGAAAACGCACAGTCGAGTAATAAAAAAAATATATGAATGACTAAAAACGCTTTCTTGATGAAAATAAATATTACTATATTATAATAATTTTAACTGGTTTATTATTTATTTATTTATTTTATGTAATTTGGTCCTTAAACTTTAGGCTTTATTGGGCTCGGTATAATTAAAATTATTATTTTTTAAAGTGTTTTTATAATGTTTTTATAGTATGGGTTGTATTTGTCCTTTTCCTATATCAGATGCCTTAAAATTCACTGTTATATTCACCACCACTCTGCAAATTGAAACATAAAAATACGTTTCATTGTCCCGCATCACAGATCTGACCTATGTAACTTTATCTGTAAAGCTTAACATAACCCATATTTCAATATCTGATTCACTGATGGAGAGATACCGTAGCTTTTGTCCTCGTATGTTTTCGCTAACCACTGCACTTTGAAAGACAGCAGCGAAGCAAACTTAATTATGTCTTAACACTGCTAAAATGTAAATTTTACTTACACTAAACGTATTGAATACTCTATTGAATACCCTATTGAATACTCACAATAGGGTGGATCGATTTTACATTTTTTTCGATTTCCATATTCTAATAGAGAGAGAGAAAAACTTGGCATGAGAAAATAGCCTCTGCAAAATCTTAGCTTAATAGGTAATCATCTTCTGCCCCCGGCAGAGCGATGAAAATCATATTTTAGTAGTCAAAAACGTATTTTTAAACCCTAGCCTAGTCATAAAATTTTGCGTGTGTGTATTTCATGCCTAAGCAACGATATAAATGCTATGGGAAATATATAAATGCATTATTTAAGACAAAGAGCCGATCTGAAAATATGTATAATATACATATTTTCAGATCGGCTCTTTGTCTTAAATAATGCATTTATATATTTCCCATAGCATTTATATCGTTGCTTAGGCATGAAATAACACACACGCAAAATTTTATGACTCTAGGCTAGGGTTTAAAAATACGTTTTTGACTACTACAATATCATTTTCATCGCTCTGCCGGGGGCAGAAGATGATTACCTATTAAGCTAAGATTTTGCAGAGGCTATTTTCTCATGCATGCGCAAGTTTTTGTCTCTATTAGAATATGGAAATCGAAAAAAATGTAAAATCGATCCACCCTAACTCACAACCAGGGCGCGAAATTTCCAGTCGGTAGGTTGTCAATGGCTAATGAAAATTGATGTTTGACGAGTGAAACTAATTTGTTGACACTATCCTTCGTGTTAAAAGTCTGGCAAATGATTTTTCTTTTTTCTTTTGACTAGTTGACCCTGAAATTTCATGCTCTGAAATCTTGCTAAAGATTTGACATAAGTACAAATGAATACTGCATTAATAATTGAAGTCAGGAGGAGACACTTTGAATCTTATAATACCCAGTACTTGTGGTATATCTCTATAATAATTACATAATTAGGGGATGATGATGGTACTTATTCATGAAAAAGTATGTGTAGACGAATTTAAAAGAACGACAAGGAAAATATGAATGGCGGTATGCATTGTCAGGATATGCAGTTTGGCCAAAAGAGACTAATTCATTATAGATAAAAAAGCAAAATATTCCAGTGAATTCTGTGCAAAAGATGAGTAATTACACTCTTAACATACTGCAGACGGACTTCAATTGGACACATTCTGTCCTCATTCGGGGCATATTTCGGTATGGGAATTCATGAAAGAATTGTTCATACCAACTAGATCATACTGTTTATAAGTGTGAACATTAAAACTTAAAAAGGAATTGAGTAAATGAAGGTCAATAGAATTTCAGTATGTTAAAATATGATAATTTTAATCCATTTTAATGTTTATTATTGTCTTAAACTTTTAAGAGAATCCTTTATTCCTGTCGTCCGAACTTACCCTGAACGGACGAACCAAGAAGACTCCTTTACCTACATCAGAACTAAAGTAACTTCAGCTACAACCTTACTTTAAAAGCTTTTTCTTTACTATGCTTTATTTTTAATTTTTATATGCTTTCATTTTCCAAAACACACACACACACACACACACACACACACACACACATATATATATTTAAAGTATTAAAGATTTCCATTAACGAACAGTGAGATTCCAGTCACACACACACACACACACACACCACATATATATATATTATAAAGTATTAAAGATTTCCATTAACGAACAGTAAGATTCCAGACACACACACACACACACACACACACACACACACACACATATATATATATTATAAAGTATTAAAGATTTCCATTAACGAACAGTGAGATTCCAGTCACACACACACACACACACATACATACATATATATATATATATATATATATATATAAAGTATTAAAGATTTCCATTAACGAATAGTGAGATTCCAGTCAAAACGTTCATCACGTGGTCACGCACGAATATTCCAAGTAACTCATTTACGAACTTGCCTTCATGTTAAAATGGTTCTCGTAAAAAAAAAGGTTACTGAAAAAAAATACATTTCTTGCTTGCATGTTATTTGCATATCGATCGATATATATATTATATATATAAATATATAAAAGACAAATTTACCCAACTGAATTAGAAGTAGAAAGAGGCAATGACAACCGAGACAAAGCAAATTTTCTAGACTCGAGTTATACAAATTACAAATGGAAAAAAAAAAAGAGGAAGAGTTACACGCAATGTTTATAATCCAACGAATAATTGGCAAGTCCACGTAATAACATATCTCTTTAAAGGATACGTTAATTACAACTAATTTGACGTAGTACCGAGTTGTTTTACTCATAAGTACTCAGATATGCTGTAAATATGAAGACTTTTAAACAGAGTGTAAAATACATATTGAATATTGTATGCCATAAATAATTCGATGAAAATAAACTTATTTACAAAGTAAAGTTAATGAAGGAAAGGATAAATATATTAAATTAATTCAACTGCATAAGAACGACTAAATTCATTAATAATTTGGGTACATAAGTTATGCATATATCGGATATGTATGTGTGTGTGTGTGTGTGTGTGAGATTGAATAACCTTGGTTTTGCTTCTGTCCGATTTGTTCATTCTGACGAAGGTCAAGCTTGTCACTCCACCTTAGACCTACAGTTTAACGTGGAATCCGAACCACGTCCCATCACGGACTGTCAGAAACCAAACTCGATCGCACGACCTCCCGATCAGCAGCCCAGCGTGTTAACGACTAGGCTACCCATTTATTTACCAACCAATTTTTATTGTGTGGAAAGATGAACAGGCTGGGTTTTACTGCGCGCCGCCTGCCGTCACCGGCTCTCGATCCCGGGGTCGATGGATCTGTAGTCAGCGACGCTAACCGCTACACCACCGAGGCGCATATATAAAGAAATATATACAAAACGCATATAAGAATATAAATAAATAAAAAATATACAAATTGATACTTTACGACAATACGAACGTTTAGGAAATAGAAGTCGTTAGTCGGTATACTTCAAAAGCAAATAATTTTAGAGATAAAACATAATTAAGAAATGCGAAATCAGGGGGTGGGGGGCGAACAATTATAGTTAGGCAAACAATTATATAGAACTACATATTAAAGATGTACATTAAAATAGTTTCGGACACAAAATATGTATATAATACGATAGGAAAGTCCGAGCGTGGAGGGAAAATCATGAAATTTAGTTGGTAAATAATAAAAACGCTAGAGTTTCGGGGAATAGACAATTCGTAAAATTAGAGCAGTCGAAAGAAAATTAGAATCAAACCGCTAAAATTTGAATGAGAAGAACAAAGGTATTCTGGCTGGAATTAATAATAAAAATATTAATAACTCTGTTATTAATAATAGTAATAATGATGATTGTAATAAAGATAATAATAGTAATAATTACGATGGTAACTGTAATAACACGAATAGTGATGGGGGGGGGGGAACTCAGTGAGACTTAGAGGAATAAGGACTGGAAACGAAAGTGGGTTATAAACTGGTATACTGAAAAAATATTGAAATCGTAACTATAAAGTAAGGAAAAAGGTAAGGTATTAAAGGTTTTTCCGAATTTTATTCTGGGTTTGGTATTTTTTAGGAGGATATTCTACCTTACGACGTTGTCTTCTTTCAATTCTATTCCGTTTGAGTTTACAAATACAGTATTTTCCATTTGTGTGTGTATATATATATATATATATATATATATATATATATATATATATATATATATATATATATAATATATATGGGCGATTCCATGAAAAGGTGTACATGAACAGGAGAAAATCATAGTATTTCAATCCATTTGACTTTCATTTTTTTCAAAGCCAAAAATGCTATATTTTCTGAATTTAGTCAGATTTCTTTTGCAAAATTAGTGTTTTGTCAGTTTTTTTAACCTTTTAACAGCCGTGGTAGTTGTCTTAGCTCAGTTCTATAATTTTTTATCAATTTCAAAATAATCTGCATGCCACCACTATCATTCTAGCTGCTATTTTCCATTATGATACGCTTGAGAGAGGTCAGCCTTCATGCACAAATATTATAAAGTGAAATTTTCTAAACCGCTTATTCCATTATTCTGCATAAAGATTGGCTACCGTTTATGTCCCGTACAACACCTGAAAAATGCAATTTTTTTTTCCTTCAACTTCTGGATGTTCCATAAGCATGATATTCAGGATTTTCTAACTTCATGCCCTAAGCAACAAAGTCTTATGGTCTCACTTTGATAATTCTGAAAGGGTTGTGGACAAATATGTCACGTACGACAATTTTTTTTTACCTGTCCCTTACGACATTGCACTTATTCACTTCCTGGTTGAAAAGTATAGCAGAAAAATGAATAAATAAGCATTTGGTAATTAGAGACATATCTTGGGTTGCAAATAAAAACAAACAAAAATTTATGACTCCAGCCAACTCAGACTTTTTTGGCTAAGTACACTAGTGTCAAAACCTGTGTCCTTTTTGTGTCCCGTACGACACCACACCTTTTTCCAATATGAAAGTGTAATTACAACCGATCTTTTCATGCTCTATGCCTTTAGCTTGCGTAGGTAGTGGATCATCTCTGAACCACATATAACATTCAGCTCTATAATTAGTATTGAATATATAGGTAAATAATGCTTCTGAATGTCCCGTACGACACCACATGGAATCACCCATATATATACAGTATATAATTCTAAACTAAATACAGACCTGTATACGGACGGCTTACGATTGCAGATATTTGTGGTTTTGGTCCATTTTCTGTAGGCAGGGCCGTATTATCCAGTAGGCACTGTACCTAGGGCCTACGAAAACTAAAAGGCCTACGAAAAATTTTGACCATCTTTTTTTTTATTTATATGATAAAAACTGTAACAAAGATCTCTTCTTGAATAAATATATGCATACTGTATATAGCAGGGATAGGTACAGTGTATATACAAAGAGGCAGTCATGTCAATCGTTTTTTTTTTCATAAAGTGCAAGAAATTAACACCAGAGATGAACTTTTCGAGATTTTTTCATTGCAAAATCAGCAATAACATCTTCAAATGATGTTTTTCGTACAGTCTCCTTCTCAATAGAGAGTAGTGCAGGGGAAGACAAGCGTTGTTGTCCATGGTTGATCGGAGACAGTTTTTTATCAGCTTTAGCTTCGAAAAAGAACACACCCCTTCACAATTCGTTCCCAAGATGGCAAGATACATCCTTAAAGCAATGCAAACATTCGGAAAGCTGCTGATCAGCTTGTCAGATATTTGGACTTTGAGCGTATCTGCCACTGTTTTTTTCTCCGCATACAAATGCAGGAACAACAGGAATTCATCAGTGAGTACTTTTTCAAGATCTGCAGAATATGCAGCAACCAATGCATTGGGCCGCAAAACAATTTCCTCTTTGGACAGTGATCTATCTACGAGGAAACTGAATCGGTGATTCAATCTGGCATATACATCTCGCCGTTTTTCCATCTCCGCAATAAGTTGATCCATGATACGATGGAACCATTGGATACGGAATCTGTCACTTGGATTGTCGACACTGAAATCAGTGCAAGTTTTATCAGCAAATTGTTTCCTCTTTCGTCAGCATCTGATGTTAGCTTTGGAGTCTGTGATTTTTTTTCTACCGCATCATTTGCTTTCAAAGCAAAGGGACATTGGTCTGTTCTTCACTTGATCTACTCTCTATGTGAGAGGGTCCTATTTGCTTAGCATATTTGCTTAGTAGATGGCTGGTGAGGGAAGCTATATTTTGGGACCGCTTTGCTAGTGACCCGTTGCCCACATTGGGCTTCCATTATGAAAAAGAAAAACTTGGTCTGTGTGTAATATAAAAGTATCTCAGGGGACTATATATATATATATACACGAAAGGCCTTGGAATCGTTTTTCTTTTTCCTTGTGGGTTTGCAGCATATTATATATATATATATATATATATATATATATATATATATATATATATATAAATAAATATATATAAATATATATAAATAAATAAATATATATATATAAATAATAAATAAATAAATAAATAAAAGGCATTCCGGGCGACAGTGACGAGCGCGCTAAATTTAAGTTCCGAGAAAACGTGCGTTGAAGTTTTAAAAATGTAAATAACCATAAAATCATTAAATATTCATCGATTATGATGAACTTCGTCTCATTTTGAAAGTATTTTTAAAACTTTAACGCGCATTTTCTCAAACCTTAAATTTGATTAATTGTAATTTTATGTCCACCATTGCATGTGCAATTGTGTATTAGTTTTAGATATTGATTATCATAGTACTTTCCACTCTTTGGAGTCCCTCATGTTGACTAATTATTACAGTGTGCAATTATTTATTTGTTACCATTGGTATATATATATATATATATATATATATATATCGTAAAGAACGACGCTTGTATAGGAGAACATGCCGCGCAAGATGAGAAGAGAGAACGAACAAATGAAAAAACGAGGTTCGTTCGTTCTCTCTTCTCATCTTGCGCGGAATGTTCTCCTATACAAGCGTCGTTCTTTACGTTATTTATACTGCGTGTTCTTTGCAGTTGAAAATAATATATATATATATATATATATATATATATATATATACTGTATGATGCAAACGCACAAGGAAAAAGAAAAATGATCCCAAGGCCTTTCGTGTATTCAGAAGTACACCTCGTCATTCCCTGACGAGGTGTACTTCTGAATACACGAAAGGCCTTGGAATCATTTTTCTTTTTCCTTATGGGTTTGCATCATTCATTCATTTCACGTGTTTAATTGTGAAATTCATCGCATATATATATATATATATATATATATATATATAAAAGGCATTCCTATACTTATATCTATGAATATACTGTACCTACCCCATGGTTGAAGCTAATGCAGCTGAATCATGTAGTTTTTTACCAATTTTTTTTTTTTACATTCATGGCTTTATTATACCCGTTCAAATTTATTACTTTTCAAGTTGACATACTCTAAATATCGACATAAATTTATTTATATACAGTATCTATATTGGTAGGTTATGCTATTTATTGAATCCATAAAATATACTGTAGGCCTACACTGTAAAGGATTCATTCCATAAACATTAGTTAAAAAAAGCCCCTTATTATACTGTCAATAATGTTTTCTAAATTTTCATTATTAAAAATTAATTAATTTATTATTTTATTATTAAAGATGATGGCGTAATCATGATTATTTTTTATATGTATATTATATAGGTATGCTTTTCCTTTGGCGTAAAGTGTGTAAAATTGTTTTGTAATCTGACAGTTGAGATGAACAAGACTTCATCAGCCTAAATTTATGGTGATTTGGATTATACAAACCCATTTTCTTCCGAGTAATTTGCAATTATATATCTAACTACTCTTTCAAAATACTTTCAAGATGTAACTTTAGTGTTACCAGTTCAAAGGTCTTTGAGAAGGCTTTCTTCTCCCTGTTAGAAAATCTAGAAGTTGAAGAGACACTGTTGTTCCAAAGCGTTATGACGAATAGGTTGTTTAATACGTCATTACTCATTCTCTACTAGATTTCTCGAATATGGTTTGTATCAAGAGCTCCAAGTTATTTGAATAATTTTGTTTAAAATGCAGTTCGATCTGCATGACACGTTTTTTTTTCCTCATTTGCACTATCCACTAATGCGTAACTGGGTATACGGAATAAGTGTACGGCATGGTTTGAATGAACTCTAAAGATATTCGTTTCATTATACCTTTTCCTACTTTCTTATAATTTTTCTTTCAAAACAAATTTTTATCAGCAGTGGCTGGTTGGCGAAGGAGGAAGAGCCTTGTCTGTTCTCATACTTTTCTATTGCTACTTACTATTCCTGTGTGGAAACTTTACACGTTTTTAAATGTGAACATGGCATGAGCGTTTTCAGTGCGTTTTATTTTCATTTGCTTTCTCTCTTCTCTCCCTACTTCTTTCTTTGGTTAACCTCGAGTGGATCTTAGGGTCTTCGTTAGCCTCTCTCTCTCTCTCTCTCTCTCTCTCTCCTCTCTCTCTCTCTCTCTCTCGTGTTTGTTAAGCTGAACCACGAACGTACAGTAGATCGGAGAGCTCTCTCTTTAAGTGAAGTAAAGGCTTAATTGCATTGTCTTAGGCTTTAAGGTGTCAAAATCCAGTTAGATGATGCTAATTCTAGTTTACACTGAAAAAGAGACCCCCGTAATTATTGCATTATATTGGTCAGGCCTAAAGGGTTTGGCCAGGTGAGCTCACAAATTTAGACACGGGCCTAAATAGACTAACTAAATAGGTTAGCTAAATAGACCTAATTTAACTTTGGTTATTCGCTTAGTTTCGATAAACGGAACATCGCCAAGCATAAAAACAGAAATAATACACGAATATATTTTTACTTCCTTCGTGAATGGTAGCAATGTTTACACTTTTTTAAGATTGCGAGATCAGGCTGATGTCTGTCGATGCCTTCCACAATATGAGACGCTCCGGACCACAACCTGCCAAGCGCCAGTGGGGTCCGAATTCAGTTGTTTATACTACTATATACAGGGTGTACATAGTCAGGATCTATTTTTGTGAAGCACTTGGAAATTATATGGAATTCAATCATAAAATGATAAAGTGGTAACATTTATTAAATAATTAAGAGTAGGATTCGACGTGACGCCCATCAGTATCCCTGCACAGCTCAAATCGTTCCGCAGCATTTCTAAACACATTCTGGAGCATTTGCGGGGTTATGTTATCTGCAGCAGTTCGTATACGTGTACGTAAGTTTTCAAGACTCGTAATCTTCGTCTGATAGACGTGCGATTTGATAAAGCCCATGCAAAGAAATCTAAAGGGGTTAAATCTGGTGATCTCGCTGGCCAAGGTCTGTTGCTTCCGCATCCGATCCAGCGATTTGGAAAACGTCCATTTAGATAATCCTGAACAATTTTGGCATAGTGACAGGAGCACCATCATGTTGATAGACGACGGTACTAACAATCCTATCCCCGTCGTCTATCAACATGATGGTGCTCCTTGTCACTATGCCAAAATTGTTCAGGATTATCTAAATGGACGTTTTCCAAATCGCTGGATCGGACGCGGAAGCAACAGACCTTGTGTCGCGAGATGACCAGATTTAACCCCTTTAGATTTCTTGCATGGGGCTTTATCGAGTCGCACGTCTATCAGACGAAGATTACGAGTCTTGAAAACTTACGTACACGTATACGAACTGCTGCAGATAACATAACTCCGCAAATGCTCCAGAATGTGTTTAGAAATGCTGCGGAACGATTTGAGCTGTGCAGTGATACTGATGGGCGTCACGTCGTATCCTACTCTTAATTATTTAATAAATGTTACCACTTTATCATTTTATGATTGAATTCCATATAATTTCCAAGTGCTTCACAAAAATAGATCCTGACTTTATGTACACCCTGTATATATATTTAGATTTTCGATCTTCTTCTTATCCGGTTCGATGGACTAATTACTGAATTAAATTTGTTATTAAGCAAGTTCACTCCCTCCTTTCGGGTCATTTCTATACTTTTTATAATTAATTATTTTTAATATTTTCTTCTGCTTTATATTCTTCATTTGGAGATTTCAGGATCAGTGTTCGCTTCGAGTTTGTGCATTTAATAATAATAATAATTAATCAGTGGAGGAAGGCCAGAAACTGGTATAGCGCTCAAACCAGACTAATATGGTCTATTGCGCTAACTCGGTGGTTCTTAATCTTTTTATGCTGCGGCCCCAAATTCTGGTCGTGGGGCTAGCTCGGCGACCCATGCCTTCAAACAGTTTACTTGTAATAGATAACCAAATAAATAATTAATGGTAAAATTTTTAGGGATAACGTAAATAAATTATAAATTTAATGACCCAATCAAAATGGCTTGGCGACCCAATTTTGGGTGGCGACCCAGGGGTTAAGAACCATTGCGTTAACTACTGAATTATTATTATTACTAGCACCATCGGAAGTCCAACCCCCGACCTCAGTGTCTTCACTTCGCTGAGGACCCCTACACCCATCGGATGATCGACAAAACCACAACATCGACACTTTAAAAAACTAACCTAATCTGACGTAACCTGTATGCTAACCTAACCTAACCGACAATATACTTGTCGATATAATATCAAGTCGATCAGATGTCGTAATCCCGTTCGCTTATATGGAAACAGTGTTACCAACTGAGATACGGAAATTGGCTTACTATTTGGTTAGATGCTTAATAATTCGTTTCCTTTGACGGAAGTGTTCTGATCTTTCTTCCCATTTTGCTACTTTTTCTAAGCTCTTTTTTTTTGTTTTTGTTTTTTTATAATATTAGCTCTGCTTGGAAAATGCAAGTAACCATAATCCAACTGTGTTCCAAGCTTTGTCCTAAGTCCCCGCGTTTATTGCGGGTTTTTTCTGTTAGTTTTATTTCGCTTCCAGTTATTGAGAGAGGTTGTTTGCATGATTTTATTCTCCAGTAACGCTTTACAATTCATTTCTTTTTTATTTTTAAAGACATTTAATGAGTTTCCATGATACATGTTAATATATGTATGGAAAATACCTGTTAAAGATCTTGATTGTAAAAACGAACTAAAACACATTGAGATAACCATACAGGAAGAATAAACACACACACACACACACACAGATTGAAGATATGACCACTTAAATCAGAATGACATAGAAAGAGAAGGGGTGTAGCAGAGGTTCATATGGCACCAAAGTTCAACTAGTGATAAATAGATCAATTCTGGAGAATTGCAGAAAAAATCAAAGAACATTAAACATGACATGGATAGATTACCGATTACGAAAAGGTTTATGAAAGTGTCCCCTATTCATGGATTCTAGAAATTTTAAAATTCTATAAAAGAAACCCTGCTGTAAAACAATTCTTGGGAGCAGCCATGGAACAGTGAAAAATAGATCTGGAATTACAACATGAAAAAGGAGTAATTGAAGTGAAAAATGTCAGGATAAGACGGGAAATATATCAAGGTGATGCCATATCATCACTCTTATTTGTAATGGCACTCAACCCACTGAACCAAATAATAAACAATTTGGACAATGGTTATAAGATCAAACCCAGGGAAGCGGAATGCCCAAGAATTTCCTATTTATTCTATTTGGATGATCTAAGGCTCTATGTCCCCAACATAGGAGAAATGACTAAGCAAGTAAAAATTGTCAACAAATTCTCAGATGATATCAGGATGAAATTTGGGCTTCATAAATGTACCACAGTGACACTGGAGAAAGGAAGAAGAACAGCAGTAGAGAATATTGTAGCTAGTAATTTAGAAATAAGAGTAAATGAGAGGGAACATATATAAATAGTTAAGAAAGGAAGAAAATGAAAAAAATTTAGAACATTATGAAAGAAAAAATATCCAAAGAATATATTAGAAGAATAAAGATAATTCTAGTCTCAGTTAAATAGCAAAAAACACATTGGCAATACTCGTACCAACCATTTCATACAGTTTTGGTATAGTAGACTGGTACCAATATGAGATCAATAAAATAGATTATAATACAGGAAAAGTACTTCATGAGCATAAAATAATATATAAAAATCAGTTCATTCCTGCCTTTACACCCCAAAAAAAGGAGGGAGTCTTGGAGTTGTTAGAAATAGACCAGATTCACAGAAATACCCATTATTCGAATCAGAACTACATAAAGAATGCTAATAGTCTGTTCATGGACCAAGTACGAAGGCATGAGGAGGAAAAAGTACCGGCAACATCAACCATTAGAAAGGGAAGAGACTGTGAGGAAGCAGTAGGAATGGAGCAGGAACTAACACCAAACCTGCAGGAGAAGCCCCTACAAGAACAAATCAAGAGAGTAAGAAAAATATCTAAAGACAAAAGATTAACAGAGAATGTTAACGAATTGGGAAAAACACGAGTATGCTAAAAATTATTAAGATGGATGTACTGAATAAAGAGTATATATACAATGAATAAACAAATGAGCTTTAAGTAAAAATACTATTGAGGACGGAAGATGAACGAGTAATAGTCGCAGCCCAAGGTCAAGCACTGCGTAGAAATTGGTTCAAAAAGAACATCGAAGAACCTAAAACCACCGAAATGTGTTGGTTATGCAACTCAAGATCAGAGACAGTAAACCGCACATTATAGAATGTGACATTCTGTTAAAGAAGGGAAGTGTCACGGAAAGACACCATGCATTATGTAAAGTAATTCATCTAAAGCTATGTAAAAAGTATGAGGTACCAACAGAGAAGGATAAACACTGGCAACATGAACCACAAGAGATTAAGGAAAATGAGGTGGCCTTAATCACCTACAGTATGTCTATGAAATATTAACAGATGTCCCTCCTAGATGTAGACCAGACCAGTAAAGGAGAAAAGAATGAGAAAGTGCTACATAATTGAAATGGGTGTACCAGGTAATCATGCGGTTGCCAGTTATGAAAGAGAAAAATACCTGAAATACCACAGGTTAAAGAATGAAATTAGAAAACTTTGGGATACAGAACCTGAGATAATAACAATTGTAATAGGTGCAACAGGGGCAATAAAAAAAGGGTATTCAAAGCTACTTACATAAACTGCCTATAAATACAACAATTATTGAATTAATCAAAGAAACTGTCTGACATAGCATCTCCCTGTCAAGATTTGCATTGGGTTGCTCATAACCATTAATGCAAATAAAAAAAAATAAAAAAGGGGGCAAAACAACCCCAAAAGTAGCCGATTAAACTTTTAGAAGCAAGGTTTGCTTCCTGGATTAATTAACCAAACAAAAAAAAACAAAAAACCATCGTTTCCAAGGCAACAGGACAAGGAACCTTGAAAAGAAAGATGGAAAAATTCATTAAACATTCTAGTCCTAAATCTGTTTAATATTTTATCGAAGGAAATGCGTGATGTAATCTACGGAAATTAGTTACTAACACTCAAAACCCTCTTCACACACCGTTAAGCAAAGTCCCTGACCAGCCATGCTTGGCGGGTTACCAAGGCAAGATGCGAGTAGAGAAGTAACTCTCTGTCATCAAATCCCACAAATGAAGATAGATATTGCAGAAGAGTCGATCGGAAGCCCATCTTGAACATCTGCTTTAAAACTAATATATATATATATATATATTAAACACAGACCGTGCATGAAACAAGGAACTCTTCTGGGAAATTACATCCACTATAGTTCGAATAAGTAATGACAAATGACAAATACTATAGTTTTTTTCTTTTTCATGATGGAAAGCCCAACGTGGGCACCGGGTTACTCGCAAAGAGGCCCAAAATATAGCTTCCCTCACCAGCTATCTGCAAAGCAGATAGGATCCAGCTTTGGGACGGGATCTAGGGTTTACAGCTTACACCTAGCCTACTACATTCAGAACTTCAGTATACGCAAGAAACTCGTTGCATTCACGTTGGATTGAATACATCAAAGAAAAAGGGATAACTATTGTATTTTTAGCCAAAAAACAAAACTTAACCCCTTCCCTACGATGACGAGCGTGCGTTCGTCATGAATGTCGTATATTGCACCATACGTTGCTGAGGCAAAGTCATGCGGAAGGGGTTAAACCTCAACCGGGACATTGAGCATCCACTTTTCAAGGCACATAACACGTCCTTTTAATATACACAAACTCAGAATGGTCCCCTGAGAAACTTATATGTTAAACACAGACCGTGCATGGAACAAGGAACTCTTCTGGGAAATTACATTGCGAGTAACCCGGTGCCCACGTTGGGCTTTCCATCATGAAAAAGAAAAAATATAGTATTTGTCATTTATCATTACTTATTCGAACTATAGTGGACGTAATTTCCCAGAAGAGTTCCTTGCTCCATGCACGGTCTGTGTTTAACATATAAGTTTCTCAGGGGACCATTCTGAGTTTGTGTGTATATTATATATATATATATATATATATATATAATTATGCGGGTTGCTTCTACAGAGCTTCAATTTAATATTTAGGAGAAATCCAATGACAAGGAGAAATGTAAATGCCATGAAAAGTCTTCTTTATTGCGCAACGTTTCGAGCAATACGCTCATCTTCAGGCTGTTTAATAACAATGTGAAATTAAAATCAATATTGAATGAAAAACAAAACAGAAAATTTCTATAACCTATTCGTAAAGACAAATTTTAAAAGACTGAGAAAAGAGGGTTAAATTCTAAGTTATACAGATTTACATATAAAAATTAAGAAGTTATTTTTAAATACATGTAGTAAATGTGAAATTAATACACTGGAAAAATTACCAATAGTACACTGGAACAATGGAGCTATCTACCTTACACAGCAGTCCGAGGCCGACTAATTTGAGCAGAGGCAGAGGCAGACAGGAACGGGAAACACGAAGATGGCGAGGGAGATAGGGGAAGGAGGGATTATAAGGAATTGGGGAAGGAGGAGGGATCATAGCAAATTGAGAGGGACGGACGATGAGTCAACATTCAGACTAGGGGACAATGCTTTAATGAAAAGGGATTCTAAAATTCTTAGTGAGTTGGGACAAGTATTACAACCAAGAATTTTAAAATTGTCTAAAGTGACATCAATTTTGCATTTAATGCTATGTTCACGAATACTGGAGGCTTCCTTAGTTTTTAAAATTTTACCTGTTCGGCCACTTATTCCCATATGCGAATAAAATCTAGCCCTGAGAGAGCGAACAGTGCTGCCGATGTAATTCCCAAGGAGACACCTGGGCAGGTAAATAAATATACAACACCGCTACGCAACGAGTCAGGGGTTCGATCCTTCGCTGAGAAAAAGCTACCTAAAGACGTTTTATTAATAAATATGATGCGGAAATCAGTATGATAAAAAAATTTCCTTAACAATTTTGTAAATTTAAGCTTAAATTCCTTATTCAAGGGACCCATTTCAGGTACCAAGAAATATTTTATATCCTTCGGCACTGTAATACATGGAAGTTGAGGGCTATAAACATTATTTAAGAAGGATCTAATTAGTTTGTCTACATATTGAACAGGAAAACTATTATTAGTAAAGTATGATCTTAGATTATTAAATTCATCATTAAGTAAGGTAAAATTAGAGGTCAAATTATATCCTCTGAACAGGAGAGTTTTAATACAAGACATCTTATAGTTGAAATCAGTAAAACTAAAAAAATTCATGCCCAAACCAGTGAAAGTGGGTTTCCTATAAACTGATGTAGTAATAGAATCACCGTTTTTCGAAATTAAAAGATCTAAGAAGGGGAGGGAGCCATTTTGCTCAGTTTCCATTGTATACGTTATATTGGGGTGCAAAGAATTTAGGAAGTTAAAGAATTGTTGCGCTTGTACCGCATTATCAAAGACTGCTATCGAATCATCAACGAAGCGTCGATAGAAAATTGGCTTGAGATGAGTGGGAGATTGTCTAAAAATTACACTTTCTAAATGAGTCATAAAAAAGTCAGCTGCTAACGGTCCGACTGGTGATCCCATCCCTACCCCATCAATTTGTTGGTAAACCTTATTGTTGAAAGTGAAATAGCATTGTTTGAAGACCAATTCTAAAAGTTCCTTCAAATGAGACAATGAAAAACCATGAAAATTATCAACTGAGCTAAAAACCCTATCTAAAATAATGGCAATAGTTTCAGATACAGGTACATTTGTGAAAAGTGACTTTACATCAAAACTGACAAAAAACTTTTTGAATCGAAGTTTTTACCCAGGAGTTCTTTTTGGAATTCAAACGAGTTATTTATAGTGTAAATTTTTCGCAAAGGGGGACAGGAGACGAACAACAAATTTTGCCAATTGAAAGGTGGGTAAGTTATACGAAGCTAAAATAGGACGGAGAGGTGTTCCAGCTTTATGGATTTTAGGCAGACAGTATAATTGAGCAAGATTAGCACCAGATGCTAAAAATGATACTTACACTCAGTTGTTCGCATCTGGTGCTAATCTTGCTCAATTATACTGTCTGCCTAAAATCCATAAAGCTGGAACACCTCTCCGTCCTATTTTAGCTTCGTATAACTTACCCACCTTTCAATTGGCAAAATTTGTTGTTCGTCTCCTGTCCCCCTTTGCGAAAAATGTTTACACTATAAATAACTCGTTTGAATTCCAAAAAGAACTCCTGGGTAAAAACTTCGATTCAAAAAAGTTTTTTGTCAGTTTTGATGTAAAGTCACTTTTCACAAATGTACCTGTATCTGAAACTATTGCCATTATTTTAGATAGGGTTTTTAGCTCAGTTGATAATTTTCATGGTTTTTCATTGTCTCATTTGAAGGAACTTTTAGAATTGGTCTTCAAACAATGCTATTTCACTTTCAACAATAAGGTTTACCAACAAATTGATGGGGTAGGGATGGGATCACCAGTCGGACCGTTAGCAGCTGACTTTTTTATGACTCATTTAGAAAGTGTAATTTTTAGACAATCTCCCACTCATCTCAAGCCAATTTTCTATCGACGCTTCGTTGATGATTCGATAGCAGTCTTTGATAATGCGGTACAAGCGCAACAATTCTTTAACTTCCTAAATTCTTTGCACCCCAATATAACGTATACAATGGAAACTGAGCAAAATGGCTCCCTCCCCTTCTTAGATCTTTTAATTTCGAAAAACGGTGATTCTATTACTACATCAGTTATAGGAAACCCACTTTCACTGGTTTGGGCATGAATTTTTTTAGTTTTACTGATTTCAACTATAAGATGTCTTGTATTAAAACTCTCCTGTTCAGAGGATATAATTTGACCTCTAATTTTACCTTACTTAATGATGAATTTAATAATCTAAGATCATACTTTACTAATAATAGTTTTCCTGTTCAATATGTAGACAAACTAATTAGATCCTTCTTAAATAATGTTTATAGCCCTCAACTTCCATGTATTACAGTGCCGAAGGATATAAAATATTTCTTGGTACCTGAAATGGGTCCCTTGAATAAGGAATTTAAGCTTAAATTTACAAAATTGTTAAGGAAATTTTTTTATCATACTGATTTCCGCATCATATTTATTAATAAAACGTCTTTAGGTAGCTTTTTCTCAGCGAAGGATCGAACCCCTGACTCGTTGCGTAGCGGTGTTGTATATTTATTTACCTGCCCCAGGTGTCTCCTTGGGAATTACATCGGCAGCACTGTTCGCTCTCTCAGGGCTAGATTTTATTCGCATATGGGAATAAGTGGCCGAACAGGTAAAATTTTAAAAACTAAGGAAGCCTCCAGTATTCGTGAACATAGCATTAAATGCAAAATTGATGTCACTTTAGACAATTTTAAAATTCTTGGTTGTAATACTTGTCCCAACTCACTAAGAATTTTAGAATCCCTTTTCATTAAAGCATTGTCCCCTAGTCTGAATGTTGACTCATCGTCCGTCCCTCTCAATTTGCTATGATCCCTCCTCCTTCCCCAATTCCTTATAATCCCTCCTTCCCCTATCTCCCTCGCCATCTTCGTGTTTCCCGTTCTTGCCTCTGCTCTGCTCAACTCATTAGTCGGCCTCGGATACTGCTGTGTAAGGTAGATAGCTCCATTGTTCCAGTGTACTATTGGTAATTTTTCCAGTGTATTAATTTCACATTTACTACATGTATTTAAAAATAACTTCTTAATTTTATATGTAAATCTGTATAACTTAGAATTTAACCCTCTTTTCTCAGTCTTTTAAAATTTGTCTTTACGAATAGGTTATAGAAATTTTCTGTTTTGTTTTTCATTCAATATTGATTTTAATTTCACATTGTTATTAAACAGCCTGAAGATGAGCGTATTGCTCGAAACGTTGCGCAATAAAGAAGACTTTTTATGGCATTTACATTTCTCCTTGTCATTGGATTTCTCCTAAATATTATATATATATATTATATATATATATATATAACTACTGGGAAAGGCTACGTAAACTAAATCTGTACTCCCTGGAAAGAAGAAGAGAGAAGTACATCATACTCTACATATGGAAAATGATCGAAAAACTGGTACCAAACCTCAAAGTAAACCCAATTACCATCCAAACAACGCTGGAAAAGAGGAAAGGCAGAATGTGTAGTATTCCCAAATTAAAGGCCCGAGAAAGGACCTCCTCAACACTGAAGGAAAATAGTTGTTTGTCAGGGGGCCAAGACTTTTCAACCAGCTTCCAAAGGACCTCAGAAACGTTACAGGGGTCAAAGTTAAAGTCTTCAAGAGAAGACTGGATGCTTGGCTCAGGACGGTACTAGATGAGCAGGGTGTACCTGGATATGTGCGGTGGAGAGCGCAAGAGAGCGACTCGCTCCTCCACCAAGCCAGGCCTAGAGGCGGGGCCACCAGCTTGACCTTCGTGTGAAGAGAGACCAACACATAGAACCTAAACGAGGTTTATATATATTATATATATATATATATATATATATATATATATATGGGATGAATTTCACAATTAAACACGTGAAATACATGATACACACCCATAACGAAAAGGAAAAGCGATTCCAAAGCCTTTTGTGTATTCAACAGTCTATTCTTCCCTGAAGAGGTGTACTGTTGAACACACGAAAGGCCTTGAAGTCTCTCTTCCTCTTCATTGTGGGTGCGCATTATATATATATATATATATTATATAACACACACACACACACACACACACACACACACGAGGGTAATTCAATAAGTATCCGCACTTTTTATTTTCACATCTGATAGATTATAAACATCACTTCTAAATATAGTCTCCCTGTTTCTCAGTACACTTAGTCCAGCGATCTACAAGCTTCTTAATGCCATCACAAAAGAATATTTTTGGCTGTGTGCGTAGCCAGTCATGCATGCACCTCCTCCTTCAGGTCATCATCGCCTTGGAATCGCTGACCTCTCAAAGCGTCTTTTAGTGGTCCAAACAGGTAAAAATCCGAAGGTGCCAGGTCTGGAATGTAGGCTGAATGGTCGAGAACTTCAAATTTAAGTTCTTGAAGGCATTTTCTAGTCTGTGCAGCGCGCGGTATGAGGGCGCGCATTGTCGTGTAACAGAATAACACCTTCCGACAATCTCCCTCTCCGTTTTGTGCGAATTGCTTGCTTTAACTCATTCCGAAGCATGTCAGAATACGATGCACTTGTTACTGTAGTTCCACGCTCTAGATAATGTTCAAGGATAGGGCCTCGTGTATCCCAAAACAGTGTTAGCATAACTTTACCTGCTGACGGCTGCGCTTTGAACTTCCTTGCAACGGGAGATGTTGGATGCTTCCATTGCATGCTCTGTCGTTTGCTTTCTGGTTCATAGTGATGGAACCAGGTTTCATCTCCAGTGATAATGCGCTCCAAAAAATTTCACCTTCATTATGATACCGCCAAAAGACGAGAGCAGACGTCCATACGATTACGCTTGTGCTCTTCTGTCAACTGTTTGGGCACCCATCTTGCACAAACCTTGTGAAAGCCAAGAATGTCATGAACTATCGAATAGGCTAACCCTTGACTGCATTAATCGAAAATCATGGCTCTGGCTTCTTCCTGCTTGTCACTACTGGTTGATGTTGACGGTCGTCCTGAGCGCTGAGCATCTGTCACACATGTCCGACCTTCCTTGAACATTTGAATCCACTCGTACACACTTAGCCGTGGTAACGCATTATTCCCATACTGAGTACATAAACGCGTGTGAATTTCAGCTCCTTTCACACCTTCTGCCCACAAAAAACGAACCACGGATCTCTCTCCTTCCAGAATACAAATTGAAAGCGGCGCAGCCATGCTCACTACTCGTATGATATGTGACAGCTACGAGTAGCCTAAATAAGCCTATACTGTTGCTAGCCTAAATAAGCCTATAGATCTCAGTTTGGCTCGTTATTACCAGTATATATTATATGTACTGTATTATCACTAAAATAAAAAGTGCGGATACTTATTGAAGTACCCTCGTATATATATCGGGTGGGCCAAAAAAACTATTACCCTGATTTTGAACAATATAATTTTACCTTTATCAAATGTTATTTGTACAATCAATGTATGTGTCGTCCTGTATAGAATTTCATGGTCTATCTCGTGGTGAGTTTGGATTTTTGCTATGTAGTATGTAACCATTATTTTGCAATTCGCTGTTATACAGACACGGGTAGAAAAACTTTATTTCTATACAGTTACCTAATTGAGTCCCAAGATTATGCAGAATGTGTCCTCCTCCATTATCAATGCACGCTTGCAACCTCGACTTCTCCCTTATCGATGGCAGTACCGCATCAAGAATTTTTTCTTGGCAATAAGCAGCAGTGATTTTGGCATTTTGATCAACAAAAACAATCTCCGACTTTCCTAACTTTGAAATAAAGATGGAAACCATGACTTTTTGAGAAAAATGCGTACGTTCCCTGCAAAGTCGATCTAGACTGATAGATTTTTTGTCCTGTCTTCCATAAACTCGGTCATTTTGTGTGTTTGTTGTTGAAGCAACCGTAAAGGTCTTCTCGTCGCTGAACCATATTTTCGATACTTCTCTGTCTGGGAATCGATCTAACAGAGCACGACATTTTTCAACTCTCGCTTGCTTATTTGATGCAGAAAGCTTATGAACTTCGACTCTTTTAAAACATTTAAGACCCAGATCATTTTTTACTATACGACGAACACTAGAGCGAGAAATACCAGTAGTTTTTGAAATTTCTCTAACGGACTTGTGGGTGTTGGGCCGTTCTTCTTGACTGCATATCATGGATGAAACCAACGCCCGCCAAACCATGTCAATATTTTCCTCAGTACGTGATGTTTTTGGCCTTCCACTGCCTTTTCGTTTGGTCGACCATGTGATATCGATTTTCTTTGAGATATTGAAGTCTAGGTATCTTCCATCGTTTATTTGGTAACTCTTTCTTCATTCGTTTTGCACCCCAGTGTTTCTCCTTACGCAGGTTCAATATCAATGCTTCATCTTCCAAAGAGTATTTCATTGTTATAACTTGTTCACCAACTGTAGCAGAATGATGGTCTGAAATGAAAAAGGAAATAAATTAATTATTTTGTGTAAAAATTAGGAAAATTAATTACACTGGCCAACAAAATGAAACCTTTTTTTCTCATCACAAACATGATCACACTTTTCTTAATGCATTTTTCGCGCTGATTCCGAATCTGGTTTTATTATTTTTCTAGCACGTATAGTTATATAGATACACTGGTTTTTATATTTTTAAGTTTTTGATATTGCTATAAGAAAATTTATGGATGTATAGATCACACTTAGGAATGCTAAACAACAAATACATCATATACCTTATTCAATGTACTTATAAATAAAGAATATATACATTATTTTATTAAAAGCGCTGTGAGTGTGATTTCCTTTTGTAAATTTGGCCTGGATTGTCACGATACAGCATCCAACAATGGTCCGCCATCATGCTTTCATTCCAATATCCTTGGTAGCGCTTCTCCATCATCTGAATATCTTGATGGAAGCGCGCTCCTTGCTCGTCACTCACTGCACCAAGGTTTTCAGGAAAGAAATCTAAGTGGGAATGCAGGAAGTGAATTTTTAACGACATTCGACACTCCATTTCTTTGAAGGCATCAAGGAGGTTCTTGACTCCATCCTTATACGCAGGTGACTTGTTGCTTCCAAGAAAGTTTTCACATATCCATTTGAACGCCAGCCAAGCCTTCAATTCCAGCGGACTTAGGACTTTTTCAAATTCAGTGTCATTCAAAACCTCCCTTATTTGTGGCCCAACAAAAATTCCTTCCTTCAATTTTGCTGCAGTAACCTTCGGAAATTTCCTTGAAAGGTATTGGAACCCTTCAGAATTGACTTTACCCATTGCTTTAACAAAATTCTTCATTAAACCAAGTTTAATGTGAAGAAGTGGCAGATAGATCTTTTGGGGATCCACTAAAGGGACAGACTGGACATTGCTTATCCCTGGGACATACTGTATGTATACCTAAGTGGCCAGTCACTTTTGGTGTAATGTTCTATAGTGGCGCGACTGTCCCACAGGCAAAGGAAACACAAAATTTTGTGAATCCTGACCTGCATACCCATAAGCATTCCTATAACTTTTAGATCTCCACAAACATTCCATTGATGACTGTCGTATTTGATTGCCTTTAGTAGTATATCCAATTATCCATATTGTCATATGTCTCTTTTAGATGGACGGAATGGGCAATGGGGATGGATGGCATTATATTACCATTATGTAAAAGAACTGCTTTCAGGCTTCTCTGCGACGAATCAATAAAGAGGCGCCACTCAGATGCCACATACGTCTGAGATATGGCTGTAAATAGTCCAGTGATGTCATGGCAATAACAGAGAGGACCGTCTACTGAAAAGAATGCTGTTAATTCAAAATTCCGCTTTCGGTAGTAACTAATACGAACATTGTTCTCAAGTAAATTGTTCTCCTTTAGTCTTGAGGCGAGAAGCTCTGATTTCTCTTTAGACAGCGATAAGTCTCTAACAAGATCATTCAACTGTCCTTGGTTAACTTTTTAGGCTCTAAATGTCTACCTTTAAAAGTGTACTCTGGTTCTGTAGATGGTCCGGAAACGCCAGTTGCACCTTCATCACTTTCCATGTCATCTATGATAGAATCTAGCCTATCACTTGGGGGAATGGAATGGGCAATGTTTCATCATGTTTTACTGGTCTACGTGCTGAATCCAAGTTTGGATATACAATCTGGTGTTTGTTCTTGGCAGAAAACCCCATTAAGTTTACACTACAAAAATAACAGTCTTCATGATGATCTCTCGGCTCCCTCCATATCATGGGTATGGCAAATGGCATTGAAGCTTTCTTTTTGTTAAGCCAATCACGTAATCCATTTCAACAGCCAGAACAGATTTGATGTGGCGCCCATGGTTTATCTTGGTCACCTAGATTTCTTAATGTCGGTTGTAATACTTCGTCGCTGTGTTTTAGTTGTCAACTGATCGCATACGAAACAGAACTTGGTCGGGGTCATTCTTACATTGTCGAGGCATGTTGACTGACCTGAGCAAACTATAAATTTAAAAAAAATGTACCAACTTGACACAACAAGTTCTTGGACTGGACTGATCTTTGACACACAAAGCACGACGTTGTTGCCTGAATCACAATGCTGCTAGACGTAAAAGCTCACACCTGAAATACATAAGATGTATAATTAAGATAATTGAAATAAATAAGATGAATAAACTAAAAAACACAATAAAATAAACACAATCAAATGTTGAAATATTAGTATTTTGCCTATTTAAAATGGTTAAATCTGTGTAGTTATATATATGCCTTCATCTTGAAAACTATACGTGCTAGAAAAAATCTGAATGCAGTTTTGGAATCAGCGTGAGAAATGCTATCCAGCCACCACAAATTTTACTATGATGAAAAATCTTTGTTGACCAGTGTTATTTATGAAGAAACTGACTGTCATCTGAAATTATCAGTTGCTGACTTTGACCGCCTTTCAAATGAGCACCATATTCTGATACCTCCCTTCACTTGTGAGCCTGTACCTTACTCCTAGGCCGTTGAATCTAGATTCAAAGCCAGCGTTTGAAAGAGTAAAAGCATGGGTACAACATACGGCCTCAGCAGTAAGATCAATATAGAGGGTGATCCACAATATTTTTTCAAAAGTTGTGTAATAGTTTTTTGGCCCACCCTGTATATATATATTATATATATATATATATATGAGAGAGAGAGAGAGAGACATCTTCGAGTACCCCAAAGTTTTTGATTTGATAATAAAAGTGAATAAATAATAGACTTATTGAATCAATACATTTAGAATGTTGTTGCTTCCATTATGTGATGTTACATTCTGGCAGCCATTGATGACCTTTGCCATTTGTTTTTGAAGACAATCATTGTGATGTCTATTTTACTTTTGTCCCCCCCCCCCCCCCCCCGTCTCTCTCTCTCTCTCTCTCTCATATATATATAGGTCAGTTTTGCCTGCTTCCTCAACATCTTCCTCGTCAAGCCATTCAGCTATGTGTTCATTTAGTGAGCGTCCTTAGCCCAGTGGGTAATACCAGGGGCGTGGCATCTGGGGGGCAAGGGGGTCTGACTGTCCCCCCGAAAAAATTTTTGGGAAAAAATTCAGAGGAGAAAACTCAGAAAAATATTGCAAACCTACATTACAGAATTTGTAGCAAAATGTACAGTACGGTATAGTACGATTTGTACCGTCTGTACGCACCACTGAAGTCCTTGTCCATTCATTGTACACAAGACTAATGAAAAGTTAAAAACCTATTTTTTCGGCTACTTTGCTATCCGCTCGCTGTGGAGAATCTGTTCAATGTTTTTGTGTTTTGTGATGATGTGTTCTGAAATTAGTTTTATATTATGGATTTTCAGATTTAAATCGTTGAGTAACATATATAATTAAATTAAGGAGTGGGCATTCATTAATTGAATAAATATTCGCTTACAAATCTGTCATGTATGATGAGGCTACCAATCGCTTCAGCTAGGCTAGGCCTATTATGATGAGGCTACCAATCGCTTAAGCTAGGCTAGGCCTATTATGATGAGGCTACCAATCGCTTAAGCTAGGCTAGGCCTATTATGATGAGGCTACCAATCGCTTAAGCTAGGCTAGGCCTATTTCGGAAAGTTGCAAAGTAAAAGTTATTTTGGTTTATTTTATGTCAGGTGTTCCAGTGACTGACAGTCTGACTGTCAGTGTTCCACTGACTGTTCTACATACAGTACATCGAGCCTAGTGTGCATTTTTTAAGTTTTAAGTTACTCAGTTGTTAAAGTGTTATTTAATTTTCTTAGAAAGATTTAGTTAATTTTATTCCTTAGATTAATTTAATTAATTTTACTTGTCTTTGATTAGGCCTAGTCTTAAATCATGGATCATAGGTGCTGTAAATAAGCTTGTACCGCGCCTTCCTTGGGTTATTGACATGGATAGCTTTGATAGGCCCCAGTGGTTTTGTTATCTGAATTTTTGTCTTTACATTTATGTAAAAATATGCAAAAATGAAACTGGAGCATCATTTTGTGAAATAACTTCATTATTTTATGATAAAGTCTGCGAGTGTAAACCATTTTGAAATGTATCATATTAATAAAGCAATAAAAAAACTTTTCAAAACTCCACTAGTAACACACTGCGCCTGGGTGCTCCCTCAATCATCCATTCTACTTGGGGGGAAAATTTTTAAGTCTTTGCCCACCCTGAATTAATTCTTAGAATTGCCGCTGGTAACAGTTTTCTTATAAGCGAAGTGAAGACTGAGGTCGGGGGTTCAGCTCCCGATGATGCTGGAAAATAATAATACAGGAGTTAGAGAGATGGACTGCATTAATTTGGCCTGACTGAGCCGTGTACAAATTTTTTTGCCCAAATTTTCCACAAAATTGGAGTACACTTACGACTGACATTATCTCGGATTTATTTTGAATTAGTCCTAAAATGAATCTATAATTAATACCCTGGGGCATCTTCAATTTTTTTTTTCTTTTTACTGGCAATAATGCGACAAGCATGTTAAAATGGAATGGTTACTATTTTTCTTTTATCACTAACTTTGTAAACACAGACTGCTTAACTTTTAGTTTTCCTTCAAGTTCATTGACCTTTTTTTTCTTAAATCATTTTTAGGCAGAAAATTTGAATTGTATTTGAGATGCAAAGTTTTAAAATGTCTTTAGAGATTTTCCTTTACGACAAACCCACACTCGCGTTGCGTAATCACACACACACACACACACACACACACACACACACTTGTTCTTCACGCAAACCCACACTCGCGTTGCGTAATCACACACACACACACACCACACACACACACTGTTCTTCACATTGTGGAAAAAGTAAACGTCCCTTTCAACATACATGTAAATGGTACGTCTTTTGTTTTAGTAGTAATTGAGGTCCCGGTATTCATTTTTATTTAGGAATTCAACAACTGTCTTTTTTTAATTCACACTTTTAATAATACGGAACAGAAACGTCAATCTCGTCATACACACCACAACGCTGCTCTCGTGAATGTCCGCCACTTGAGGGGGAGGTGCTGCAGTCTTGCCAAATCTCTTTGGAATCTGTTGCATTAAATGACTAAGTGTGGAGCTTGATAGGGATCTTAATTTTTAATGTTCTCTTTTCTGTCGATCGTCGAACAAGTTTTTGGGATTATTTGAAAATAGTGATAAAGAAAACCACCGACCAAAATGGCAATTATTTTTAGCGATCGACGAGTTGACGACCCCTCATTTAGTGTATCTTTTATTATAACCATTAGTTCTCTTTGTCTTCTTGCTGCTATTCCTCAGGTTTAACTCTAGGTAAAGATCTAGATTCATCCAATTGTTTCGACCTTTCAGTAAACCTTTCGTGATCTTTTTTCGATTTTTTACTGATTTGGTCAAAGTGGCAGTACCTACATACCATCTTGCCAATCAAACTCTATACCGAGAGAGAGAAAGAGAGAGAGCTTGGAATCAAACACTAGATTAGTTACATAGTAGCTGACATTTCAATTATAATTCATTTATAATTTCAAGGTTCTTTCCTAAATATTTCTAACTGCACGCGAAAATTAGCCCACGATATGTATACACGCATATACTACTGCTACAATGATTTATTTTCTATACTTTTGGTAAAAGTGTGGCTACTGGGAAACCAATCAGCTCCATATAAGAGCGCTCTGAAGCAAAGAGATGAAAAAATTAATAAAGACGCCGTCATTTTTTCATTTATTGGTGCATGGGTTCTATAGATTCTGTTGCAGTGGAATCGGGGATGGCAGAGAATGACTAACCAGTATTATTTTTCAGTGAAGAACGCCACTTGGTACAGCAAGAAACACTGTTGCATCGATTTAAAATTGAATATACACTTATTACATCACAATCACGCCCGGAGTGGCAATGTGCCACACCTGTGCTCTGGAACGCCGGTTACAATGTTGTTTTCTGCCCAGCAGCAATTTTCTAAAGTTCGCTCGTTAGTGAATTATAGAAGGACGCTTGTAAAGGGTGTTCCAAAAGTCATCACCCCATTTGTTTTGCTTATAACTTTTGAACCAATAAAACAACAAATACTGTAGAAAGTGGAAATAATTTATTTTATTTCGAATTATGTTAGAATTATGTTGTGGTGTGTAGTGTTCCATCTTCAAATTATTGGGGTTGATCTTCTACAATCTGGAAAAAAATTAAAAACAACAATAATTAAATTAAGGTTACAGCTACTTCAGATGGGGTGATGACTTCTGGAACACCCTATATAATAATGACGAATGGTTTTTAACTTCTTATATAAATGAACGTCTCCAGATATCTTATAGCTTGGAGCATTACGTAACAAAAGACTAACTCCCTCCTCATTATGCAATATATATATATATATATATATATATATATATATATATATATATATATATATATATATATATATATATATATACAGGGTGTCCCATAAGTCCGGCATCATAGGAGAAATTCATATTTTTCAATTTATACAAACCATAATTCATATGCTCGGGATGCCAATTTCCCGTCCACCATTCTGTTCAGTGACGAGGCTGTTTTTTTTATGGAAATGGTGAGGTAAATCGACAGAACACCCGCTACTGGTCTCAAAACAACCCTCACTGGTGCATCTCGGGTGATGGTATGGTGTGGCATTTGGAAGGATCGCATCATAGGCCCCTCTTTTTCGATGAACATGTCACTGGAGGCACCTACCTACGTATGCTCAAAGAAGAAGCATTTCCCAGTGTCTTGAACGAAGAAGGAAATTTCCCAACATGGTTCCAGCAAGACGGCGCTCCTGCACATTACAGCACCCAAGTAAGGGAATACCTGTACCAACAATTCCCTGGTCATTGGATAGGACGTCGAGGGCCTGTGGAATGGCCAGCTAGAAGCCCGGATCTCACGCCACTAGATTTTTATCTCTGAGGCCACTTGAAAGCGCTGGTATACGCAGAGAAAATTGGGAGTGTTGAACATTTGCGGAAGAAAACTCAGGACAAATAAAAATGAATACATAATTGACGTTAATAGTCTTTTTTCTTTTTAAAGTTGTTTGCATTTGTAATTAGTATAACAAAGCGAAATAGGCACCTAATATAAATTGAAATAAATATTTATTTATGTTGTTGTTTTTTTCCCTTCCAGTTTGCAGAAAATCCTTACGTGATAGAAAAAAAAAATTGGACACCTTATTCGAAATGAGCGTAGTTGAATTATATAAAATCAGTTATTAGTAAGAAAACAACTCTTACAAAGTTCGCATTCGCAGCCCTGCGAAATACCAATATTTAGTTGATTGAGAAAAATCCCTGAATGTTTTTGTTTTAAACGGCAATTTGTTTAAACATAAATTTTTTCATTTTCCAATTACCAAAACGTCTGAATTATTTTTCTTTAATCAAACTTTCCTCATTTAACTTTAACTTAACTATTATATATTCATTTATGCATATTATATATACAGAACCAAACATTTTACTTTAACCGCCGTTGAACTGCTTTCCCGGAGATTCTTCACTTAATGTACAGTGTGCTTTACCCGTTACGCTACCTCGAGTTACGAACTCGTTTTACAAATTGGGTTTTTGTGTTAAAATTTTATTAAATCATTTATTAGATTAAAAACTTTATATTTGTATTAAAAACTTCATATTTGGAAGAAAATAAATAAATGCACTTTTTTTTAAACTAAACCAACTAATATTAAACCTTTATGGACAGGAGCATGCGCGCATCTATTCATGGGTTGCCATTCAAAAATATATTTCATTAGCGTTTATATAACTAAAATTTCATAGTAACGAAATGGAAAAAAAAAGTGTAGTAACTGGTAACTAATTAAAACAATTATTACATGGTAACCATTGCTTTATTTGATTCAAATGAAAGATGATTAACTAAGCACAGTTTGTTGTTTTAAAGATATGATTTTTCTTTGCTATAACAAAGTGAAGCCAATAAAATACATTGGCAACTCAAACTCCCCGCCTGACACTGTCCTCGGAGCGGGTCGCGGCTCTCCGAACATCCCAGATGATGCCAGATCCCTCTCCAACATGCGACGACTATGGTGATGGTGTTATAAATGTCACATCAAGGGCAGAAAGGTTACGTAAACCTTGTAACATTATCATAGTTCGAGGGGTTCAACATTATTTGTTATAGGACAAACATTTTGTTATTTTCCCCTCTGGTTTCCAAGAATCAATTTCAAATATAATTTGCGGTTAAAATGACTGTTTTCATTTTAATTTGTTTACAATTGAATTTAACATTTTTGTACGAGAAACTGAACTGTTATATATGGTGTTTATACAGACATAAACACCATATATATATGTATACAGGGTGACGCAAAAGTCATGAATCAAAGAAGCCAGAGAGAATGGATCTTTTCCGTTCTATGACCACCACTATTTTTAAATAAAAATTAATTTTTTAGTTAAATTTATAATTTGTACAATAACCCTTTTACTCCTGACTTTTGCGCCACCCTGTATATACAGGGCGTCCCAAAAAAATGTATACACACTTTAAATACTTATAAAGGCAGTGTTTATTAAAATACATTTCATTTTCAAAATGTAATAGAATCTACAGACATTATTTAATTGTTTTGTCAACGCCTGTTTTCAAACTGACGTCCGTTCTGGTCCAGGCACTGCTGATAACGCGAAGCAATGGAATCGCAAACATCACGAAACATTTCGTTTGGTATTTGTGTGCATTCTCGTTCAATGGCTGCTCTCAATTCAGCGACTGTTGCAGTTTTTATAGCGTAGACTTTGTCTTTTAAGTATCCCCATAAAAAAAGTCTAGTGGTGTGAGGTCTGGTGAACGCGGAGGGTATTCTACGAAACCCCTTCGTCCAATCCACATCCACATCGTGCCAAGTACCACTCGCAATACTCCACTCTTCGGTCCGGATCATCATCTTCATTAATAGCATGGACTAATCTTGGAATGTAACTTTTCCATTGACAGCGCTTCAAAATGCGTTGGACAGACGATTCTGAAATTCCTACCTCACGACTCGCTTGCCGCACAGATTTTCTTGGACTTTGGTGATACGTTTCCAGTACTCTTTCTTGCTTTGTGGGGTTTGTCGATGTCCGTGGTCTTCCGGAACGCTTCTTGTGGACATTCTGAACAGTTCCATCGGCTTCAAACTTATCTCTAATTCGAGTGATGGTAAGTCGCGTTGGTGGATCTGTTTGAAACTCCCTCCTAAACTGTCTTTGCACTTCAACTGCGTTTTCACACTTCCAGTAGCATTTTAGAATGAATTTCCTTTGTTCAAAGCTTAGTCTGACTGCCATTATTAATTCTAATGGGTTTAACTTGGAAAGAAAGAAAACATCAATTGAGCTATCAGCTGTTAAAGTGTGTATACATTTTTTTGGGACGCCCTGTATATAAATTTTTAATCATCGATGCATTCATAGTTTAAATGAAAGTATGAAGAGTTAAAAATTTGCTTTACATACAGTAAATATAATATATATATATATATATATATATATATATATAATATATATATATATATATATATAATAATGATGATGATAATAAATGAACGAAAGAATTCACGCGAGTTATATGTAGAAGGAAAGTTATTCAAATATTTGAATATATCACTGACTCCTTAAGTATGCCACTGAAATGTTAATGTATTTTCCATTTTAATCTTTCTTTACATTTAATCTTAACTGCATGGTTAAACCTTGACGTCTAAAGAGGAAAATTTGCAGCTTAATGTGGAATTCGAACCACGACCCACCACGGGTGGTCAGAATTTACAAAGTCCTTGACCGGACTCGATTTCACGACCTCCCGAGCGTCTTAGCCATTAGGCTACCTAGGGTACTCATTTATCTACCAACCAATTTTTATTGTGTGGAAAGATGAACAGCTGGGTTAGCTGCTCGCCGACTGCCGTTACCAGAAATCGAATCCGGGGCCAATGGATTCGTAGTCAGCGATGTTAACCACTACAACATCGATGCGTGTGTGTGTATATATATAATATATATATATATATATATATATATATATATATATATATATATATATATAATGGAATCTATGAAAACTCTGAGTAGAAAAAAAGTAATTGGATGGAGGGGCCAAGTCTAGGAAGTATTGGGAAAAAAAGTAATCTAGGATATGAGCTTCCATGCAATTGCATGCATCTGTATACCGTCACGCCAAATGCTTACCATACTACTACTATTTCTTTATAAAAAATAAATATACACACACACACACACACACACACACACACACACACACCTTGTTGCTGTTCCGTGCGTTGGTCTCTTCACACGAAGGTCAAGCTGGTGGCCCCGCCTCTAGATCTGGCTTGGTGGAGGAGAGAGTTGCTTTCTTGCGCTCTCCACCGTATATAGCCACGTACACCCGGCTCATCTGGTATCGTCCTGAGCCAGGCATCTAGTCTTCTCTGGGTTTTGATAGTAGTTTCATGGGGAAATTATCTTATGCGTTCAGATTTATGTTATGAGTGGTTCGGATTCCACGTAAAGCTGTAGGTCTTCGTCATGTAACCTAATATACTGCGGAGGAGGGCAAAGACCCCTCGCCTAAAAATACATGATAAAAAAGACAGATTTTTGGTTTTACCCGAGTCAAATTCGAACCCTCGTCGATGAAGTAAAACTGTCATTGGGGGGGTGGGGTGCAGGGATGAAACTTTATACAAAATTATGTATAGTTTTATATATATATATATATATATATATATATATATATATATATATAGATAGTGGACCTAGTTTTAGCCGTTTAAGGTGATAATGATTTAATTGTATGCAACGATTGATTAAGGCAATGACTGACTGATTTATAATGATAGGCTATTTGAGTAGATCCACCATACTATTGGAAGTGACCGAAATGGCAGCGAGGTCACCAGCTTTGGTTTACACCCAAGCAAATTAATGTTAAGGTTATAAAAGACACCTTATGGGTTTTGTAGTTTATTATGAAAATAAATCCGTTATTTTATTCACTGTGATATAACAAAGAATTGACAGTAATTAATTGGTAGTTTTACGTTATGCTTATGGCATAGGCTTAGCTAATAAGATGAAATGTTAATAGCTTAATTGACACGTAATAAAAATGTAATACTCATCGATGGTATGTAAATGCATGCGACATGTAACATTGAATGGGCCTAGTAAATGATATAAAGAATGCACATGCGTTTGGTACCTTGAATGGAAACATGACACTGATTAAGTAGGCTAAATGATTGCATGGATGCACATAGAATAATTGATGTGGCCTAATAATAATGGATTGAAATGCTTGCACATATATCATTTATATACAAGTACATTATGTGATGTTAAATGATTACGTCAAGAGAATATTTAGTTAACACAAATATATGACTTGAACATAATGACGGATGATACGCGGAAACGGTATAAAAATGACACTTGAATTGAATGACAGGCCTACTGCGTTCTTTCACGAGAGTCAGTTGAACGCTTGATTACACACTTTGGGAGTATAGTCTACCGTTCGGCGGTAGGCTAATGTAGGCTTCACAAGAGTACTTAGAATAGGAGGTACTTATCTTATGGTGACGTAACCTTTGTTGAAGGCGGGTTGAAGACGAACCTATTACGCAGATTCTAGTTGTCGTTGTCCGTTAAGCCTCTTGAGATGATGAATGTAGGCTTAGTTCGGAAGCCTGAGGTGATGTTACTTCTCGAGGTGCAGGCTGGCCTTATGAGGTGCAGGCGTAGGCCTGGGATGCTGAATATATCTCTCGAGGAAGGTGGAGAAACTTGAAGGCCTACCCGGCAAACCGCAGGCCCGAAGCGATTCTGGTTGGGCCTCGAAAGATTGCTTCTGCAGGTGGTCTGTAGATCCCACTTGATGACAAATTGCAGGCCTTGAAGAAAGTAGCGGGCCTCGCCTCCGGCCGAAACCGGTAGGCGGTCGAAGAGGTGGTATCGTACCGAGTAGTCGAACGAAATGGAAGCGCCAACGAAGTGAGAGAGAGTGAGCGTGGGTGCTCTCTTTTATACGCAGTTCCTGTGACGTAGAACTGTACCAAATCTTAAGACGCTTTGTCCACGCGTCTTTTAGTTTACAAAGGCTTACATTCGCGGCTTTTTTTGGGAAGACACAGACTTTCCATTGTTTGTTTGCCCACGTGTGTTGTGACTGTTTGATGGTAGCGTGGAAGGAAAGTATTTCTGTCTATTTGTTGGTCTGTTTCTTGTCGATCCGCTACATATATATATGATACACACAGACCGTGCATGGAAGAAGGAACTCTTCTGGGAAAATTAAATCCACTATAGTCCGAATAAGTAATGGTAAATGACAAACACAATACTTTTTTATGATGTTAACCCGACGTGGGCAACGGGTCACTCGCAGAGACGCCCCAAAAATATAGCTTCCCTCACTAGCTATCTGCAAAGCAGATAAGATTCAACTTTGGGACAGGATCAAGGGGTTACAGCTACACCTAGCCAGACCTCAATATAAGCAAAAGACTCGTTGCATTCGCGTCGGATTGAATACGTCAAAGAAAAAGGGGTAACTAACTATTGTATTTTTTAGCCAAAAACAAAACTTAAACCTCATCTTGCGCTGAATGTTCTCTATACAAGCGTCGTTCTTTACGTTAATTATACTGCGTGTTCTTTGCAGTTGAAATGGGTATATATATATATAATCTAATATATATATATATATATATATATATATATATGGTGTGTATAAAGTAACGCAATTGAAGAGATAAATCCGATTGAACTGGTTTAAACTAGTTTCACTTGTTTTTAACTCTTAAAAACATTTTCAGCACCTCTTATAAACCTTACTATCGAATATACAGTTGTTATAAAGAACATGTAATAAATATTACTCGTCCATGTTCACTCGCTTTAATGTGTTTCAAATGGGATTTGTCTTTTCACTCGTGTTACTTTATACACCCGGTGTGTGTGTGTGTGTGTGTGTGTGTGTGTGTGTGTGTATAAGCAAACAACCACAGGGAAAAGAAACACGAAATCCGAGCGCTTTCGTGATATATTCACATCTTCAGGGACAAGAAAGATGTCCCTGAAGATCTGAATATATCACGAAAGCGCTCGGATTTCGTCTTTTTTTTTCTTTTCCCTGTAGTTGTTTGCTTATTAAAAAGATCACGTTGTTCTGTGATTTTATTATATATATATATATATATAATAAAACTTGAAAACGCCCAAGGTTTTTTGAGGGGGTGGGGTAGGATGGGGAGGAAGATCATTTATAGGACCTTCAACACTGAAATTATTTTTCGTCTCTAAAACGGAATTACGAAAACTCTAAAATGAATCTCCAATTTTAATGAACATTTTGGTTTGTATTCTACATATGAAGTGGAAAAGAACGAGAAAACTTTTCACAAGAACTTAATAATGATTTTACCTTTTTTTTTTCGTCCTAATGGAACATTTACGCACGAGTAGAATAAAAGGAGAGAAGGTAATAGTAGTATGGGGGTAATTTTTATTTTTTTTATTTTTTTTATTGGTGGGTGAAAGAGGGAGTTTTTCCTCACTCGTGTTTAATTTTTTAATAATAAGGATGACTAATAATAACGTGGCATTAACCTAGTTTATATATATTATATATATATATATATATATATATATATATATATGCTGCAAATCCACAAGGAAAAATGAAAAACAATTCCAAGGCCTTTCCTTGACGAGGTGTAGCTCTGAATACACGAAAGGCCTTGGAATCGTTTTTCATTTTTCCTTGTGGGTTTGCAGCATTCATTAATTTCACGGTTTAATTGTGAAATTCATCCCTTATATATATATATATATATATATATATATATATATATATATTATATATATATATATATATATATATATATAACTAGGTTAATGCCACGTTATTATTAGTCATCCTTATTATTAAAAAATTAAACACGAGTGAGGGAAAACTTCCTCTTTCACCCACCAGTAAAATACTCTAAAAAAAAAAAAAAATACCCCATACTACTATTACCTTCTCTCCTTTTATTCTATTCATGCGTAAATGTTCCATTAAGACTTTATATGGGATGAATTTAACAATTAAACACGTGAAATTAGTAATGATGCAAACCCACAAGGAAAAAGAAAAATTCCCTGGCGAGGTGTACTTCTGGATACACGAAAGGTTTTGGAATATTTTTTTTTTCCTTGTGGGTTTGCATCATGTATATATATATACACACACCTTTGGTTAGCTTCCTCCCGAATTGTTCATGCTGACGAAGATCAAGCTTTTCACTACACCTTAGACCTACAGTTTAACGTGGAATCCGAACCACGCCCCACCAGCAGGCCAGCGTCTTAACCACTAGGCCACCCAGGGTACCCATTTATCTACCAACCACTTTTTTTATTGTATGGAAGGATGAACAGCTGGGTTTTACTGCGCGGCGGCTGCCGTCACCGGGTCTCCAACCCGTGGTGTGTGTGTGTGTGTGTGTGTGCGAAAAAAGATGTTTAGCTCTATACTTCCACTTAAACTATGAATACGTCGATGAATAATATATATATATATATATATATATATATATATAATATATATATGTCCGCGCGTATGTGCTGAACGGAATCTACGTTAGGGGCCATGTCGAATCACCGCTTTCCATCAGAACAGCAAAGTTAAGTTACCAAAGAAGGTTTAATGATCTCAAAACCCAACTACACCGCCATAATCATCACTACATCTTGGTGAACGTAATTAATATAGACGGAACGCGTACAATCTCAATTTCTCTTAATAAATACGTATTGATTGACCTATTGCGAGATATTGTTTGTCATAAAAGAGGTGTCGAAGCGTCTTACTGTTGCTACGACGAATAAAATCGATCTATTTTACGCACGGAAGACTCTATTGAGTAAAACTCTTCCCTCTTCATTCTTCGTCTAAAGCAAACTTCGTCAATTTATTTCGAATTTACGCTATTTAGTCCGCGCAAATAACTATTTAAAACAATATCAACGGTTTTTTGTTTACGTATCCTGAAGCGAATTCATCTGATCTAGAAATGAGTGTTGCATTTTGTCTTTAATTCAACTTTTTAGACGCTTATTATTATTATTATTATTATTATTATTATTTTTGTGTTTAGTCTTTTTGTTTATTTTTAGTTTGTTTTTAGTCTTTTAAACTTTGTTTAGTCTTTTCTCAGTCTTTTTAAGTACTTTTTTCTTTTTTTTTTTTAGTCTTTTAACTTTGTTTAGTCTTTTCTCAGTCTTTTTCACTCTTTGTAATTATTTTGTCATTCTTTTTTACTTTTTTTTCTTTTCAGTCTTTTATAGTCTTTTTCAGTCTTTCACATTTTTTTTTTAGTCTTTTTCTATCGTTCGAGTATTAAAAGTATTGCTTTATCTCCATCAACTTTTATTCCTGGTTTTCAATGTATAAATAAAAATGTTTAACATAAATTATATAATTCTTATCTCTTCATTTAGTTAATTAAAAAAAAAAAAAAAAAAATCTAATAACCTCAGGTTACAAAGCGATAAAATAATTCCTTTTAATTTTCAGTTTTATTATTATTATTATTATTTATTATTTATTATTATTATTATTATAATAGTAGTAGTAGTAGTATTTACATACTAATTTAATAATTGAGAATAATCTCGCCTAACAATATCTATATAAATTTAACGTCTATTTTTGTATTACAGGTTTGTGAAATGAAGAATCTTCGCACGGAACGCCTATAAGGTATGAAATTATATTATATATATATATATATATATTATATATATATATATATATATATATATATATATATATATATATAAAGAGAGAGAGAGAGAGAGATGCAAAAGATTTAAAAATAAAAATTGGTTTTCTGTTCAGGTTTTATATTTCCAAATTTTTTACTTTTAAACTTTGAAGTATTTTGATATCTTTGGAGATCTAAATCTTATATATATATATGTATACAGTATTCTAAAAACCACGTTAGTAGAAAAACCACATAGAAAAAAATTGAATGATGTCTGTTGTCTGTAATATTTAAGAGTGTGTGAAACGTAATTGTTATTACGATGAGAAAAAACTTAATCTTAATTTTTTTGTAAGATTATGCACCAGCACGAACCAAAGCGAATTTCCCCCCTCCCTCCACTCCTCATCGGCACCCTTTTACCCCCCCAGGGGCACCCCTCCAACTCACTGGCACCCCGCCACCCAAATTAAATTTGGGGATGATGGCACATGAAATTTTTCCTTTTTATTCAATTTTCTTGTACCTGGAATCTATCGCATGTGAGTAGACAGACACAGGATTTAGAATGATGTTGAAGGTCTTTTGTTATAATGTTTCAGACCAACAAAGACCCTAGGATCTACTCATGGCTGGTCTACCTAACTGTGTTCGTAATTGTGTATTGTGCATGACCTCCGTGGTGGCGGAGGGGACCTACTACAATTAACGTTATCTCGCATCCCGTTTTCTACGAGCAAAATTTACTTAGGAATAAAATATTTTAAGACTTTTTATAATTCTAAAATAATAATTTAGTAATTCTTCTACGCGACATATTTTGTTTAAAAAAAAATTGTTATTCCCTCCATTTCGTTCAGCCTGCGCGAGTTCCCCCACCCTTCATTCGACCCCTTTCGACCCCCTACCAACAAGGCAGTAAATATCCGTCTGAATATTAAATTTGAACCTTCAGGGTGAAAATTTAATATTCAAAGTCTGAGTACAAAAAAACGGGCTGGAATGAGGGAGGACTTTAAAATAATTATTTTAAAGCCTTTCCTCATTTATACAATTTTTTATTTTATCAATATAAGGCATTAAGACTAAATTCCTGTGAAATTTTTATTTTATTTTAACGAGGTTCCAGTTTCAATTTGGGGGAGGGGGTTATATTATTAATTTTGGATTTAATTTTGTAGAATTTGTATCTATCTATAGGTATCTATATTTTACGCTTTATCTTATCTAATAGTAGATTTATTTATTATTTAATTTTAATAATAATGAAGATAATAATTATAATTTAATTTCGAAATTCAATTTCGAAAGTTTTAAAGTTTGAGGTAAAGTTAATATATTGGTTTCAAAATGTATTTTATTACGTTTTTTTATAACTTGGATTTTATTTGAATGGAAAAGAAATCTTTCAGAGAACAATCTCAAATACCAAATATTTTTAGAAGTAAATGCAAAATACTTCACTTTTCTACGTTAAGGTCAAAATATGATAAAAATCCACTCTAATAGACAGAGTTTATTTCCACAACAGTTTCGATGCCCACTTGACATCCTCTTCGGGTGGATACAGAAAAGGATAGTCAAAAAGGATAGTCTTTCGCTAAAAAGGATAGTCAAAATTTTAAGTAAAAAAAATTGGTGGGTTTCGAGTGAGGGTCAATTCTTAAATATTGATGCTAAAATCAATCCAAGTCGTTTCAGTCTTGAGGTGAACAGAAGTTACGAAAATAAGAAAGACCCAAAGATCCATTGTAAACTTGCCCAAGAAAGCTACAGATACACTTAACGTAAATGGGATCTCATTGCTTCTGTTTATCCAGAGAAATTGCCACGCAATGGAGATGGGTTGAAGATTCATAAATCTTAGTTAGGGTCATGATTTTTCTTTTATTCAAAATATTTAAAAGTAAAAAATAAAATAGTCCGTCTTTTAGTTAAAATCTTCATTAATCTTTACTGAAAGGGATATGCTTCTTTGGATATTGGAAATAATTGAAATTGGGCTATTTATTTTATTTGATTTGCCCTTAAGTTTTTGGCTTTACTGGCTCTTAACTAAAATAAAAATTATTATTAATAATGTTAAATCATGAATAGAATTATTAATTAGAGTATATATTAATTTTTAAATTATATTATTTATTATTTTATTATTATATTATTATTATTATAAACAAAACAAAGTCATTATTGAAGGTATGATACCAATACTATTACAGAGAAATCAATATTAGAAATGCGATGAACACTAACGAGTAGTGGTGCACCGATTAATCGTATCGCACCTGGCATGCCGATTAATCGGCATTTTGCCGATTAAATCGGCCATGCCGATATTATGAAAATACCTTGCATGGCCGATTGATCGCTTTTTGCCGATTAATCGGCATGAAAAGGTTGCCGATACCGATTAATCGGTGCACCACTACTACGAGTAATATACATTTAATTCTAGGTTAGACACGAGAATGAGTAAGTAATAGAGTCGTGTACATTTAATCCTAGATTTTTATTAGTATTCCATTATTAATCGAGATTTTAACTTGTTTTGAAACGAATTTACATCCACGGTATTTTTTTATATCAGCATTTATCATTCCATAGTTTCAATCCAATAAAAATGGGTAGTTTTTGAGATGAAGACAATCTAAATTGAGGTATAACATGCAGTGATCTATTTCTGGTCTGATACGAGTGGATTTTTTTTGTTACAAAATATTTGTTTACCCATTGTAAGTTAATGTTGTTCTTACACTCGTAAATAAAAATAAAATGTGCCACTTTGATTACATCATCGAGCTTTAATAGTTTTAGCTCTTTAAACAATGCACTAGAGAAAGATCAAGGAAATCAGCATCAGATAGTAACCTTATTGCTCGTTTTTGGCTGACAAAGCTACCGTTTAAAGCGTTGTTAGCCGAATTTTCCCATACAAGGGTGCAATGCGTTATATAAGGCAAAATAGAAGTATGATACAGAGTTAATAAACCTATTTAGGGACTACATGTACTGAGTTTAAACATTATGCCCAGTAAGCCTAAAGCTTAAGGCCAAATTAAATAAATAAAATAGTCCACTTCACAATTATTTATGTCAATGTAATTGTAAAATGAATGTACACATCAAAGAAACCTGCTTTTTCGTTTACAAACATGTTTTGGAGATTGGTGGGAATCATTTGGAACAAATAAATAAAACAAAATAAATAAAAATAAATGTATTTTCCTATGATGCGTGACTCTATTAATAATAAAATAAATACAGGGTGTCCATTAAGGTTTTCAAATCAATTTAATTCAATAGCAATGCTCCTTGAAATCTTTTCTGAGATATAATTTACGTGATCACTCCATTGCAAATTCTTGTCTAGTTATACACCAAAAATTTTGTTACAGTACACTCCTCTACAGCTATTTCATCAACATTTGTTCATCAAAATCAAGGTTAAGTTAGGGTTTTAGAGTGTCGCTGTTAGGGTCTTATTGATATGATGGGTATAAGTCCTTAGATTAAACAGTATAGCGTTTCATGCTACCCTTTATTTTACACTTTCCTCGCTTTCTTTCAAACCATATTTTGGTTGCGTACCCCTTTATTGACTGAATATTCATGTACCCCCCCTCCCGTATTTTACTAGCCCCATTTCATCCTAACAATAAATTTGTGCCGCAATATTACATATACAATAGCTTATAGATAAATCTAATCACCATTATTATTATTATTATTATTAATATAAAATTAAATAAAATATTGTTAATATACTTAATTTTAGCTTTAAAGACCAGAATGTATTAATTACTTAATCCATGACCTCATAATTATTCTCGTAGCATTTAAGCAAAATTTCAATCTGAAACAGAGTGGTAGTCCTCGCCTCGTAGGCATTATTTCTGTCAAAATAGGCATGTCTGTGATAACCTTCGCATATTTACAGTATTCTCAGTCCTATCTCTAACTTGGTGAAGTCTCAGTTTGTTAGAAGTGAAGTTAAGCGTTCTACATGAACTCAGGTGTAGAATCTCGCTGCGTCTATACATGCAATCGAATGGCGAGAATCTTCCGTAGTTTGTAGCAAAATGTTCCATTGCTTCGATTCGTGTGACACTTTATTTTCGTGCAAATAAAGAAATGTAGTTTTAAAATGCAAAAACTTCACTTTTTTCTACGTGAAGGTCAAAATATGATAATAAAAACCCATTCTAATAGACAGTTTATTTCCACAACAGTTTCGATGCCCACTGGCATCCTCTTCGGGTGGATACAGAAAAACGAATAAACCAAAAACAAGAGGGAAAACAGTCCAGGCACCATTAAGAAATTCGCACCTAGGTTAGATCCCGTCACTGGAAGGGTATTTTTATTAAAGGGGCCAGCTTATAAGTACATTCGCACAAATTTAAAACTATCTGCTTGTTCTATGCATACAGATTCTATTATTTTTTTACATAATTATTACATTTATTATTAAATTTATTACATTTAATATTGCATTATTATTTATTACAGAAATTATAAATTTATTATTACATTGATTACACTGGTATGCATCAATTTTGCTGTCAAGGGTTTTGTAAGTGATTCGTATAGAGTTTTTCCTGCTGATTTCGAATCTGTAATCCGTTTTTTCTCAATCAGCTCAGGTTATCCGGCTATGGCCTCATAAGTAAATAGAATTTTTCGTGATTTTGTCAAAGCGGAATTGGAACAGTAACATCTATCATCACTTGTTTCACTTGTATAATATCTTTTTTACTTTCCAGGCATATAGATAAAATATTTCATAATGAATAGAGCGTGTAAAATGATCCCAATAGATTCTGCTACATATGTGGGACGGTTACCATGCCGAATAACCAGTCCCAAATCACTAAATTTGTGAAGACAATGTATAGAGCATACTTTGGAATTAAGCTAGGGGACCAGGACAAAATTTCGCCCCTCATATGTGCTGCAAACGTGCATTGAAAATTTGAGAAGATGGAGCAAAGGCAGAGCGAAATCTTTGCCTTTTGGAATTCCTGATTTGGAGAGAAGGAAAGGATCACGTGACAGATTGCTATTTCTGCATGACAAACCTCCAAGGTGGGCTTATAAATTTATTTTTCTTAAATATTTTGAAATCCTCGTATGAAACTTGACATAATATTCACCATAATGTAATATTCACCATATATAGCATAATATTCACCATAATGGTAATCACACATTTACATATACATATTGTTATAGAAAATACATTTACACATACATATTGTTATACAAGTTACATTTACATATACAATGATTGTATATTTTCTTTCTTTTTCATTCATATTGTCCCCGAAGGGACAATATGAATGAAAAAGAAGAAAATATACAGACTCCATCGACCTATTTCATATCTTACAGACCGCAGCCTTCCCTCACGAGCCGCCACTGTCTGAATGCTTCTTCTATTTCATATGCAAGTTTTATATCCATGTTTCTGTGTTTCTATTTTCAGAGTTAACAAGAAGAATAAACACATTGTTGTATACCCTGACATTCCTTCTGCTATGAGACCTGTACCCCATGGTCCTGGAATTCCAATACCCGACCCATCTCAAACCCTGGACTTCGATGATTCTGATGATGAATCAATGACCAATGCCAATGACCAGTCCCAGTCGTATATACCTCAAAATACCGCTTCAAATGAGCCGAGGCCTCTCAACCAGGCCAAACTTAATGATCTTACCAGGGATTTAGGACTTTCCAAATTAGCTGCCGAGATCTTGGGCTCACGACTTCGAGAGGACAACTTGCTGGCTCCGGAACAACATTCTCCTGGTATAGGAAACGAGAGGAAGAATTCCGCAAGTTTTTTGCAGTGCACGAAAATACCTCTTCCTTAGTGTACTGCTGCAATGTTGAGGGGCTAATCGAATCCTTGGGCCTGCCATATAACGCATCAGAATGGAGGCTATTTATAGACTCGTCTAAACGAAGTTTGAAAGCAGTACTTCTCAACATTGGGAATAGGGTTGCATCAGTCCCTGTAGCACATTCCGTACAACTTACTGAGAGCTACGATAACATGAAATTTTACTGGATGCTCTCGTATACGACCAACATAACTGGAGGATCTGTGGAGATTTGAAGGTAATACTAATATCATAAGTAAACTATTGCTATTGACTATGTTGTTTTTCCAAAGGTTATTTGAGAGCGTATAAGAACGCTTAACTTCCCCACAGAAGTGATACAGTCCAATGCATAGATTTTTTTTTCTCTGATAGAACAAATTCTCTAAATTCTTTAAATATTTTCATTTTTTTTTCAGATTGTGGCATTTGTATTGGGAATGCAAGAGGGATACACGAAATACCCATGTTTCCTCTGCAAATGGGATAGCCGAGCGGATGAGAAGCACTATGCACAGCGTGAATGGGCATCCAGAGAGAATTTTGAACCTGGGTCGCATAATGTCGTTTCAGTGCCCCTTGTACCACCAACAAAAGTTTGCTCCCACCACTTCATATTAAGCTGGGCTTGATGAAAAATTTCATCAATCAATGAATAAGGAGGGTTCAGCATTCCGATATCTCGAGAGTAAATTTCCTCATATATCTGATGCTAAACAAAATGCTGGGGTTTTTGATGGTCCTCAAATTCGAACTTTGATCAAGGATACTCAGTTCGAAAACGCAATGACTCCAACTGAGAAGAATGCCTGGCAGGAATTCAAATCAGTTGTCACTGATTTTCTTGGCAAGCGTAGAAGTCCAGAATACGAGTCCGTTGTCGAAAACTTGATGGAAGCTTTCAAAGCTCATGGGTCGCGCATGTCCATAAAAATGCACTTTTTGTGGTCCCACTTGGACTATTTTCCTGAAAATTGCGGGGATTATAGTGAGGAACAGGATGAACGATTTCACCAAGATATCAAAATAATGGAAGAGAGGTACCAGGGAAACTGGGATATCAATATGCTGGCGGACTATTGCTGGTGTTTGAAGCGAGACGTGCCCAAAGAAAAACACAGACGGAAAGGCAAAAAAACTTCATTCCTTCCTCAATAAACTTTTTTCCATATTCATTGTATGAATAAAAGTATTTATTCACACAATGTTTTCATTTTTCACGAGTGTTCTTATAATATTACTCGTATCTACAGTGTTTAAGCTAAAAAAATTAATAAATTTGGGGATAAAATTGGACTTATAATAAATGGCCAATAGATAGAGAAAAAACCTGACCTGATTGAGGAAAACCAATGTCATTTTCGAATTCAGCATGGTCGAATTATATAATATGAGTTGAAAAAACCCTCACAGTAGACAAAAAAATTTCATATGCATACCAGTGTTATTATTATAGTGTTGTTTATTATACAGAAATTATAAACCGAAAAACGAATGAAAAAGGCGAGAAGGAAACAATCCAGAGACCATTAAGAAATTCACACCTAGGCTAGATCCCGTTCCCCCGACCCAGAAGGGCATTTTTATTAAAGAGTCCCGCTTATAAGTACACTCGCACAAATTAAAACCATCTTCTTGTTCTATACATACAGATTCTATTATTTTGACATAATTACTGCATTTATTATTGCATTTACGTTTTTTAACATTTATTATTATTACCTTTACACTAATTATTACATTTATTTTATTACTTTTATTATTACATTTATTGCATTTATATTTATTTCCACATTTATTACTTCCATTATTACATTTACATTTACAATTATTATTCCATTTACATTTTACTGAAAAAAAACAAAAACGAATGAACCAAAAGTGAGTAAGGAAACAATCCATAGACCTTTAAGAAATTCACACTTACTGTCGGTTAGAACCCGTTTACCCGACTCCGTAAGGGATTTTTTGACCAAGAATCTCATTAAAGGGTCCAACTTATAAGTACCTTCGCACAAATTAAAATTATATCCTTGTTCTATACATACAGATTCTATTATTTTTCTTTTAACATAATTATTACATTTATAAAGTACCTTACTTGATTCCCAATCTATAGCATGATTATTTTGGCTGGCGTGATAAAAAATGGTATTATTAGTATTACAACTTCTGAAGGCATATTTGTGTTCTTTAATACGCCAGCCAAAATAATCATGCTATAGATTGGGAATCAAGTAAGGTACTTTATAAATGTAATAATTATGTTAAAAGAAAAAATAATAGAATCTGTATGTATAGAACAAGGAGATAATTTTAATTTGTGCAAAGGTACTTATAAGTTGGACCCTTTAATGAGATTCTTGGTCAAAAAATCCTTTACTTTAGCGGGTGAACGGGTTCTAACCTAAGTGTGAATTTCTTAAAGGTCTCTGGATTGTTTCCTTACTCGCTTTTGGTTCATTCGTTTTTGTTTTTTTCGGTAAAATGTAAATGGAATAATAAACGTAAATGTAAATGTAATAATGGAAGTAATAAATGTGGAAACAAATATAAATGTAATAATAAAGGTAATAAAATAAATGTAATAATTAGTGTAAAGGTAATAATAATAAATGTTAAAAATATGTAAATGCAATAATAAATGCAGTAATTATGTCAAAATAATAGAATCTGTAGACTGTATGTATAGAACAAGAAGATAGTTTTAATTTGTGCGAATGTACTTATAAGCGGGACCCTTTAATAAAAATGCCCTTCTGGGGTCAGGGGAACGGGATCTAGCCTAGGTGCGAATTTCTTAATGGTCTCTGGATTGTTTCCTTCTTGTTTTTTTCATTCGTTTTTCGGTTTATAATTTCTGTATAATAAACAACAATGTAATAATCATTGTAATAATAAATTTATAATTTCTGTAATAAATAATTATGCAATATTAAATGTAATAAATTTAATAATAAATGTAATAATTATGTAAAAAAAATAATAGAATCTGTATGTATAGAACAAGATTGTTTTAAATTTGTGCGAATGTACTTATAAGCTGGTCCCTTTAATAAAAATGCCCTTCCAGTGTCGGGAGAACGGGATCTAACCTAGGTGCGAATTTCTTAATGGTCCCTGGACTGTTTTCCCTCTTGTTTTTGGTTTATTCGTTTTTCTGTATCCACCCGAAGAGGATGCTAGTGGGCATCGAAACTGTTGTGGAAATAAACTCTGTCTATTAGAGTGGGTTTTTATTATCAAATGTAGTTTTATTTTGGAATTTTTTTTTACTGTCACGCACCTTTTGTTGGCCTCTCGCTTCCCCCCCAGGGGTACACGTACTCCAGTTAGAGAACTACTACTTTAATAAGTAACTGGGTACGCAAGATAAGGGCACACATGGTGTGAAGGACCTCTAAAGTTATCCTTTTCATTATACTTTCCCTACTCTTCTGTAACTGTTCGTTCACTATTATTTATGTCAGCAGTGGGTATCGGAAGGAGATCATTGTCTATTCTATACTTTACTGCTGCTGTTGCTACCACTACATTTCTGCGCGGAAGCTTCACACACACACACACACACACACACACACACTCATAAGTGTAAACGTAGTATGAACTTTTTAGTTCTATTTATTTTCAGTTTTCTCCCCCCCCCCTCGTTCTTTCTTTTGTCAGCTTATTTCTTCGGTATGCCGAGAATCGAGAATAGATTTCCGGGAGTCTGCTAGCCTTTAACTTCTGTAATTGTTTATTAAATTGTTTGAATCAACCAATAAGCCAATAAATTGTCTCTTAAATAATTTCTGTTACTAAGGGATTCGTAAATTTCTGTGGGAGGGCGGGGGGAAGGGGGATTTTCTTGCATTCATTGACAATTTGGATTTTAGTTTGTATTTTAATCATTCTTCGTATAGTTTGTACGTTAGTGTTGCTAAGCCAGCGTCCGTAACTCGGAGGGTAACACCATTTCCCTACAAGATACCGAGGTTGGGGGGTTCGAATCCCACTGATGCTAGTAATAATAATATAGGAGTAAAGGCAATGGGGCGCAGTAGTTGGTCTGAGCGGTGTACCAGTTTCTGACTCCGATGACTGATTGTTATTAGTGTTGTTAAGAGTGTCTCCTTCTGTACCTCGTATAGGCTATCTTTCTCTCCCAAGTAACATTTCCGTGTCTACCATTGAAACCCCACATTTGAACTAGCTCTTCTCTCCCTCCCTTTTTCCTGGGCAGAAAGTATGCGTCAATGTCCGCCACTAAGGTTTTGAAATTATCCTACCTATTATCTACACTATCAATGCTAATGCTTTATCTCAGTTTATTAAGTGTAATAATAACTAATGAACTTGTAAAAGTATTAGAATTTGTAATCCTAAAACCCATTAAGCTACATTTAATTCTTTATTTGTTTGAATATTAAACGAAAAACCTATCATATCACGGCTATGGCTCAAACTTTCTTTGACAGTTTACGTTTGTAGCTATGATTAATATATTGTCACCACGCGTCGGCTCTGATATTTTTGCAAAGAGAAAATCATCATCTAAGAAATCGTTTAGACCAGGGTTCCCAACCTTTTTAGGTCGACGTACCACCATGTTTTTCTAAGTACTACAGTCGGAAACGTTGCCGGTCATTCATCTGCAACCAATATTACTTTTTAAATGCATTATCAATGCAGCAATTATTAGTTAACAAACTGCATATTAAAACCTTGTTTACCACCTAAAGGAACTCCAGGCACCACAGGTTGGGAGTCACTGGTTTAGACGTTTACTTTAATGCAGATTAGCTGTTTAGGATATCATATTTATATTTGGGGAATTGAAATTCCCGACTAGAATTGATTCTTCATATGTACAGGGTGGCCACAAAGTCCCTTTGCAGGAAAAACAAGGGTAACATACAGATATGCTGTAATTTTACTGCAAAGGGACTGTGTGGCCACTCTGTAGGTCTTCGAGGTAGTCTTGTAGTTTAAATGTCACAAATTCATCCAGGAAATCTAACGTCGCAAATTAGTGAAATAAAAAAAAATGATTTTATTTATACCAAAGTCTAGGTTACGTTACGTCCTCGGTCCTCGGTCCTGCTCGCAAAATGACGCAAGTAATATCCTCCAACGTGTGAGATTAACAAACAATTACTATTTCCTAACTTTAAATTAGTCCATACGTAATAACAATGAGGGTGGATTTTATGTCCGGTTTAAGCGTACACTTGGTTAGGTGGTAGTACAAGACTGGTTATCAATTTCCCACGTCATCGCAAAACTACACATTTCTCAAGGTTATTTTTAAGTCATCTTTAGTTGGATTAAATATTATATTATTATCAATTTTAGAATTAACATATTACTTTCAGTTATTTAACTTTCACTCTTTAAAGTGTTAAACTTCTTCCGCGTTAATGTTAATGTAAGACTTTGGGTCAAAAAAAGATTGAAAATGCTCATTTCGTTCATAAATTTGTTTAAACTTCCTGCGTGAATTTAAAGCCACAAATTGTGCATGCAAATTTGCGACTCTGCATTCTATTTTGAAATTTAAATTTACGATACAAAATTAAGGCTAACGCAAACACCGTGAATCACCACGGCAAAGTGAACAGACTTCAGTATAAGGAGTTAAATTTGTCAATAAGACAGGAACTGAAGAAGCGGGTCTAAAGGGCATGAGTGAATAAAATCTTTCAACATTACCACTTAAGAACACGTGTACAAGAAAAAAGGAGGATGTTTAATCAGAGTACCGTATTTCCCGGCGTATAACGCGCACCCTAATTTTGAAGAGAAAATTATTTTGAAGAGAAAATTATTTTGAAGAGAAAATTTAGGAAAATAAAATTTAGGAAAAAATATACCTCCTACTCACTTCACATGTACAATTTTAACGAGTTAATTTTTAACGCAGGGTGATTTTTGGAGTATTTTTGGGGAAAAAAAAGTGCGCGTTATACGCCGGGAAATACAATAAATACTCTTGGGAAAAGAGTAAGAGAGTTTACACAGACTAAAGAGCAGACAGGCCTTCAAGCACGATTGTGTTACAACTGCATGTAAGATTCGAGTGGACCATAATGAGACGGTCGGAACCAGAAGGGCGAACTCGCCAAAAGTACTTTTGGCGAGTTCGCCCTTCTGGTTCCGACCGTCTCGTTATTTAGACCAAACAGTATTTCACTTTGTGTATTTTACTCAGTTATAAAGTAATGTCACAATGTGTTCTACTGCAAAGCATTTTTTTTCTCTTTTTAAACAAATTTCACTTAACTGCACAACCAACCAAAAACCAGAGGAATGAATATGTCCAATTTAGGGTTAGGACATTTTTATAACCTCATGTTCCTGTATCATAAATCGATGAACTTTTGCCCCCTGACAATGAAATAACAGGTTTTTCGATATATTTTGAAAAAACTTCACCCCAAAATAAAAATAAAAAATTAATAAAATAATAAATATTGGTTGCTCCTTGGTATAGCTATTGCAGATGGGTCTCTGTTCCAGTGATTTTCCAGAGTATTTAGTGCTTTTTCGGTATACTAATATACTATATTTGCTTTCGGGGTGACATTTTTTTTTAATTCTGAAGAATTAGCCCTTTTTTATTGTTTTCAAGCAAAAGTTCATCGATTGATGATACAGGAAACAATATTTATGACAAAAAATTAAAAAGTCATAACCCTAAATTGTCCATGTAAGACTTAGTCCAGGCAATTTGTAGTTAGACCTAGGCAAAATTGCTTCAGAAGCTTTCTAAACTGTTTCCAGCTCAGGAACCATTGCCGAATAACATATCCAAAATCCGACAAAATTGGACCCGGGAACACCCCCAAAAATGAAATTCAAAATGGCGGACTGGATGTTTCCTACGAAAAAAAAAATATATATATAATTTACGCTTTTATTTATAGAGATACATTTGATGCTTTTTCTTTCAGTTGTAATGTTTTAAATAATTCAACAATATACAACACAACCAGTTATTACGCAAATATAATGTTATATAGCTTTTTACAGATTTTTATAATCAATAATACAACAATTATTTTTTTCCCAGTTTCAAGTTATGTTCATTACAGAAGAAGTGATACCTGGTCACAAACATACAGAAATTAATCCTCTTCATCACTATCATCGGATAGATTACCGGTACTTGGGTTGTTATCGCAACCACTGATTTGGCACTCGCCACAAGCGGCTGAACAGGGCATTCCATTACGCTTGCATCCACATCTTGAAGTAGCACATTTCGTCTTGCAGGAGCAGCGGATCATGTTGAGTAGATAATTTGGAGCTGGTGGCTTGTCGCAGGCTGTAGGGTAGTAGGAATTATTCTTTACATACCAACCCCACTGTTCTGCATCGATCTTCTCTTCTGTAGACTTCCAGATTAGTATTTGAAAGTATGTGCGAAAGCTGTGGTACTTTGTGGACGCATCGGTAGGTGGCAAACGTTCGGGTGTAACAAAAGATTTAGCTGTAGCTACCTTTTCAACTAACATTCGATGACGTAGTGCGTTAGTGGATTCAAGTGTTTTGCAGCCATACAACAGAAGCATTGCCTTTCTTCCAGCGGCTTCAATGTCAGAGTGTTGGCAACAATCAGAACAGAATGTATTTGCAACTGAACGGAGTTCAGCCACCTTCATCAGTGTGTCGAATGCTTTGGCTTTACCGATCGAAAAAATTCTGGATGTGCTATCACAGCCCGTGAAAGCATGCACAAACAGGAGATACTTGCAGATGTCATTGCCTAACAATGATTGAATGCTGAGAATATCATACACAGGATTAGGAGATGGTCCCCGTCTTATATCGCTGCGATAGTACAACTTGAAACCACTGTCCTTGGCATGGTACAGAAGGAGAATCAGCAAGTCGGTGTCTTCCCCTATTACTGTTGTAGTTGCATTTTCTGATGAGGAAACTGCTGCACGAACGATGTCCACATCAGCATCCCCATCTGCGTTGTGAACAGTACACCCGTGCTTCTTCAACATCTCACCTACGAGGGAAATAAATGCTTGCTTGTTGTTTTCATTAGCCAAGAAGTGTTCCTTCTGGCCAACAAACTTCATGCTTGGACTGAGATTCACATTTCTGCTTGTCTTGGTGCTGCGTCTTCTGTGGGTCATGTCCTTGATCGTAGGAGAGCTGCTGTAGCCATCAAAAACAATGATTGCTTTTCCATATGTTTTCAGAGTGTGAAATGATCCCAGCATTAAAACAATGTCCTGCAGGTCTCTCTGTTCATTGATGATTTGGGAAGCTTTCCAGAACAAAGGCTGATCAAAGGTAATAATGCATGGGACTTTTTGATCGCGTGCTATCTTGCTCAAATATAGTAATGTCGAAAATATGCAGGTCATGTCAGTTGGCGACATATCTATGATGGGAAGGAACGTGATCGACGCCACACCTGGATGTGAGACACTTGATCCACCGTGAATTGCCTGCATTGTTCCGGACCAACTTGGACCTGATCTTTCTGCTGAAGATATCTGCCAGAGAAGACTAAGTCGACTTATGGTGGCAGTGGGTACTGGAAGTTCGCGGAATGAGATGTCCCTCAACATGCTTCTCGCGTGTCTATATTCCCTAATGTCAACGGTTGCAATCTTCTTAATGTCATTGTCACCAACATTACGCCTGTGAATAGAAGGGTGGATCTTGATCTTCGGAGTTATTGCGGCAATCATACCCATTCCATGAAAGGTATTCTTCCCATCCAAAGTGCAGACATCATGATCGACGTTATCTGCTGCTAGAAGGACTGCAGTGTTTTCATCAACAGTAAAAGAGCCAGACCCACTTGCCAGCGCCGCGTTTCTTTCGAATCTTGTTACTTCTGCATACGACGAACAGTAACCCAGCTGATGGAGAACGTCAATAAGGTACCTTGACCTAAAGTTGTGGTGTAGCTGAACCGACAAACCGATCTGTAGTGGACATAGTAATCCTCTAGGACGGGTTGCTTGCATAATGCTCTGCCCAATTGCACCTATTTTTCTTGAAGCATCCTGTCCCGCAAATGCTTTTGATAATAGCAATTTCAGACTGTTGGGAATGTAATCAAGAGCACTTTCTGCAGTGATGTCATTTGGAGATGGATACACATCTTTTCTAGGCGAGTCGACAGACTTGATATCACTTCTGATTATTTTTGCAGCAGCTTCTACTAGGTAAATCTTCTGTAGCTCTATATCTATATCACATTCTTTCGACTTTTTGTGATAATCTATAAGAATTTCATTAGCTGTCTCTCGTAGTGTTACTACATCTGCCTTCCCACTTTCACCTGATATTATGATCTTGTCTCCGTAACGTTCTAAAAGCTTTCTCTTCATGTGCCTGCGTTCGTAGACAGAGCTCTGACTTCCTTGAAGATATTCCTCCATTTTGGAAATTAGGTCTCCAATCAACAGTTGTTCATCATCATTCTCTTCCAGGTAAGCACAGGTCTGAAGGAATGCTTGGTGTTGCTCTTCATTAGTTGGTCTCCCTTTCTTCGAATCATGATCGTCGGAGGAGTATGCGCGAGGAATGTTTTTTCCACTTCGAAAATTTACGCTGCAGGTGTGATGGTAGACACAATCTGCAGCAGGAAGATCACGAAGATAATACTCCAGACGGCCTTTTACATTAAACGACCATTCATCGCAGCGGCTTTCACAGCACCTTTTTATGGTTTCGGAGAACTCTGTAGTTCTTATTTTGACATGCTCTGATTTTGGTTTGTGTTTGGAAAAAAAGTCCACAAAGGTATCACAAAACAAACAGTGAGTAGCACTGGAAAATGCGTATTCATGAAAACGAGCACTTTTCCTTGGTATTGCCTCGGCTGCGGTCTGTCGCTTCTTTATTTCAATGGTCTTTTTATCCGTAAACCTTTTCCTACATACAACGTGAACACTTATTCCAGCTGTTGCAACAACATCGCTTCCACGGCTGCGGCTGGATGCATTTATACCATCTGCTCCTTTTTGCGAGATGTGAACCACTTCCTGTCCGCTGTCCAATTTCTCCTTACAAATCACGCACAATTCTTCAGGGGTCTGCATTCTTGAAGGCGGACGCACACCGAGTCAGCCGTACACCGAGTCAGTCTGAAACAGAAAACACAAATTAATAAACTGTGTTGCAGTATTTAAAAGGAGTACATAATAACAGTTTTAAAGAAAATGACAAGCACAAATACGCAGATTTGATAGTGGGTAGTAGGAATTAAAGAGTTGTATATAATATAAGTTTATAAAGATGTAGCAATGTCCATTCTCACATACACTCCATACAGTATATTTTATTTACATTACGTGACGTCATAGTTTAATACTAGCCGCCTAATACAATTTTTAGTGTCATATAGGTTAATTTAGAAACGAAAATGTGTTTTAAAACATTTTACTGATCAAGAAAAACGTCATAACTCTCTCTACAAAGCGAAATTAAAATTTATTGTATTTCGTAGGAAACTGCCAGTCCGCCATTTTGAATTTCATTTTTGGGGGTGTTCCCGGGGTCCAATTTTGTCGGATTTTGGATATGTTATTCTGCAATGGTTCCTGAGCTGGAAACAGTTTAGAAAGCTTCTGAAGCAATTTTGCCCAGGTTGAAGCTATTTTTGCTCTAGATTGCCTGGACTAACTTGGTTCGGTTCATGAAGCTATCATAACTGATACGCATCTTATCACTTGTATATAACCTAAACCAATGTAACTAAGGTTATATACAGTTGATCTAACCGAGCATTCAATAATTAAGGGGGCAGATAACGGAAAAGCATTATATATATATATATATATATATATATATATATATATATATATATATATATTAAACATGTCATCGAAGGTTTTCTTACATCCCAAAAATGTCCCCCCACCCAACCCCTAAAGAAACCCTCCTCTGCTGGATAAAATTCAAGCAGTAAAGGGGTAAATTAGTTTAGGTTAATTAGATTTTTAGATATACAAATTTTAAAAAATTGGTACTTCGCTTATGCGGAGATGCGCACGTGTGTGTGTGTGTGTGTGGTGTGTGTGTGTTTGGGAATATGCGTGTATTCTCTGCTATTTTGGCATGCCATTTAAAATTAAATGTTCCTTTATTATAACCATTTTTCTGAGAAATGGTTCATCTGAAAATGAACATAATAAAAAGCACATTTTCTACACACACACACACACACACACATATATATATATATATATATATATATATATATATATATATACAGTGGGGCCGTAAGTTTCCATACATAGGAAAATAAACATTTTTTTATGGACAAACCATTTTTATTTATATAATATGCTCTACATGGTTGCCATTGTTTTGAAAACACATTTCAATACGTGTTCCCCACTGTTGATGAACACGCATTAGCACAGTTGACGTTATGCTTGTAATGGCGTTGGTGATACGTTCCTTTAGATGATTTATGTCTCGTATCTTTTCCTGATACACCATGGCCTTCAAGTGCCCCCAAAGATAGAAATCAAGGGGGGTGAGATCTGGGGATCTGGGAGGCCACTCCACAGGACCACGCCGACCAATCCAAGCATCCGGAAACTGCTGCTGATCCAAATACCGACGCACGTGAAGACCATAATGAGGTGGAGCTCCATCTTGCTGGAAGTAAACTGGGAAGTTACCTTCCTCGTTTAGCAGGGATGGGAAAATCTCTTCTTGCAACATGTTAAGATACCTTTCGGCATTAAGATTTCCACTGACAAAAAAAATTGGTCCAATAATTCTGTCACCCCATATCCCGGCCCACACCATCACTTTACCGGCACCTTGCATCTTCGTCGGACTCAGCCAGTTAGGGTTAGCATTACTCCAATAACGTATGTTTTGCCGATTAACCTCTCCATTGATGTAAAAATTTGCTTCATCAGTAAACAAGATCTTACGTCAAACGCATATTCTTAGGGTATCTGAAACATAAAAACAAACGTTTAATTTTTCCTATGTATGGAAACTTACGGCCCACCCTGTATATATATATATATATATATATATATATATATATATATATATATATATTATTATTTAAATGAAATATTTTTTTGTTAAAAAGGGGGTAAAAAAAAAAATTTGAAGTTCAGATTTGCTGGGACTAAAACTCATTAATCTCGCACTTTTTTTTTTCTTTTTTTTTTTGATATATGATTCCATTTTGAAAAGTTTTCCATAATCTTCACTTCTAAATGGACAAGAATTATTTTTCTTTTTAATAATTATACAGCTGAATCTGAAGACGAAATTATTAAAACGTTCTCCTCATTTATTATGAACTTCATTGCAAGTTCTGCTCCGCCCACTTCTTTCTTTTATATATATATATATATATATATATTATATATATATATATATATATATATATATATATATATATATATATATACAGGGTGGGCCGTAAGTTTCCATACATAGGAAAAATTAAACGTTTGTTTTTATGTTTCAGATACCCTAAGAATATGCGTTTGACGTAAGATCTTGTTTACTGATGAAGCAAATTTTTACGTCAATGGAGAGGTTAATCGGCAAAACATACGTTATTGGAGTAATGCTAACCCTAACTGGCTGAGTCCGACGAAGATGCAAGGTGCCGGTAAAGTGATGGTGTGGGCCGGGATATGGGGTGACAGAATTATTGGACCAATTTTTGTCAGTGGAAATCTTAATGCCGAAAGGTATCTTAACATGTTGCAAGAAGAGATTTTCCCTTCCCTGCTAAACGAGGAAGGTAACTTCCCGTTTACTTCCAGCAAGATGGAGCTCCACCTCATTATGGTCTTCACGTGCGTCGGTATTTGGATCAGCAGTTTCCGGATGCTTGGATTGGTCGGCGTGGTCCTGTGGAGTGGCCTCCCAGATCCCCAGATCTCACCCCCCTTGATTTCTATCTTTGGGGGCACTTGAAGGCCATGGTGTATCAGGAAAAGATACGAGACATAAATCATCTAAAGGAACGTATCACCAACGCCATTACAAGCATAACGTCAACTGTGCTAATGCGTGTTCATCAACAGTGGGGAACACGTATTGAAATGTGTTTTCAAACAATGGCAACCATGTAGAGCATATTATATAAATAAAAATGGTTGTCCATAAAAAAATGTTTATTTTTCCTATGTATGGAAACTTACGGCCCACCCTGTATATATATATATATATATATATATATATATATATATATATATATATATATATATATATATATATATATATGGGATGAATTTCACACTTAAACACGTGAAATGAATGAATGATGCAAATATATTTTGTGGACCAAAATAACGCGGCAACTTGAGTTTGTGACATCAAACGTAAACAAGACTCAGTTAGACCTACTCTTGGCCAGGCCTGCTTCGTAGTTGAAGGGCTAAAAAGGCTTAGCCATTCGTCTGGACACTCAACACAGGGCAGCAGGGTCTTAACTTTAGGCTTTTATCATGAATCTAGCTCACAATAAGATTGATTAACGCTTAGATTGTGGCCTTGGTTTGAGCTCGTCACATCAATGCTAGCCTAGGGCAATACAGTAAAAAAATTGCAGTGATTGAAGGCTAATTCTTTCCTTAAGACTTGTAAATAAGTAAATTTAATTTAGCATAGCCTTCTAACATCCATAAAATGTATTTTCTCGTATATACAGGATGGGAGAAAAGTTTTTAAGGATTTTATACGTAAAAATAATTTGTTGATAATAAATAAATTCCAATGATATCACTGCAGTGTATGCGATACTTCTCAAAGCAACTATACAAGGCCAGGAATGACCCTGGGCTAGAACAGGAAGCTCTAGGCCCTAGCACCATTCAGCCCTATGTCAGTAAAGATGGAATACAGCAATGAAGAGAAAGTGTATCTTGTATCGTGGGCTATTTCTTATAATAATTGTGAAGAAAGTTTGCGTTTATTCCAACAAAAATATAATAAACCATCACCAAATGCAACCACTCTTCGATACTGAAAGCTCAAACTTTTGAAAACAGGGAGCCTGGTAAAAGATCGTCCAAAAAGCGGAAGGCCAGTAATGGTGACGGGAGACAACAACAAAGAAAATGTCCTCGCCACTTTTGAAGTCGATCCAACAACTTCAATGTGAAAAGTCGCAGAGGAATTGGGTATTTCCAAATTTTCAGTAGCAAAAATATTAAAATTATAGGGGTACCACGATTACAAACCAATTTACTCTCAGCTCATATACGACGATGACTCTGATAGACGGCTGCAATTTGTTGAAACAATGAGACAAAAGTTCAACAGTGATCCAGATTTCGTTCGAAAGATCAAATTTTCAGATGAATGTTTTCGGTTTAATGAGTAAAGGAAACAAACACAACGTTCACTACTGGGCGAAAAAAATCCCAAAATACGATTGGGTAAACCCGTTAAAACTTCTGCACTAACAGTTTGGCGTGCATTGGTTATTGAGGACTCGTTTCCTTTGACATATCGAGAGATACGATGGATGGAAAACGCTATTGCCAGGTGTCATGGGAACCTTCCTGTCTTTTTAGTTTTTTAAATAAAATATTGTGGTTCACTCTATCATATGCCTTACTTATATCTAGGAAACAACTATAAATAGTTGAATTACTGTCAATGTATTTAGATATTGTTTCTTTAAGTATATAGATACACAGGTCATTTGAGTGGGATCTTTTGAAACCAAACTGATTCGGAGATGTCCATAGGTAATCATTTAATCGGAGTAACAAGAGTTTTTCTAGTAGTTTCGAGAAGCAGG
>JAJOZX010006421.1:42500-72500 GCA_023014485.1 Bathynomus jamesi | reverse complement strand
TAAAACCCAAACCCGTAAACGTAGGCTTCCGGTATGTAGAAGTTAAAACGGTCGAGCCAGATTTGGAGACCAAAACATCAAGGAAAGGAATAGAACCTTCAACTTCCTTTTCCTGCGTAAATACAATGTTCTTATGCAGTGTGTTCAGAAAACTTAGAAACTGAACTGATTGATTATCCGTTTGGAATAAAGCAAACGTATCATCAACATAACGTCTATACAATTTCGGCTTGAGTGCCCCCCTCACCTTAAGCCGAAATTGTACAGACGTTATGTTGATAATACGTTTGCTTTATTCCAAACGGATAATTATAAATAATCAATCAGTTCAGTTTCTAAGTTTTCTGAACACACTGCATAAGAACATTGTATTTACGCAGGAAAAGGAAGTTGAAGGTTCTATTCCTTTCCTTGATGTTTTGGTCTCCAAATCTGGCTCGACCGTTTTAACTTCTACATACCGGAAGCCTACGTTTACGGGTTTGGGTTTTAATTTTTATAGTTTTTGCGATTTTAATTACAAATTAAGTTCCATTCGCACTTTGGTGCATAGAACTTATAATATTTGCTCGAACTTTGCTCTGCTTCATAATGAGTTTGAATTCCTTACTGATTTTTTCTTTAAAAATGGTTTTTCACGGGATCTTGTACGAGGTATTATTGGTAAATTTCTTAATAATGTATATTCCTCCAACCTTATCCCAACGTATGATGTTCCTAAGAATTGTAAATATCTTGTTTTACCTGATCTTTACCATTTTAACACTTTTGTGAAAAGCAATTGTTGAGTGTGGTGAGGAAATTTTATTTCACACTGATTTTAAGGTTGCTTTTATAAATAATAATACCCTTGGATGTTTTTTCCGATGTAAGGACGAAATTCCCCCTGCGATGAGCTGTTCTGTTGTTTATTTGTTTACCTGCCCTGGGTGTTCCCAGGGGAACTACGTTGGCAGCACAGTTTGTTCTTTGCAGGCGAGATTTTGCTCCCATATGGGTATTAGCCATAGGACAGGGAAAGTTTTATCGAAAAAGGAACAGTCTGCCATTAGAAATCATTCTGTCAAGTGTAAGATTGACATTTCCGTTAATAACTTTAAAATTCTTAAATCATTAAAATGCCCGTCCTCCCTCCGTATTTACGAATCTTTGTGCGTTAAATTTATGAACTCCAGTTTAAATATTGATTCTAGCTGTTACCCCCTTTATATTAATTAGAATACCTACAAACTAAAATTTTTTTTTTTTTTTTTTTTTCCTTGTGACCCTGTCTCCTTTTCACCTCAGTTTTTTGTGGCTGTCAAGTGAGCATGGTATGTTTGGTGCACTTTTGTTTTTTTTCGTTTAACTTTTTATTAGTAAAGTTTTTTTAACTATTTTATGTTTGAATGTTTTCAGTTTTTAAGTTTTATTTTTATCATTCGTATATTTTTGTCATTTATATAATTTTTACTTTTGATTTGTTTTGGCTTATGCCTCTTTTATGCTCTGTAATTTTAAATTTTATTCTTGAACAGTTTTAATTTTGCATTTTAAATTAGTTTTAGTTTTTGACATTCATATATTTTTGTCATGCATTAATTTTAGCTTTTATTTATTAGGCCTTGAAAATGGGTAGAGTTGCCCGAAACGTCGGCTGCAGCCAAATATAATGACTTTCTTGCTCTACGTCTTCGTTTTTATCATATATATATATATATATATATATATATATATATATATATATATATAAAATTTAGGGTGGTTCAAAAAAATTGAAAATGAAAAATATATTTTCATGACATTTGCCCATATTCAACAACCACTAACGATGTTGGAATTAAAAAACTGGATCGATTCGCGTATATTTAGAGGTGGCGCAACTCGAAGTCTTAGTATCATTATGTCAGAACCATGAGATTTACCATTTCTATGGTTGAACAGTATCCATGTTTGTGCCATTAGAAGTTCGCTGTAAACAGCGAATGTCTCTCCCTTAGCTGTGCCTCTCTAATTCGTCTTCTTTGATTTCTCCCAAATAATGACTTATACTGTACGTACAGAGTAAATCACTCTGACGTCATAAAGTAACTTAATTTCCTTCCATACCTTGAATACTGAATCACGTGTTTAGTATGTGGATATCTTTCGTATTCAATGTATGGTAAATTCTTTAATAATAATAAAAACTTCACACTCTATAAGTCATTATTTATATGTTGTGTCCTGTCTGGTGTTATGCAATATAAATATTATTCAACCCTACTCATTCATACATCCATGTTCTTTCTTGACCGCTATCCTTTATTAATGTTATTACTTATTCATTCATCTACCTATTGTGTACTTATGCCCTATCAACTTATCAGTCTGTTTGCTCGTGTCTAGATTACGCACACAACTTATTGTGTGACGACTGTGTACACTACTTTGTGCAGTCGTACATGTAAACACGTCCACGTGTATGCTTTATACTTTTTCTTTTAACTATTTCACCTCTCGCAAGGTACTCGTTAATGCTGACTGAGTGTTCGAATTCCGATATCGTCGCCAAAACCAAGCATCTGAATTCGAAAATCTCCTCTCTTGCTTCTACTACAAATTTATAACATTAAGATGTTATGTATATTATACATATTATCTGTATTATGTTATCATTAATGTCCGTGTACTTCCAAATGAAAAGTACACCGTATTTTTCTCCGTTTTCATCATCGCTAGCTTTTAGGCTTTCAAATCATGATAACCAACCATTCCTCTAATAATATTAGACATAATTTGGCGTAATTATTGTTAACTATAAATATATAACATTGTTGTTAATCCCCTTTAAATTATGGAACAACGGAGAACTCTCCTCCATTATTTAAATTACATCACCTATTTCGATTACTTCACTATCAGATATGTCAATTAACAAATTGCTAAAATTGTAATTAACGGTAATTAATGTACTTAATAATTAATATGTTATTAATGTGCTTAATGTACTCAGTACATGTCGGTCCCCCGACATTATGTCGCCACCCAAAAGTGTATACCTTACAAAAATTAGTATTTTTTTTTAATCTTTTTATCTTTCTAAATTTCGTTGTATACTTAAATTATGCTTGACGTCAGAATTCTTCAGCTCTCCAGCTAAAGTGGGAGCTTAACCTTCAACTGCATTCCCCCAAAATTGAGGCTTATTTATTTCTTGTATTGTAAATTAATTCATTCCTGCCTGAGCCTTTACCCGAGGAGGCCGAACCTCCCTCACTTTGAATTCCTGCCTGAGCCCTTGATACCAGAGGTGGCTCCTCTCTCATTTTAAATTCCTGCCTGAGCCCTTGATACCAGAGGTTGCACCCCTCCCTGTAAATTCCTGCCGTAACTCTTACTCGAGGAGGACAAGCCTCCTCGCTTTCAATTCCTACCTTAACTATTGTCAAACGGGGTCGAACCTCTACCCCTGTAAATTCCTGCTTGAGCTGTTGTTGTAAGAGGTAAAACCTCTCCCTGTAAACTTCTGATTACACAGGTCAACAAAAAAACTTTTTTTTTTCGTTGCCAAGGAAATTCGTACGAATTTAGGGTATTTTGGGGTTGCTGAATTCCAAAATGAAAGTAGTTTTTCCGATTTGGCTCTAGTTCTTGAGATAATGAATACCCTCAATTAATAGGAAACGTAACCATAACGCGTGCATATGGGAAACTACCGGAACATTCTAGATGGTGAGACCGAATAAAATGCCATTATGTATTTCATGTGTTTACTTTTGTATGATTTGAGACAATTTCAATGCGATTTGTAAGTAGGCTCCGCCTGAACATTAAATTTTTTGCATTTTTACGTGTTTCAATGGGTACCAATTATCTCATAAATTAGAGCCAATCTAGCAAAACCGATGTCATATTCGGAATCAGCACCACAAAGTTACCCCAAAATCACTCTAATATGATTGGCAATAAAATGAGTGTTGACCAGTGTTATCAGTGCTTCGTTCTGTATATACTTTGTGAATAAAAAATTTGAGTGAACTAAAACTCCATTTTTTTGAAGTGAAGTGTTTCCATTCACCCCTTCGGGAAAAAACCTGGTAGAAACTGTTCATTGGTACTCGGATGCTCTCGGCTAAGGCCGAGCTTACCCAACAAGGACCACCTTCGTTGGATTGTCCAAAGTGCATTAACCCTAAAAAGTCGCAAGCGGGCAGAGGCTCGCACAACCTATGCGCGACAATTATACAGTTTGGGGTGGTAAATTTCTTCAAACTTGCGCCACCCTTAATAATGGATTTAGCTTAAACTGGGTCTTAGGTTCTTTTTCTATATAAAGGAGAAAATACCTCAGGAGCTCTTATTTGTGCATTTTAAATATTTACCACTTTATTTTCTCCCTTACCTTTCGATCTGTACGTATCTCCCTCTACCTCCCCCATTTTACCCTGTCCACTTGGATGCTGGTAGTAAATAATAATAATTATAATATATGAGTATATAAGTGGTTGTGAAATATAATTGGACGCTTGGAAGTGAAAGTGATTCAAGTTCAATTTTTATGATTTTTGCCTTTTGCCAAAAAGTGACTCAAGTATTTGAATTCGCACTCTGCACGCTGACTGGGTGCCCACGAAGTGACTCAAAGGACTCAGTGACTCAAATTTCACTTTGTGGGAAGTAGAAAACCATAATCAGAGATGACTCAAGTGCTTAAATCAGTTATTGAGTCTTGCAGTTCTGAATGCATTTGAATACTTCCACTTCCATAATGTTATATAAGATTCATTCGAGGGATGTTAGTAAATAAATAATAATGATAAATAAAGAACGGTGGAGAAATAAAGTTAGGAACAACTGTATAAAACTCCCCCCCCCCCCCCCCCCCATCTTTCTCCGGAAGCTGAAGCAATTCATCATTTGTCAAACACCAGTTAAGTATCTGTCAACCTTAATGAACTTTCTAGATTAAGTACACTAATAAGACTTTTCTTAGATCAATTACCAATTACCCTCTTTTACTCTTGTCGATATTAACAAAGTCTCCTCTTTTTCCTCTCACCCCCCCCCCTCTTTTCCGTCCCAAACCATTTCCTTCATTTCCCCTCACTTACCCTCTGTCATCCTTGACGCTCAGGGGGCACCACCCTTCACCCACTAACCTCTCCTGTCGAACTGGACGCTGAGGGGCCGCTGCCCTTACACCCCCTCCTCCTTCACCCCCTGATTTGGGGTGGATGCGTACCATACTATTTAACCGATTCCTGTTTAGTTTCCGCAAGCATAGAGCCAACCTACCTAACCTGCTGGAGTTCTTTCACAACATCTAATTACGATCGTTCCAGGGCAGCAGACGAAATATACTTAACTTCAAAAAAGTGCCATACAAGCGACTTACGTAAAAAAGTAATTAATGGTGAGGCCTCTGGGTGGGTGCCAGTATCAAGTGGCGCCCCACAGGGGTCAATTTTAAGACCACTATTTTTATTATTTACGTAACCGATATAGACATAGGTATATAAAGCACTATTTCAAAATTCGCCGAGTTCACCAAATTAGGTTCCTCTGTAGACAATGCAAAAGATATTTTGAAAATTCAAAGACTTTTAATTACCACTTAACGAATGCCTTTTAACGTAGACAAATGTAAAGTGATGCACACAGGGACTAGGAACCTATATGCTAACTATGCATTGAATGGACAGAACTTGCAACGACCAACTTGGAAAAGAACTTGGGTGTATTTATAAGTATTGATCTCAAGTTGAAGTTGAAAAGAATATAATAAAATGCTGATCTATATCAAAAGGCAATTCTCGTACCGGAGCAAAAACTTATTCTCCCTCTCTACACTGCTTCAGTTAGGTCTCATTTTGGATATGTTCCACAAAAGATTGAAACTGTTCAAGTTAGAGCGACTAAACTTATTCCGTATGTCCATCATAAAATCGTTGATTCGCCGATCTTAATTTGTATTCCTCAGAAAACTGTTGACTCAGAGGCGAACTCATCCATGTCTTTTAAACTTCTGAATAGGATTGAAAATGTTGATTGCTCAAAACTTTTTATACTAAACACGAACGTGACTCGCAAAACAACTGCTGGAAACTCGAACCAAAACGGTAAAATACACAAACAAAAAAAAAAAAAAAAAAATCTTTCCAGAAAAATAATACAAGTGACGGAGTTTTACAATAGTTTCAATATTTTTCTCTACATTTAAGCTATTTAATATGGCAACAGTATATTAACAGGATTCTAATCTGAATATAACGTTGGAAGCATGGACGCTTTTTAGGTAAAATTAATGGAATTCAGTTTATTTATTATTATTATATAAATAAACTGAACTCTCTCTCTCTCTCTCTCTCTCTCTCTCTCCTCTCTCTCTCTCTCTCTCTCTCATAGATGGGAATTCTCAGGAGTCAAAATCTCCGAATAGCTAATTAAATTTTGTGAAGCCACTTCTCTCTCTCCTATTCTTTTTTTTCTTTTGCTCCTTCCTTTTATTTTTTTTAATCAAGAGACTGCTGCTTGAGAGAGGCCTAGTTAACCCATTCAGGACCACCGGTACAAATTGGTAGCGTTTCACATACACTACTTCATAACTTAACCCTACAAAAAATTCCGCCCTTAAAGGGTTAAGATAGAGTAGAAGTAGTATTGTTCCTTTTGTAATAAATGTAGTAGAAAGCGCTGGTCGGATCTGGTTTCAGAACACTGGGAGTTCTCAGATGATACCCCGTTGGTAGAGATGGGAAGCTTGATGGGATCTCTCGGGAGCCAAAACCTCCGAATAGATGTTTTCAATCTTAGGGACCTACTTGGGTTTATAGTGTAGGAATGTTAGTACTTTTTAGGTAAATTGCAATAAATGTAGTAGGAGGTGCTGGCCGGGTCTGGTTTCAGAGCACTGGGAGTTGTCAGATGATGGGAAGTTTGATGAGATCTCTTAGGAGTCAAAACCTCGGAATAGTCATACTCATCTCCAGGGGAGCTACTTAGTTATAGTGGAACTTTTGTTTTAAATATTGTACATCAAATTCCCCATTATTCCCCATTATGCACAGGGAATTCTTAAGTTGTAAATCTGGCCAGTTGGAGGTACCCTCTGGACCAGTGCTCCTTTATGTTTGTTTAAAAATTTCCTCCTACACTCAGTCCTCCCCCCCCACTTTAGAGATATTCCTCTGATTGTTTTGTGCCCCACATAGCATGATCAACTATGGAGCAACTCATTTTTGATCACTTGCCTCCATAAACTCCTCTTAGTGGGAGACTCTCGAATTCGCCGTAGTCGCAACAACGGATCACCCACGAAACGCTTTCATTCTCCATAAGAGACAAGTACACGGGGATAGATACAGGTAGTCAGGGACCCTCCACTGATATTCCGCGCCGGAAAGAGATTTCTCTAGTCTCGTGGTGGCACAACGCCGCGAAGTATGAACAACCAGTGATGTAGTCGAGATCACCATGGACAAGATCGAGACCGATCTCGAGTCCTACATCACTGCTCAGCAGTGTAGTCGAGACCACCATGGCCGAGACCAGAAAAAAAGGTTTCGAGACCGGTCTTAAGTCCTACATCACTGTGAACGACTTAATATATCGCTTGCCGCATAAACACCTTTCGCGGCAGGAGACCCAAGTTGAAACTCGCGACATTCAAAGAATTGGCAGACACATACACATGACAGACGTCCAACTACAGAAAACACGCTCAGACACTCGCCTACCTTGTTAATAGATGAAATAAGTATTTTATAAAAATGCATAATATTATCTGGTTAATTCGTATGCTTTATCTACGTAATTCCTATGCGAAGGACGCAATATACAGGGGTTTTTTAACGTGCAATTCTAAAAAAAATTGTCCGGTTCTGTAGGCAAATGTGTGCAGTTCAAAGATGTATTTTGTAGGCTTTACTAAATCAGAAATAGAGCAGTTATCATAAATTAAAGTTAAATCAGCTCTTTCCAGTTGATATGTAGAATATTATTCCAGCAATAACGTCATGCATATGAAAAGAATCTCTCAGACATATTGTCACCTGCTGTAAAGTTTAATTTAAGGTATGTTAGCCCATAAAGTACTTAGAAACTAAACAATAAAAGTTTAAAATTTATGTCCACAAAATTTTTTTATTAAAAACATATATATGTGAGTAGGATTGATGAGTAAATATCAGTGATGCGTGAGTGAGTAGGATTGATGAGTAAATAGTAGTGATGAGTGAGTAAGTAGGATTGATGAGTAAATAGCAGTGATGAGTGAGTAAGTAGGATCTACAGAATCTACAGAAGCTAAGGCTAACAAAGACCCTAAGATCCACTCTAAGGTTAGCCCGAGAGAAAGGAAAGAGTAGCGGGTTAAGAGAAGAGAAGAGAATAAGGGGTTAAGTAAGAGCAACACCTATCACTCATGGGTTAACATTCATTCAGAAAGAGAGGAAAAGTGTCTCACCATCATCATCCGCCGGCCACTGCCGACAAGTCAGAAAAATAGTCGGAGAGAATAGGAGAGGGGTGAAAGATGAAAAGAAGTAAAATAAGAACGCTTACAAACCATGCAAACACAGTCTTAACTCACTGTCATACCATGCAAACTACAAACATGCAAGAAGAGAGTTAGACATGCAAGGTAAGGAAAAAAAAAAAAAAAGTAGGTAAAGTTAAACAAAAAGTGGGTTAGTTTACGCTATGAGCTACATCTACATTCGTGTTAGTCTAATATTTTTTTTTTTTTTTTTTTTTTTTTATTGCTGGCATCACACGCTGGCATGTCACAAGCTGGCATTCATCGTCAACAGACTCATCCTCGAGCACCACCACCAGAGCTCCTGTTGTTAACTTTCTTTTTTAACTCTAAACAACGTTAATATTTTTAAAATGTCTGTCAAGACGGTTCTTAAACACATTAACGCTGGTAGAATGAACGACTGACGCGGGAAGATTATTCCATTTATCAATTACTTAAACGTAAAGAAGTTTTTAGCGATATTAGTAATGAAACGTCTGCCACGCAACTTGAATCCGTTATTGCGAGTATTACTATTATCGAAAGTGAACAATTTGTCAAAATTTACGTTATCGATGTTATTAACGATTTTGAAAACTTCAATAAGCTCCCCCTTAATCTCCTAGTTTCGAGTGAATACAAGTCTAACACTTTAATCCTATCTTCATAAGGCTTATTGCGCAATGCCGGAATAAGTTTCGTGGCACGACGCTGAACCCTTTCTAACCTATCAATATCCTCACGCAAGTACGGGCACCAAAACTGAACGGCATATTCCAAATGAGGCCTGACTAGGGACTTGTAAAGGGGCAATATAATATCCTTCGATTTAAATTCGAAATTACGCGCTATGAAGCCTAACATCCTATTAGCTTTTGCGCAAGACTCCAGGCACTGGTTCCTAACCTTTAAATCTTTAGTTACGCGTACGCCTAAATCTACTTCCTCGTCAACGCTCGCTAAATCCCTATCATCCATCGTGTACACGTAATTATTGTTGCGAGAACCTATATGCAAAACTTTACATTTATCTACGTTAAATTGCATCTGCCACTTATCCGTCCACTCCATAATCCTATCTACATCGTCTTGGATCCTATTTCTATCGTCCTCGTTAACAACCTTACCGCCTATTTTAGTATCGTCCGCGAATTTTGACACGTTACTAATCAATCCTACATCTATGTCGTTAATGTAAATTACGAATAACAATGGGCCTAACACTGAACCCTGTGGGACACCACTACCTACCTCTAACCACCCCGATTCACTACCATTAACTACGACCCTCTGCCTCCTAGCACGAAGCCATTCTTCTAACCAGTTAGCTACCTGACCGCGGATACCGTGCGCTTTAACCTTCGCAATTAGTCTCCTATGCGGAACTGTATCGAACGCCTTTTTAAAATCTAAAAGGATTGATGAGTAAATAGCAGTGATGAGTGAGTGAGTAGGATTGATGAGTAAATAGCATTAATGAGTGAGTAGGACATTGGCTAGTGCAGGATAAATTACTTATCTATCTGTGGCTTATAAAATGTTCAGTTCTAAAAATTCCTTAAAAAAAAGCCCTGGTAATATACCCGGGGTGTCAGGAAATGATTGCCCCCCCACCTGTAGAGCAAAAACTAGAAGAGATAGATAAAAACCGGCGAGACCACTTGAAAGAGCGTTAAAATCTGAATAAAAACCATTATATTCTGTTCCTGTGATTTTAATTCTTACCATTTTTTTCCCCACAGAAACCATGGCATCATTTATTTTGAACGATTCAGAGAAAAAGCGAGTTCTTGACCGCATTCGAGCTGTCACATTTCGTGAAGCAAAGGAAGCTGGTGCAACTTTCATAACTCGACACTGGGTGGCTGAGAGATTAAAAAGATCAGAAGACTTTGTCAAAAGGAATTGGAATAAGAATCCTGAAGATTGTGAAACAGAATTTCGAGGAGGAAGACCGGAGAAATTATCTCAAGAATCGAAAGACATTGTGCTTGCTGCATCACGGCGCCGAAAGAAGAGCTGCTCTGAGGTAGCGAAAGAGATACTTATCCGTCGTGGTAAGATAGTCAATCGGCAACTTGTGCATCAATTTCGAGTTCGCCAAGGCTTGAGTGCTTGGCATGAAATAGCTAAGCCACGGAAGAGTGATCTTAATATTGAAGATCGGCTATGGTTTTGTGATTATCTTGAGGAATGGACGGAAGACGATTTCCTTCACTTGGTTGTCAGCGATGAATTCTTCGTTATGTCTCCAGAAAACCAAATTTTCAGAATGATCGGGTTTGGGCAACAACTCCTGATGAAGTCCCAGACGACCAGAAGTATCGAGAAATAGTAAAAAATCCAGCATGTGGGTGGTTTTTCATTATGTTCTCTATTCGGAAGCTCATCTGGGTTATCAAACCAAGAGGAACCAGTTGGGATGGGCCTTATTTTCGAAATGTAATTTTAGCCCAACATGTAATTCCGTTTTTGAAAGACCCCGAGTGTGTTTTGGATGTTGAACAGGCAACCTTTCTTCACGACAAAACCCCCTGTATGAAAGCACTTGCGACTCAACAACTGCTTAAGGACAATAACATTGATTTTTCGGAAATAATGAATGGCCTGGCAATTCTCCCGATCTTAATGTCTGTGAACATGTCGGATCCATCATGAAGGATCGGGTGGAGTCCTTAATGCTGGAACAACCCATTCAGAATCGGTATTCAACAGAAATTATGACTGCAAAGATCAACGAAGTCCTTGAAGAAATGAGTCATGATACTGATCTCTTTGAGACACTTCTGGGATCATTCCCCCGTCGATTAATGGCCGTCAGAGCTGCAAATGGGGGCAACACCCGATATTAAAACAAATGTTTTTTTACTCAAAATTAAACGCTCTTTCGCGTGGTTTTGTCTGTTTTTTTCTATTCCTTTCAGTTTCTTCTGTACAGGGGGGGGGGGGGCAATCATTTCCTGACACCCTTATGATAATTCTTCGGTATGGTGGCTTTGGTCGGTTACGGTGAAATGATGCAATGACGAAATGGTGACTTCTTGTACATAATAAATAAATTAAAAATTCCTAAAAAAATATGCATGGCGTTGATTAGATTAGACAATTTAGTATTTATGCTATCCTTTATTTTCCACTGTCTTCTAATGCATAACTAAGTCCATGAGATAAATGTACGCAGGATGTGAATGAACTCTGAAGCTATTCTTTTCATTATACTTTTTCTTACTTTCTTATAAATCTTCTATCACCACTATTTTCGGTCAGCAGTGGCTGGCAGAGGAGGGAGAGAGCCTTCTATAAGTGTAAGCATGGTATAAATTTTCAGTGTGTATTTCTAACTTTTCTACTTCTTTCTTGGGTTAGCCTAGAATGGATTTTAGGGTCTTTGTTTGCCTGTAACTCTGTAACTCTCTCTTTGGGGTTGGGATTTCCAGGTATTTCTTGGTTCAGTCTTTTTAAACTTATCCACTTATCCATAACAGTATTTCAGTTTCACACACACACACACACACACACACACACACACACACACACACACACACATGTATATATATATATATATATATATATACTAGTGGCACTCAATATATTTTGCCCCTTTTTTCTTAGCTAAATAATAGGCCATGGGGCTGAAATGTCTTTTGGGCCGTAAGTTTGAACTTTCTGCGCTTCACATAACCGGATTTTTCCAGCTTGAACCTCCCCTCCTTGTATAAAACTGTTTTTAAACGCCCTTGTATAAAACTGATGGTTTCGAAAATGGCGTCTGACAGTGATGTGAGTCGTAAAGAGAGAGCTGTTATCGAGTTCTTAACCGCAGAGAAGGAAACAGTTGGAAATAATCACAAACGTCTACAAAACGTTTACGGAGATGCTGTTGTTGATCGAAGCAAAGTTGGACGCTGGTCTAAACGTGTGAGATCATCGGAGAGAGGGAGAGCCAGCCTCGATGATGAGCCACGCAGCGGCCGCCCGGCATCGGCTGTGACATCTCATACTGTGCAACGTGCTAACAGCATCATTCGAACAAATCGGCGCGTCACATACAAGGAGCTATCACTGGAGCATGACTTCCTTTCACGAATTATGACTGGGGATGATTCTTGGGTACACCACTTTGAACCTGAAACAAAACGCCAATCCATGGAATGGCATCACGCGGACTCCTCACGCAAGAAAAAGTTCAAACTGGCTCCCTCTGCAAAAAAGGTTATGGCCACCATCTTCTGGGACATGAAAGGGGTGATTCTAGTGGGCATTATGAAGAAAGGACAAACAATCAACTCGGAGGCATATATTGCTACCCTACAGAAACTCCAGAGACGTATAAAGCGAGTTGGACCGGAGAGAAAACTGGAAGACGTCCTTCTTTTGCACGATAACGCAAGACCACACAACAGTTTGCAAACAAGAGAGGTCATCACAAAAATGCGCTTGACTGTGTTACCCCACTCTCCATACAGCCCGGATCTGGCACCTTCAGACTTCCATTTGTTTGGGCCAATGAAGGATGCTATTCGTGGAAGAAAGTTTCAGAGTGACGATGAGGTTGTTGAAGATGTTAAGAGGTGGCTCCAGCGGAACCCAGCGGACTTTTACCAGCAAGGAATAAAGGCCCTTGTTTCGAGGTGGAGGAAAGCCGTAGAAAAGGATGGAGACTATGTGGAAAAATAAAAACTTGTGAAAAAGGTATGTAAATACTTGTGTGCAAAATTTCTGGAACTTACAAGGAAACTTGGAAAGAAAAAAAAAGGTGGGGCAAAATATATTGAGTGGCCCTCGTGTGTATATATAATATATATATATATATATATATATATATATATATATGTGTGTGTGTGTGTGTGTGTGTGTGTCTTGGTCTTCTGACTCCAAAGCTGTTTTCCTTCCGCACTGAGGATGTTCCTTGTCCAACCTACAATTTAGTAACACTGCGTGCACATTCTGCCTTTCCTATTTTTTTCAATCTTGTTTTGATGGTTATAGGATTTAATTCGAAATTAGGGAGTATTATTTCCTAAATGTAAATGACGGTGCACCTCTCTTTTTTTTCCCCATCGAGTGCAGATTTAATTTACATAATCTTTTCCACTAATTTAGTTCTCTGAATCCATTGATTTTTGCTGTGAAGTTTCTCAGAATTCTTTCTAAATATATCCCCGACCAAATATTTGAAGGGGTCACAGTTGATGCGTTGTCTGTTCATCCGTCCGTTCGTCTGTTCGTCACACTTCGTTTCCGGGGTATAATTTTTGGACCGTTTAACATAAATCTATGAAACTTTACATAGGTGGATCATGAATAGATAGATGATGTGTCATGAACAAGAATCATATCCCTGCATCAAAGGTCAAATGGAGTTCCATGCCATAACTTTTGAACCGCTCTACTTGTATGGATCATTATAATACGATGTGTTTCAAACAAGACGCAGGTCCCTGCATTAAAGGACAAGGTTCCAAATAGAGGCCAAAGGTTAAATAGAACTCAAAAGTGAAATATAGGTCCATGCCATAATTTTTGAACTGCTCTACTCAACTTGATGAAAATTCACACACATACTGATCATCGCAAGACTCGGGTCCCTGTATCAAAGGTCAAGATCACAAATAAAGGTCAAAGATCAAATGTAGGTCCACTGAACATAAATTGATGAAAATTCGCACACATGTGGATGATCATAAGACGATGTGTTTCAGAAATACTCGACTCCCTGCATCAAAGGTCAAGGTCCCAAATACAGGTGAAGGGTCAAATAGAGGCCACGCCTTAGCTTTTGAACTATTCAAAGTAAATTGGTGACACTAAACACATACGTGGATGATAAGACGATATATTTCGAGCAACGCTCCCCCTGCATTAAAGGTCAAGGTCACAGAGGTCAAAGGTCAAATGGAGGTCTATGCCATAACTTTTGAACCACTCCACATAACTTTATGAAGTTTCACACATCAATACATCATCATAATGCGACGTGTTTTGAACAAACTCGGGTCCTTGCATTAAAGGCCAAGGTCACAAATAGAAGTCAAATATGTCATGAAAAGTGGCTTATTTCTTGTTTAAATTAATTTAATATGCGGTCTTTGCATTAATTTCTATCGTTTTACATTGATTTACTTCGTTAATTGCTGCATAGGTAGCTTGGACCGAGACAAGAGCACAGTGCACGCGGACATTTTGAACAAAGAGGAGGAATTTTGGAATAACTCCAGGTTTACAGTAATTAATGTACTAAGCAAAGGAATCATTACAGTCTTGTCCCTAATTTTAAAGGTCTTCAGCATCTGTCCAGTTATTCTTTTTGCTTTGTTTATTGCTATCTTATTTTGTATCTTCATTAAAACTCCTAAATCTTTTTGAGATTCTCTGAAGTTCCTGTCCATTTGGGGGCAAAGTAGTTCAAAGTAGTTCTCTTCGTTTTTTCCTATCTTAAAAGAGTTGAAAACTTTTGGTGTCAAATTTCCTAGTATCGTCTTCTGACTATCTTTGTATTCTATTTATACATACTTTTAAAAAGTATATATTACCTGGCGTTTTAATTTTTCTGCTAGTTTTTGTATCATCAGCAAAGGATATTACTGTATTTTGTTAGTTGCTTCATTATCTACAGTGTATCTGTAAACATGATTATGAATAATGGTGACACAAATATAACCGTTCATTGTGTTACACTCTTGGACATTTTACTAATAAAAACCGAATTTACATTCGTCAGTTCGGTTTCTTTTGACGATTAAAGCAATTGGAATTTATGGACGAAATAATTTGAAAAAGTATGAGACGGAACTGATTACATTATTCGATACTTTCATTCTCTCAAAATAAAACGCATGTGCAAATCTATCTGCGCTAACTGTGGCGAGTTGCATGTTAACCTATAACCGAGTCTTGTAATTTGGACTTGAGTTTTGGGTGGTTAAAATACTTCAAGATCTTCCATGATAGTAAATAGGTTTTAAAAGGTTTATATACCTTTATTATTAATCAGTTGACGTCAAACCAAACTATTTGAACATGAGGCGCCAGTAAATTCTCTTTCGGTAAACGTTCATTTACATCGTTTAGTTGTTGTATGCTAACCTACAACAACGTAGTATATAATACAAAGCTTATATGTAGTGGCATTTGGAAGGATTTGAACAAAAGTCTCCGAATAAACGTTTTATTTGAACAAAATTGCATGTTCAAACTTCAAAGATTTCAAAAAAACCTTTATTCGGAAAAAGGAATGCAATTTACATAGTTTTAAAATACTTTTCAATAATTTTCTGTACAATTTAGATATCTGATATGACGTTAATATATTTACAGTATTATAAACTGAATATGCCGTTGTACGTATGGAAGGAACTTTTTATTTATATTTCTGAAGCAAATTCTCAGTGTGTGTTTTTAATGTTGATTGCAGAGTAATTAATTTCATTAACTCTCACAACGTCAAAAGAAACGTTAATATTGGTCGTTTTCTACGTAACATTTGGTAGCGGCACTCAGTCTAGAGGTCAAATGGGCTAATTACTCCATGAATTAATTGCATAAGACACGAGTTTACTTAAGACAACTAAAATAATCTTTAAGTAAACTCATGTCTTATGCAATTAATAACTTAGGAACCTCTGAAGCAAGTCATAAACTCCGAATCAGAATTAGTGGCTAAGTCATAAGCCCGAACCCCATTTTTAACCGTAATTCATAATGTCGACGACTACTTTGAAACTAAAAATCCCCTATGGTCGAAGAAACTCCTTAACAGTCAACCCATAAAGGTGAACTGACTAGAACCTTTGCTTGCTGATCAGAATTTTGAATGCACTCCTTTCATACCCGCGAGGCGGACGTCTAAATTCAGAAAAAAAGCCAAGTAGTCTAAGGCGATATTTAAAAGAAGAGTAGAAAGATAAGCCTAAAGGCGAGGTTTTCCTACACAAGCGAAGAAATGCTTCTAGTAGCCTAAGGCACTTTCTCATTTTATATTTCCATGTAATATTAAATTTCTCCGAGGAACTAAATAAATATTTACTTAATACAAAGATTATAATATATATATATATATATATAACGTAAAGAACGACGCTTGTATAGGAGATATTCCGCGCAAGACGAGAAAGAGAAAACAACAAATGAAAAAATGAAGTACCACCTGGGAATCGAACCCGGGATCTTCCGATTGCCGGTCAGACGCGATAACCACTACACCATGGACTTCACTCTTCCAAATGCCGTAATTCCTCTACATACTCGCAGAAACCAATGCCCCAAGGGGGCACCCCCGCATGCCGTAACATATATACATTCAACTGCAAAGAACACGCAGTATAAATAACGTAAAGAACGACGCTTGTATAGGAGATATTCCGCGCAAGACGAGAAAGAGAAAACAACAAATGAAAAAATGAAGTACCACCTGGGAATCGAACCCGGGATCTTCCGATTGCCGGTCAGACGCGATAACCACTACACCATGGACTTCACTCTTCCAAATGCCGTAATTCCTCTACATACTCGCAGAAACCAATGCCCCAAGGGGGCACCTCCCGCATGCCGTAACATTATATACATTCAACTGCAAAGAACACGCAGTATAAATAACGTAAAGAACCGGCAATCGGAAGATCCCGGGTTCGATTCCCAGGTGGTACTTCATTTTTTCATTTGTTGTTTTCTCTTTCTCGTCTTGCGCGGAATATCTCCTATACAAGCGTCGTTCTTTACGTATTTATACTGCGTGTTCTTTGCAGTTGAATGTATATAATGTTACGGCATGCGGGAGGTGCCCCCTTGGGGCATTGGTTTCTGCGAGTATGTAGAGGAATTACGGCATTTGGAAGAGTGAAGTCCATGGTGTAGTGGTTATCGCGTCTGACCGGCAATCGGAAGATCCCGGGTTCGATTCCAGGTGGTACTTCATTTTTTCATTTGTTGTTTTCTCTTTCTCGTCTTGCGCGGAATATCTCCTATACAAGCGTCGTTCTTTACGTTATTTATACTGCGTGTTCTTTGCAGTTGAATGTATATAATGTTACGGCATGCGGGAGGTGCCCCCTTGGGGCATTGGTTTCTGCGAGTATGTAGAGGAATTACGGCATTTGGAAGAGTGAAGTCCATGGTGTAGTGGTTATCGCGTCTGACCGGCAATCGGAAGATCCCGGGTTCGATTCCCAGGTGGTACTTCATTTTTTCATTTGTTGTTTTCTCTTTCTCGTCTTGCGCGGAATATCTCCTATACAAGCGTCGTTCTTTACGTTATTTATACTGCGTGTTCTTTGCAGTTGAATGTATATAATGTTACGGCATGCGGGAGGTGCCCCCTTGGGGCATTGGTTTCTGCGAGTATGTAGAGGAATTACGGCATTTGGAAGAGTGAAGTCCATGGTGTAGTGGTTATCGCGTCTGACCGGCAATCGGAAGATCCCGGGTTCGATTCCCAGGTGGTACTTCATTTTTTCATTTGTTGTTTTCTCTTTCTCGTCTTGCGCGGAATATCTCCTATACAAGCGTCATTCTTTACGTTATTTATACTGCGTGTTCTTTGCAGTTGAATGTATATAATGTTACGGCATGCGGGAGGTGCCCCCTTGGGGCATTGGTTTCTGCGAGTATGTAGAGGAATTACGGCATTTGGAAGAGTGAAGTCCATGGTGTAGTGGTTATCGCGTCTGACCGGCAATCGGAAGATCCCGGGTTCGATTCCCAGGTGGTACTTCATTTTTTCATTTGTTGTTTTCTCTTTCTCGTCTTGCGCGGAATATCTCCTATACAAGCGTCGTTCTTTACGTTATTTATACTGCGTGTTCTTTGCAGTTGAATGTATATAATGTTACGGCATGCGGGAGGTGCCCCCTTGGGGCATTGGTTTCTGCGAGTATGTAGAGGAATTACGGCATTTGGAAGAGTGAAGTCCATGGTGTAGTGGTTATCGCGTCTGACCGGCAATCGGAAGATCCCGGGTTCGATTCCCAGGTGGTACTTCATTTTTTCATTTGTTGTTTTCTCTTTCTCGTCTTGCGCGGAATATCTCCTATACAAGCGTCGTTCTTTACGTTATTTATACTGCGTGTTCTTTGCAGTTGAATGTATATAATGTTACGGCATGCGGGAGGTGCCCCCTTGGGGCATTGGTTTCTGCGAGTATGTAGAGGAATTACGGCATTTGGAAGAGTGAAGTCCATGGTGTAGTGGTTATCGCGTCTGACCGGCAATCGGAAGATCCCGGGTTCGATTCCCAGGTGGTACTTCATTTTTTCATTTGTTGTTTTCTCTTTCTCGTCTTGCGCGGAATATCTCCTATACAAGCGTCGTTCTTTACGTTATTTATACTGCGTGTTCTTTGCAGTTGAATGTATATAATGTTACGGCATGCGGGAGGTGCCCCCTTGGGGCATTGGTTTCTGCGAGTATGTAGAGGAATTACGGCATTTGGAAGAGTGAAGTCCATGGTGTAGTGGTTATCGCGTCTGACCGGCAATCGGAAGATCCCGGGTTCGATTCCCAGGGGTACTTCATTTTTTCATTTGTTGTTTTCTCTTTCTCGTCTTGCGCGGAATATCTCCTATACAAGCGTCGTTCTTTACGTTATTTATACTGCGTGTTCTTTGCAGTTGAATGTATATATATATATATATATATAACACGAAAGTGACCCTCGCACTTGTCGAAGAATATTTTAGTACTTCCATTTTTCCCAGGCTTTTTAGGCATTGCTAATGTACTTTAAACTTTTGAATATTAATGTAGTATTTTCATATGACAATATTGTGAAAAATATTATAGTGAAAACAGTCCTACCAATAATTCAGGCATTATCTATAAAATTGGTTGTAAACAATGTGATTCCTTTTACATTGGACAGACGGGAAAGGATTTGCACACGCGTGTAAAACAGCATCAATATCCCGTTAGAACGGGACAGTCGTCCAGTGCCCTTTTCGTCCATTTGTCAGAGTTATCCCACTGTATTGATTGGAATAATGCTTCAATTTTGTTTCACTCTAGCAACATTGTTAATAGAAATATTCTTGAGTCTGCCATTATTCAACTTACAAATAATTTCAACATTGGCCAGGGACTTTTTTCGCTTGATCTTGTTGTTTTGAATTCGTTCAGAACGGATTTAGACAAGAGGGGCAAAGTGCTAAAACTCTGGTAGCTTTTCCTTATAAATTTGTATGCTCCTCCTACAATTTTTATTTATTATTTTTTGTGACCTATATATAGTCTCGAACTTGTTATTCATTTCAATGTTCGTGAGGATGTCATTAGACGAAGGCGCTTGAGCACCATTCTGTTTCCTTTTTCCTTCGTAGTTAGTTTCATCATATATATATTATATATATATATATATATACAACTCGCGAATCGTCGGACTCCGAATGGTTGCACATCCGGTTCTTCGCATTAACCCCTCTATATATAACCACTTAATCATCGTACATCACCTCTGCATGATCCCATTATTGCACTAGCATTTTCTTGGCTTTTTGAGATTTTGGATGCTCATCGTACGTCTGGAGTACGGCTTGGTGTCCCGTGCGATGCCTGACTCGCCATCTTTCGCTTTTCTCTGGGTCTCAAATCATTAAACAATGCTTTTCATTCTTTTCCAATCATTAATTTTGGCTTCAATACTCGTTGGCATAACCGATGATGTAATTCCAAAGAAAGGTGGTCATAAGAAAGGTGTAAAATTGAATTCCACCATCGCGAAAAAGAAGGAAGTTCTGGACAAGATTCGAAAAGGTGCCTCCTTTGCAAGCGTACGCTGAAGTACGGCGTGGCCAGGCGTACTCTACTCTTGACGACTGGAAGCGAGATGTCGATAAAGCTGATCAGTAAGTTTTCACCCTTAAAAAACCTAAAGATTGTATGTGCAACATGGGTGTTTTGAAAAGTTTAAGGCTGGCTTTAATGGATGCAAGCGTAACGGCGTCATGCGGTTCCCTTAACTTATGCTATTATCTCGCAGAAAGCAAGTGAAATTTATGAATCTTTACCATCAGGCTTTGGCAATAACTAAACTTCCTTTTGTTATTTCTGATGGTTTGGGTAAATCATTTCATGCGTTACCATGGGTATCGTATAGGTTCGATGCAGGGGGAAACTGGAAATGATCAGGTGACTACGTCCATTCTCATTTTGTGCACCTTAATTAATGTACGTGTCAAGTACAGTTTTTTTTATATTATTATTATGGGCCTCCGCACCATCGCACTTTTCGCTTCGTCGTACACCTCGACTGCTTCATTAGTGCCACGATTCGCGAATTATATATATATATATATATATAATATGATGTAAACTGAGGTCCTCGGACTGGTCCAAAGTCCAAATATGTTTATTTCACAGTAAAGTCACAAATTGTACTAGAAACGTGTCATTCGTGGGTTATTCGTATTACATATTAAAGCAAGCAAGTACATAGGTTGGCTAAAACTCGCACTGTATAGTGTGTACTCTCGAAAACAAGAAAATAGTGGTCCAGATTTTTCTGATTCGAAATATGCTTATTTCACACAGTTAAGTCACAAATTGTGTCAGAAACGTGCTATTCAATCGTTATTCGTGTTACACATGAAAGCAAGAAAGTAGTTTAACCAAAATTCACACTACGAATAGTGTATATATTCCAGATTTTGAAAATAATGACCTGGACCAGTCCGGAGCAGTCCAGCTGCATCATTATTATTATACACACACACACACACACACACACACACACACACACACTAGAACGCCCGCTCCCCCTTGCGCAGCAAAAGTCCCTTCCCCCGAAACACAACGTAACGGGAGACTTTGACATGCAAGTGTGTTACTAAAACGTTCCCTAAATTAGATGTACCCTGGCTGTTTAGGGGACCCCCTTCCAGTTCCTCCTGGAAGGGGCGGGTGTGTTACTAAAACCTTCCCTGGTTTTTTCTTAATGTGTATACTAAATTGGTGCGAATTACCCTAGCCGTTTAGGGGGCCCCCCCTCTTCTCAGTTATCCCCAGTGGAGGACTGGGAAGGGCGGATGTGTTACTAAAACCTTCCCTGGTTCTTCAATGTGTGTACTGAATTTGGTGCAGAGAACCATAGCCGTTTAGACGTGTATAAACGAACATAAAACAGAGACACAGACGTCATCTCCTACATATATAAATAAGATATAATTATTATATGATAATAAAAACCCACTCTAATAGACAGAGTTTATTTCCACAACAGTTTCGATGCCCGCTAGCATCCTCTTCGGGTGGATACAGAAAAACGTTTTTCTGTATCCACCGAAGAGGATGCTAGTGGGCATCGAAACTGTTGTGGAAATAAACTCTGTCTATTAGAGTGGGTTTTTTATTATCATATTTTGACCTTCACGTAGAAAAAAAGTGAAGTTTTTTGCATATATAATTATTATTTCTACAATTGAAATAGGACACTAAAATACCGAGTGTCCCATTCGAAATGAAACAACTTTGAAACTCTGTAATTTTTAAGGTATTAATGTGAGAATGTTGAAACTTTGTCAGTTACTACACCATATGCATAAGTTTTTGTCATAATGGTTTTTGTTTGTTTCAGACTGAATTATGTTTACCTCACAAGAAAAAGCGAAATGTGTGTTATGGATGGCTGAGTTGAAGTCCCCTACTCTGGTGCAACGGCGATTCCGTGCAACCTTTCACAAAGAACCACCCACCAGAAGAGACCTATATGCATGGACAAAGAAATTTGAGGAGACTGGCAGTGTTCTAAAGGAACACACTGGAGGGTGAACAAGATCGGAAGATGTTGAACGAATACGCGGCGCCTTTGGTAGTAGCCCAAGAAAGTCCATCCGTCGTGCCAGTGTCGAACTGCAGATTCCTCGTTCAACTGTGCATAGAGTTGTGCGCAAGCGGCTGCAGCTCTATCCATATAAGTTTCAAATTGTTCAGCATATAACATGTGAAGATCTTAACAAAAGGAAACATTATGCTATGCACAATGTATCTAATGTATCTAAATGTTATAATTCACATATATCATATAAAACTTTGACATTGACTATTTACTGTGTGAATATTACATTGTTTGCATCATTCAATAAAAAATTATAAGGTTTCAAAGTTGTTTCATTTCGAATGGGACACCCGGTATAAAAAAAATCATAATCACAACCTGGCACGTAACAATAGAAAATGAGAAAAACATCACGCATCTGGAACCTGGAAACACACGAAACGAGGCAGTTTTCTCCCCTCCAAATTAATAATTATGATGTAATTGAACATCCTCCTTTCTGAGAGAGAGAGAGAGAGAGAGAGAGAGAGAGAGAGAGAGAGAGAGAGAGAGAGAGAGAGAGAGAGAGAGAGAGAGAGAGAAGCATGTTTTAGTTGTCTAAAAGCATTGTGCCCTGTGTGAAACCGCCTCATTTCGTGCTCTCTGAGTCTTGAATAATATGTCAAGTTGAAAAATAGACTTGGGTGGGAGCAAAAAGAAAGAAAAATAAAAGAAAAACCGAAAAGAAAAAAAAGCTGAGTCGAGGAAGAAGTTCGTAAACATAAAGCCTAATTAGGCTATGTCCCATGTGTCAGCGACTAGCGTTCGCGCGCCTGTGCGTCGACGCACTACCTTGGTTAAACGGACAAATTCATATGATCCCATGTACGTGCGTACAGCGTCAGCGCGCTGCCAGGAGGCACGACCCTCACGCTCGAGTAGAAAGCTGGAACGGACCAAATTGGATTGCTGCTTCCTCGGTCGCTTGAATTCTTACGTGGAGAGCAAACATCTCAGTGTATATCATGGATTTCAACGACTCCTTAATTGCTGAATTTTTTCAGAGGTTCGTGTTATGGGACCATAGGAAGGATAAGTACCATAACCGAAACTCTGTAGACAAAGAATGGGAAAATGTCACCAGTACTTTGGGAATCAGGAGTAAGTTTATTAATTCAAGTACAATTCATACAACCTTTCATCAGCAGAAAGTTGATTCATTCAAATACACTTTACAGTTTATCAAAGTTGTGCTTAATATTGGAATGTGTCTGTTTTCGAATTCTTAAAATGGCACAAATAATATAGTGTAAAATGCGCCACTAATCATTTGTGAGTCTGTAAACTGTAAACTTGGACCAAAATGAAATAAAGTGTTCTGTTTGTATGTGGATTCATCCTTAAATCGTAGTACTTACGCTGTTATAGTTAGTTTGTTGTATTTAAACTATATGCATTATTATTATTATTATTATTATTATCTATATATTCAATCACTTACAATATTGTGATGAACAGCCTTTCTTCTCCAGACACAGGTCTTTGAAAGTTTGTTGTGCAGTACATAATGTGTGGACGAATATTTTCTAATATACTGTATAATCAAATGTTGATGAAAGCATTCTGTGATATTCATGGAATTTCTTTGGGTCTGCACGCACCTCTTCATAAAATGATGAAAGTCTCCTAAATCACCCCTACATTTGTATATGAGATGTTGTGCTAGGTTCACCAGTAGCCACAACGTATTTTAGCATGCTATTTTCCAGCAGTGAAAGAAGACGACGTCGTCGTGTGGACGTCATGTTGACGCTGGCAGGTCGGACACTTGTCGCCTTCTAATCAGTAGTACGTCCACATACTTATACGCGCGCACGCTAGTCGATGGTACGTGGAACATAGCCCTAGTAAGATGTCTGAGTTAGTTACAATGGCGTGATAATATGGTAACAGCAATGGCTTCACCTCCTGAGTCTGTGCGGCTTCAGCTCCTTAGTTTGTGCCTGCAGTTACAATCGGTAGTCTTGGACTACAACATCCCTCAATATCAGGTGTCCCTGACTGATATTGAGCCTACAAAACTCTTAGAGATTAGAGATCCAGTTAAAAAGATCTAAGCATTTCGAACATCCTGTCAATTGGTCTAGTGAGATCGCTGCAGATACCAAGCTCAAAGTAATGATTAACAGACCAGTACAAAAGATGGATCTCTTTGTATTTGAGCTTGTCCATCAACTGGTGTACGATTCATTAAAAGCATTTGTTTTCGCGCCATTTTCCAGAGGGTACCTCAGTAACAAACAGTATATAAGAGAAATGTGGCTCGTATGTAGGATATTTCAACCTTTGCAAGCGAGAGTTGCTTTAAGGAAAAAAAGTTGCTCTTACTTGAAATTAAGAAAAAATTATTTGAGGTCAACAGTGTGTCAGGAGCGGCTTTCACATTTGGGCTAATTGTTAACTGAGCATGAGCTACTGAAATAAATAAATCTGAATACTGTTGTCACCGAATTGCTGAATCAAAGAGTCGTCGTCAAATGCATAGTGGTAAACATCAAACAAATTACATTATTATTTAATCTCAGTTAAATCCAAAAATAATACTTCACTACCCTTAAGTAAGGTCTCATCCACCCCCAAACGCAACCTCTCCCCTTGGTCAATTGAAGAGAGTTCTCAGGTGTTCGCTATAATAACTTGTCCACAGCTCCGCAGCATCTATCTAAATCGGATGTTTTATCATCGTACTTCTTGGGGAAAATCTCGTAAGAAATAGCGTAAACACAACCATCTTCAGCAAATTTCGTGGTTAGTTTCGGGTTTATCATTTTACCTTTGCTACTTTGATTCCTTTACAAATTTAATGTAGTGTAATTTAAAAGATATAAAAGCATGGTCAACAGTAACGAGCATTTTAAAATGTACGTTTTCATTCTGCCCATCCGTATGAGCAGAATCGAGGGAAGATTAGAAAAATTAGGAAGTTCTTTTTATATGGCCGAGATAAAGCGTATCAATAAGTCTCTCATAATTCTACTCCAAATGTCACGTGCCACATATTGCAAATGCTCTCTAAACAATCTCGACATAACCCCATTCTTTAAGTTATCACCATGATTGGAAAAGGCATGAATTTAAGCATCTTTTTACAGTAAGTCGATTTCCTATAAACGTTGAAACGGCATTCGTTATATTCGTTCCTGCCAATTGAAACATCTAAAAACAGCGTCATCAACATTTCTATTGTTGGATCTTGTTGCCCTTGGTGTTAACTGGAACCGATATGTTAATGACACCTTTGTGGTGCTTGAAGAGAATAGGAATGATGTAATGCTTCTCCTAAATGCTTTCAATAGTCTCTTTTTAACGATCTAATTTCGAGTAGAAATGAAAACGAAATTGATCTCACATTTTAGATCTTAATCTATTTACTTGTTTTAACAGTTTGATTTTATATCTTGGTGAAGAATTTTAAGCATCGTAACATTTTATCACAGTTACAGTAATGTATATATATATATATATATATATATATATATATATATATATATATATATATATATATATTGTATATATGCTTTTCTGTGTATTTTGAAGTTCGACTAAGAATTTATTTTGCGTTTGTGGGGAAAAAGTAGTAAGAAAATATTTATTGCCAGTAGACACGCTTTGGCATTCTTCTAAATACACAGTTCATTAGATGTCCTTTTCAGAAACACACACACACACACACACATACACGGATATACAGGGTGGGTAAAAAAAAGTGACCCCTTAGAGGTAAACTGTCGTATTAAAAAAAGTAAGGGAACTAGAGCTCCTAAACGTCATAGATGCTTACCTTAGCATGTTGTTCGTCTTAATTGAGAAGCCGCTCGATGTGTCGCCCTTCCTACTCAACGCAGGCCTCCAAACGTGGACGCCACTGATCAATACACCTGTTTACATATCGTTGAGACACCTTCTCCCAGCTGAGCAGAATTCTTTCGCGTAGTTCTTCTATGTCTCTTATATTGGTACCAGGGATGTAAACTTTGGACTTAGTACTTCCCAAACACCATAATCTAGTGGTGAAAGTCGGGGCTATTAGCCGGCCACATATTGGGTTCGATAAAATCCGGTGTTTCGTTCTCAAGGAATGTGACAGTTTGGCGTGTTCTGTGAGCAGGGGCTCCATCTTGTTGGAAAGTATATATTTCATTCTATCTAATTGATATTCGACGAATTAGTGGTGAAAGATATACTTTCCAACAAGATGGAGCCCCTGCTCACAGAGCACGCCAAACTGTCACATTCCTTGAGAACGAAACACCGGATTTTATCGAACCTAATATGTGGCCGGCTAGTAGCCCCGATTTTTTACCACTAGATTATGGTGTTTGGGAAGTCCTGAAGTCCAAAGTTTACATCCCTGGTACCAATATAATAGACATATATGAACTACGCGAAAGAATTCTGCTCGGCTGGGAGAACGTGTCTCAACGATATGTAAACAGGTGTATTGATCAGTGGCGTCCGCGTTTGGAGGCCTGCGTTGAGCAGGAAGCGGGACACATCGAGCAACTTTTCAATTAAGATGAACAAATGCTAAGGTAAGCATCTATGAAGTTTGGGAGTTCTAGTCCCCTTACTTTTTTTAATATGACAATTTACCTCTAAGGGGGTCACTTTTTTTTTATCCACCCTGTATATATAAAATCATCGATGCATTCATAGTTTAAGTGGAAGTAAGAATTAAACAACTTTTTATATAGGGCGCCATTCCGCCCATACGCCCATTTGAGGGTACGAGCAGCTCGCATCAGCATCGCCAGGAAAAGGGGGGGTCAAAGTACCGACGAGGCTTTGCTACTTTGTTTATCACAACTGACAGCAACAATACTCTATATTAGTCTTGCCGAAAGATACCAATATCTGTATTCAGTTTATTGCAATTTTCTTTAGATTGTATTGCAGATACCCCCAGTTATTATCAGTCCTGGTGCATGATTCTTCAGGAGCAAGATGCACCGCAAGTTTGTTTTTTTATCATAAGGCAGCACAAATTTTACCTGTACCAATCACGGTTACACGTACTACCTCAGGCTTGCTTTACAAAAATTTGACCAGAAACCATAAGTATCCGCAATCGCAAACCGTCCGTATATAAGCCTGTATTTAGTTTAGAAAAAAAAATATATATATACATATATATATATGGAAAAACACTGTATTTGGGAACAAACAAAATACAATTTAAAGAAGACTACCTCGTAAGGAGACTAACCTCCCTCGATAAAAAAACAACCTAGAATAAAATTTGGAAAACCTTTTAATACGTTACTTTTTTACTTATTTTTTAGTTAAGATTTCAATATTTTCCATTACACGTCTTTATAATCCAGTTTATTGTGTGTATATATATATATAATATATATATATATATATATATATATATATATATATATATATATATATATATATATATATATATATATATACTATTTAGTGATAGTGTGCATTTGAAGTGAGAATAGATGCTTATTCAAACAGAGAAATGGCAGACATGCATCTCATGTATGGACTTACCGAGTGTAATGCGGCCGCAGCAAAACTTCTACATGCGGAAAGGTTTCCGAATCGCAGTCTGCCAGATAAGAAGACCTTTCAGAGAATAGACGAGCATCTTGGTGATACAAGATCATTCAACAAGCGAGTTTCAGATGGTGGTAGACCAATCAGCGCCAGAACTGTTGAGTTGGAGGAGCAGGTCCTGAATCGCGTAGAGGAACATCCTGGTGTCGGCACCCGAAGGATAGCAGCAGCAAAGGGTGTAAGATACACAACTGTGTGGAGAATTTTACGGGAACAACAGCTTTACCCATATCACATTCAGAGAGTACAAGGCCTGACTGAAGCTGATTTCCCACCACGAGAGGCTTTTTGTACTTGGTTCCTTCAACAGTGTGCGCGCGATCCTCTTTTTCTATCCTCCGTGTTGTTTTCTGATGAGGCTGCCTTCACAAGAAATAGCGTGATCAATTTTCACAACACTCATCACTGGGCCGAAGAGAATCCGCATGTCATCATCCAATCAAGGCACCAACAATAATTTAGTATCACTGTATGGGCAGGACTTATTGCCGACAACTTAATCGGTCCTTTTGTTTTGCCTGGAAGATTAACAGGAGAATCATATTCTAATTTTTTAAGGAATGATTTAAGCGATTTACTGGATGAGGTTCCTCTTGGTGTCCGATGTCGTATGTGGTTTATGCATGACGGCGCTCCGCCTCATTATAGTCGAGTAGCCAGAGACTATTTGGATGATCATTTCCCTGATAAATGGATAGGCTGTGGAGGACCCATTGCGTGGCCTGATCGCTCCCCGCACCTGAATCCACTCGATTTTTACCTGTGGGGTCATCTGAAATCCATCGTTTCGTGACACCCATTGACAACGTTGAAAATGTTTCGCAAACGTGTAAAACAAGGATGCCAGAAAATCCAAGCAATAACTGGAATGTTTGAACGCGTCAGGCAGTCGAGACGAGGCGTGGTTCAGGCGTGTATTCAAGCACAAGGCGGTCATTTTGAGCACTCTTTAAAGGTAGGCGGATACTTGCTGGAACACATAACGGGCTGTAACTCGGAAAGAAAGCGATTTCGGGCATGTTTATATAAACTTTTTCATTGTTTTCAGGTCCTGAATTCATCCTGAAAGTGCGTCCCACATGTTATGAAACACCCTTTTGTGTGCGTGTGTGTGTGTGTGTGCGCGTATATATATATATATTATATTATATATATATATATATATATATTACGGTATATATCTATATGTTATAACCCCTCCGTCTATGGCCCTAGGGTGGTTCGGAGTCGACGGGGGTTCTGGTTGGGAGGCAGCAACGGATATTTTCTCGCGATACTTTTCTTCTATAATATTCTAATTTTCTTTCTCTCGCTATAGGGTCGACAGTTGTTAATTCTTCTCTTTCTATAATACCTGATACTTTCTCTGATACTAAAATTATCGACTTTTCTTTTATAAATTATCGACTTTACTGACTAAGTTCTTCTGAAGAGAGCCCAACTCGAAGGGGAAAATAAAAAGTTTCTCTCACTGTAATTTACTTCTAAAAATGTACAGGTAATGCTCTGAATTTACAGGGGTAGAGGTTCGACCTCTTTCGACCATGGCTCAGGCCGGAATCTAAAAATTTAAGGAGCAAGGGGCCTCTGCCCCCTCCTCGCAGCGAGGCTGCTAACAAGGGAGTCTCGTAGTAGTGACCAAAGAAGAGTGAAGTTAATTTTACAATTACATGTATCATATAAGTCTAAATGTTGGGGGAATGAAGTTGAAGGTTAAGTTTCCCCCCTTTTAAACACATGATCAGATAAAGATTCCAAATAAAATTAAAAAAAAAAAAAAAAAATTAAAACTAATCGTATTTTCGCCGAGTATACATTTCTGAAGGCGATAGAATTTCGTAGTAGTACATAAGTACAATCTAAGTCCATCATTGAGTACGTTGTAATTTTGGTTCATTACAATTATGATTACAATTATCAATGATTCACATTCCACTTAGTATCGTTAATTACAATTCCATTTAAAGTACATTACGTCGTTTACAATTCTTAGTGTTTTTTATATTATATATGGTTATTATATATGGTTACTAGTACAACACAAAGTACATGGGCACATACGAGATAATTTATACACAACATGACACACATGATTATAAGTTATAAATCTGAAATCAGAGGGACAAGAGGTCTTTCGTTTTCAAAT
>JAJOZX010006421.1:0-37500 GCA_023014485.1 Bathynomus jamesi | reverse complement strand
CGTAGGTAAGAACTGAAGGGAATTGTTCAGCTAGGAGTTCCTTCATCCGAACCATCTTGCTTTCATTATCAGTGCATAAAGCAAATACCTAGGAGAAAAGAAAAAACAAATTAATGATGTTACACAAAGTCACAATTTGGGTTTCTGTTCTATTGTATTGGAAAAGTGTAATGAAGTATTGACCATTTAGGCTAATAGAGCAATTTCAATTTAATGTCAATGTGTTGTTGCTTGGGCTACATATAGTCATTTTGTAATGTTTATCTCATAGGAGATACAGTATACTCTCAACTATTTGTTTAGTTATTTAAATGTACCTATGTTTAGCAAATTATGTTTAATACAAAAACTATCAGCTACTTGCATCCTTTCTATAGGTGTTTTTTACTTGCTGAATGCTCTTGGCTGCAATTTCACAACAGAACTCCGCTGTTTTCTTTTCAGTACCGCAGTCATGAGTAGTTAGCAGGTAGGAACTTTTTCCAGTGTGAATTGATGACGCAATTATGGGATCATTTTGCACTGATGACCATCCATCCTGAAGGAGTGTGATTGTAGATTCACTCGTCATTTTTCATGTTCTCTTCAATTGTTGAATGAACTTCATCCAGCAACTTTCCTGCTAGATCCTTTCTTGGTGGAGAGTGATAACCTGGTCTCAAGGAGTTCATCATTTCCTTATATTGCTTTGATTCAGCAGCTCTGAAAGCAATGCTGTTAGCATAAAAGAACTTCGCTACTTGCAGGTCAATATGTTTCCCTTGTGATTCTGTAGTCTTGCAGGCATAACCAAAAAGTTTATTTTGGACTAGTTTAACTTTTTTTGGAGTTGGAGACATGACCTCTAATTCTGATCTTGAAGATGTTCCTTGTGATTCCTGCAAGATGCTTGATATAGATGGTGACGTTGGTGAGAGGAGTGGAGAATCTACTGGTGAAGCTGTAGACTCTCGACTCTGGTCAGGTGATGTTGATGCATGACTTGAGCCTCCCTTTGATCCATCATCTTCGTGAAGATTCCTGATGTCACAGTTGCCGAGATGTGCTCTTATACGTTCTACCTTGGATGTCAGCTCTAATCCACAGTGATTACACTTTACTTTGCTCGAGTTTTCTATTCGGGACACTTCAAGCCACTCACTTGCTTGCTTGCGACCACTACCTGGTAACCTAGGCATTTTAATACAATATTGGATACGACTTCTGTGATTAAATTTCTGTGTGAGGAAAAATATGATAGAAGTAAACTAGTTACATTGATTTTGAAAATGCATTGCAAACACAATTTAGTTTCTTTCTCCAGAAGCAAACACAACCAACACTACCGGTCAGAGTCAGACACAATAGTGACACTTAGCAACTCTGAGAGAGTGAGGAGTGAGGACTGAGGTAGACTTCAACTGTGCGTATTGCATACAGCATACTCAATACATACGTGTTCCATATGCGTTTGGTTCAAGGTTGTCTAGCAAATTGAGTACTGTACTTGGAAATATTTGTCTCAAATGGGTTGCTAACTTGCTTGCCAAGTTTATTCCTGGTCTGCTTTGTATTTTTGGGAAGGGTAATGGCCCAATGGGTATTCAGACAAGGTAAAACCAGTCATAATTTTGATTTTGTTATCTATTTTGATGGCTGTTAATGGTGATTCTTTGTATTATCCTTTAATTTTAGGCAAAGTGGAAGCAGGAATACATTTACGATTTGTCAACAACATTAAGAAAAAAGCCATGAAAAACCCCAACTGGGCTGGGTTTTTTTTTTTTTTTTGTGAAAAAACCTGAAAAACACGTGGGTTGTTTTTTTCTAAAAAAAACAAAATTTGGCCAACCCTGCAGAAAATCCGAGCAATACCTGGAATGTTTGAACGTGTCAGGCAGTCTATGACGAGGCGTGTTCAGGCGTGTATTCAAGCGCAAGGCGGTCATTTTGAGCATTTCCTTTAAAGGTAAAGTGGATACTTGCTGGAACACATAACAGGCTGTAACTCGGAAAGAAAGCGATTTCGTGCATATGATTATATAAACTTTTTTCATTGTTTTCAGGTCCTGAATCCATTCTGAAAGTGCGTCTCACATGTTATGAAACACCCTGTGTATATATATATATGCGCCTCGGTGGTGTAGTGGTTAGCGCCGCTGACTATTCATCGGCTCCGGGTTCGAGCCCCGGTGACGGCAGCCGGCGCGCAGCAAAACCCAGCTGTTCATCCTTCCACACAATAAAGAAAGTGGTTGATAGATAAATGGGTACCTGGGTGGCCTAGTAGTTAAGACGCTGGGCTGCTGGTGGGGCGTGGTTCGGATTCCACGTTAAACTGTAGGTCTAAGGTGGAGTGAAAAGCTTGACCTTCGTCAGAATGAAAATTCGGGCGGAATCTAACCAAAGGTTACCAAAAGTTATATAGTGTGTGTGTGTGTGTGCACGTGTGTGTGTGTGTGTGTGTGTTCCAAAAGACCCGTGACATGGAAATAATTTATCATATTTTAGTATTCACATTGCAAATAAGAGATATTGACTTTTGTTAAGTTTTGAAGGTATAAGCTGCTAGTTATGGCCGTAAATGCGCAGGATAAAATAGAGTTGGTGCTTCTCCATGTTTTGTTTATTAACTGCTCGTAGGTGTGATGAATTTTCAAGGGGAGACCCGTAGAAGGAAACATCGTCACGTAGGATGATTTGATGAACACTCGAAATGCTAAAAGATACAGCTCTTCCAAACGTCTCACACACACACACACACACATATATATATATATATATATATATATATATATATATACAGGGTGTCCCATAAGTCCGGCATCATAGGAGAAATTCATATTTTTCTATTTCCACAAACCATAATTCATATTTTTCTTATGCTCGGGATGCCAATTTCCCGTCCACCATTCTGTTCAGTGACGAGGCTGTTTTTTATGGAAATGGTGAGGTAAATCGACAGAACACCCGCTACTGGTCTCAAACAACCCTCACTCTTATACCTTTTCAAAGGAACAAGGTGCATCTCGGGTGATGGTATGGTGTGGCATTTGGAAGGATCGCATCATAGGCCCCCTCTTTTTTTATAAACATGTCACTGGAGTCACCTACCTACGTATGCTCAAGGAAGAAGCATTTCCCAGTGTCTTGAACGAAGAAGGAAATTTCCCAACATGGTTCCAGCAAGATGGCGCTCCTGCACATTACAGCACCCAAGTAAGGGAAAACCTGTACCAACAATTCCCTGGTCATTGGATAGGACGTCGAGGGCCTGTGGAATGGCCAGCTAGAAGCCCGGATCTCACGCCACTAGATTTTTATCTCTGGGGCCACTTGAAAGCACTGGTATATGCAGAGAAAATTAGGAGTGTTGAACATTTGCAGCAGCGCATTATTGGGGCATGTAACACCATTACTCCTGACATCATTCACTGTGTGCTTGCTGACTGGGTATCACGTCTGAATTTGTGTATTGAAAACAATGGTGGACATATTGAGCATGTTCTGTAAATAAAAGCTTTTGTTTTTCCTTTTTTTATTATTTTTCCTATGATGCCGGACTTATGGGACACCCTGTATATATATATATATATATATATATATATATATATATATATATATATATGATATACACAGACCGTACATGGAACAAGGAACTCTTCTAGGATAATAAAATCCACTATAGTCCGAATAAGTAATGGTAAATGACAAATACCATAGTTTTTCTTTTTCATGATGCTAGCCCGACGTGGGCAACGGGTCACTCGCAAAGAGGTCCCAAAAATATAGCTTCCCTCACCAGCTATCTGCAAAGCAGATAGGATCCAGCTTTGGGACAGGATCTAGGGTTTAAAGCAGCCTAGCCCAACTACATTTAGAACCTAAATATAAGCAAAAGACTCGCTGCCTTCACGTCAGATTGAATACATCAAAGAAAAAGGGGTAACTATTATATTTTTAGCCAAAAAACAAAACTTAAACCTCAACTGGCAGAATTGAGCGTCCACTTTTCAAGGCATATAACATGTCCGTTTCAAGATGGGAATGAACTCAGAATGGTTCCCTGAGGTTTTTTATGAGACACACAGACAGTGCATCTGGATCCTATCTGCTTTGCAGATAGCTGGTGAGGGAAGCTATATTTTTTGGACCTGTTTGAGAGTGACCCGTTGCCCACGTCGGGCTAGCATCATGAAAAAGAAAAACTATGGTATTTGTCATTTACCATTACTTATTCGGACTATAGTGGATTTAATTATCCTAGAAGAGTTCCTTGTTCCATGCACGGTCTGTGTGTATCATAAAAAACCTCAGGGAACCATTCTGAGTTCATTCCCATCTTGAAACGGACATGTTATGTGCCTTGAAAAGTGGACGCTCAATTCTGCCAGTTGAGGTTTAAGTTTTGGTTTTTGGCTAAAAATATAATAGTTACCCCTTTTTCTTTGATGTATTCAATCTGACGTGAAGGCAGCGAGTCTTTTGCTAATATTGAGGTTCTAAATGTAGCTGGGCTAGGCTGCTTTAAACCCTAGTTCCTATCCCAAAGCTGGATCCTATCTGCTTTGCAGATAGCTGGTGAGGGAGGCTATATTTTTGGGACCTCTTTGCGAGTGACCCGTTGCCCACGTCGGGCTAGCACCATGAAAAATAAAAACTAGGGTATTTGTCCTTTACCATTATTTATTCGGACCTTGTGGATTTAATTATCCTAGAAGAGTTCCTTGTTCCATGCACGGTCTGTGTGTATCATAAAAAACCTCAGGGAACCATTCTGAGTTCATTCCCATATATATAAAGTTCAAGGAAGAAAAATTCCACCTTATAAGATATAGCAACAATAAAGAGCTCCATATGGGATAATGGGCACAAAGCACTACAAACCAAACAGATGACACGAAACCCAGAAGTCAGGGATCTTGTAGTAGTGTCATCGGATGCAAAATTCAGGGAATACTACAACATTAAAATTACAGCGAATAGAAAAATAATGGGAATTATCTCGAAAAGTTTCCGTGGCAGTAAAAGCAAATATCATGCTAATATTATATGCAAGATTTGGAAGAGTTTAATCCTACTAATAATACCAATAATACCGTAATATACTCAATAGTAATTGAATATTATTACTCTGTACTCACCAAGCAAATGTATAAGGAAACTTGTTCTTCAAGCGTGTTCAATGTAAAAAAAAATTATGTATTTTGGAATTTGAATGTTGAGCATTTTATTACAAACAAAGCATTTTAGTAAGAAAAAATGTAAGGTTAGGTTAACACGATGCTTCGTTAAAGTGCCTTGTCGACCTTTTGGATATATACAGTGCATATAAATTTGTGAATTTTTGTGTTGGCGGGTTCCAATCTGGGTTGCTCCGGCTTCAGCGCGGCTCCAAAGGTTCAGCTCCAACTCCAGGTCTGTTCCGGAACTATTATAAACTTCCAGCTCGATGATAGCCCCAATAACTCTCTACTCCGACACCGAGGTGACAGCTCTTCAATAGAGATTTAGTTTTGGCTCTTGCAAAATATATTCGAACTCCACCAATTAATTATTATTAATGTTTATATTCAATTAAAGACGTTTTATAACCACTAGCTACTGGTGTACCGATTAATTGGTATCGGTATCGGCATAATTGGCCATTTTTTTGGTATCGGCATCGTCCATGTTTAGCCGATTTCTCTTACCGATTCTCTTAAATTTTAAAATTTTCATTACAAAACAAAATCTATATTTATAGAAAATTGAACATGCCATATACACTATTTATGATAATTTAACCTAATTTCAAAGTGTCATTGTATCAAATATATTTTACATTCACGAAAAAGGCAAAGCTTAATAAGTTAGGTTACCCATAAATTTACATTTTCTCTAACTAGCTAATCTATAAATATTATAAACTATTGTAATTTCCTACTTTATATTAATAATAATTCTTTATTAAATTGTACTTTATAATTTATATATTAAACCATCTTATTATGTTGACTTTATTTTAAGTATTTTAATAATTTTATAAACCCAAATTTTCTATCTATTTTTTTATTCAAGTAGACCACCAGGGACTTGAAATTTTAATGAGAAATTTTGTTGTTTACGTTGTTGAAGAAAGAAAATGGCTTCAGTATATAGAAAATAGGGATGGAAAATAACGAAAAGTGTAAAACCGGTTTTTACCGGTTTTCACCGATGGGATTCTGTATGCTTTTTAGGGAGGTAAATGATCAAAATATTAAACAGAAATAAGGTTTTAATTGATTCAATCAAGTATGTGTAACATTTTAATTAAAAAGTTTATTATCGAACTTGATTTTTGAAATAACACTTGAGAAAACAAAGAACATTAAGTGTCTGATCTGACATTCTTGATCGAATCTTTGTGACGAATAAACCAGCAGCTGAAAACACACACTCGGACTCGACGCTGGTGGCTTTTATTGTAAGCAACGCCTCGTACATTCGATCCAAATTTTCGCTTCTATTCAAAGTAGCTTCAAAATATTTGAATTCATTATTTACGTCAAAGGTCTCAGAAGAATCTTTCTTGGGTTTCATTTTCAGTTTGTTCATCTCACACACGTACTCGTTCATAAGTTGATCGTCATCATTTACTTCACGACCTGAGCTGCATTGTGAATCTTCGAGTTTCGAAGCAATTGATTGGATTTGGTCGTCTTTTTCTGAAATCTGGCAAGCTTCTGGAAAAAGCCTCTTAAATGTATGATCCGCATACTTCTTAAGTGCTTGTCTTGAAGGAAAGAGGAACGATGCTGATGATTCATTTTTCAAGACCTCGGGATTGTGGAGAAAACTCAGCAAGGGGACAGCTTCTTTTTGTCTTCTCGATGAGTAGCGATCAATGAGACACTGACGTAGCTCAAAAGCTAAAGGATTGTTTTTGCTTTCAAATTTATCCAAAATGAACTTCATGGAAGATTCAGCTTTGAGCAGATTTGCATCTTCGGAACAGAGTCCCTTCAAAACAATTTCCAGTGGACGAAGCGTATCAAAGAGGCTCTTTAGAGCATTCCATTCTTCTGAAATCGTCTCTGTTGAGCGTATCACACTGAGGGCCTTTGGAATGCAATATTTGAGTTTCAAAAATCTTTCTATCATGGCCAAAAGACTGTTCCACCTCGTTCTATAGTCAAGGATAAGCTTCATTTCCTTTCCATTAAATTCATCTTTGACAAAATCCTGCAATCTCTCATTTTTCAAAGGAGACTTTCGAAATATGCGGCAGATTTTTCTCACCTTATTTATTGCTTTTAAGTAATCTTCTCGAAGTTTTGGAAGAACAATTACGTCATCTATGTCGGACTCAAAAATTGTATCAGTGCATAAAATTTCACACTCATCTTCACTTAACTCATGTGCAGAGTGTTCATCTTCTTCGATGGCTTCATCTTCAGGGGTAGGGTCACTTTCCCCTTCAACTGAATTTTCAGCAGTTTTTGAATACAAGATATCCGAAACCGCGAGATGTATAGCATGTGCAATGCATTGTTGGTGATCAGGTACTATTTCTCTTCCAAATTTGACCATTACCGAGGCACCGTCGGTGGTGCAACCCACGGTATGCTTATCTAGGTCCAAGCCAAAGTCTTCCAATCTTTTCCTAACGATTGCAATAGTTTTGGTGCTATCGAAAGAACCATTTATTTTCATGAGACCAAGAGACCAATGTTGATTTTCATCATGAACATTAATATTAATATATCTTTGGTTTTGCAAAGATGTATACTCATCCATAGTTAATGAATAGCGGATTCCTTGTCTCACCTGATTCTTGAAGTAGTTGATCAATTCATGTTTCTTTTTCTCATAAAAACTAAGCACCATTTTTCTGACACCATTATGGGAAATTGGATGAGGCTTGTCGTATTTTATCTTTCTTAGGCTTTCTTGAATGAATTCACTTTTAGCAATTGATTGGAAACTCAGTCCATCTACACACGCAAGTTTCGAAATTTCCTCTTCTATGGACTTTTTTTGCACAAACTCTTCCACTGTTCTTTGTTTCTTCAATGGCTGATTAATCTGGTCGATGTTTATGCCATGAATATTTTTCATGTGGGATGATAAACTTGAAGTAGAACCTCCACAACACTTTAAAACTTTGTGACATGTCATACGCTCTGCTTCTTCTTTATTCTTACGAGTGAAATGATACCAAGCATTTGATTTCTTTGACATGATGGAGTATTAAATCTTAGAATCTTAACTGATCAATGTGCAATCATCCACATAACATTCAAGACTGAAGCATCAATTATTTACACTTATAAACAAACAAAAAACGATACGAAACGATGCAAAACGTAATTACTGTTTTGTAAACGTTTGTTTCATAGAAAATGGACCAAAGTGATCGGAGACTTGCGCAAAAATGTGAAAACTGGTTCTTATCGTCGGTTTCGGTGATGATTAAAAATTTTCATAACCGGTTAAAAAGCGGTTTTTTTAAACCGGGTTCCATCTCTAATAGAAAACCAATTATTTTAAATATTGGTATTCAATTTATGAAAGTAAAATAAAATTATTTTAGCATTTTACTTGAATAATAAAAATATTAAACATCACTTTTAGCTACGGTATATGAGTACCAAATTCTGGTACTGTATATTTTGGAGTGAGCTTAGGAAAAGTATTTAAACAAATTTGAAATTAAAAAATATGAAAATTGAAAGTTTTCACATTAGTATAATTTATGAAGGGAATTGATTTCTTAAAATTTGGGCAAAGAATCGGCATCGGCATCGGTTAAATTTTGGAATCGGTACATCGCTAAATTGACCACGTAGAAGAACTTTTAAAAACAAAGTATTTTGATTAACATGAAATGTTTAGGGTTCATTTGTTCACTGAAGACAAAAGTGTTAATAAAAACTTTATTTAAGGCTTTTGTTTTCATTTGTTTGGAAACAAAAGAATTTTCTTAAATTAAAATTCGAAATATACTCGTAAAATAATGTATATTTCGTGTGTGTGTGTGTGTGTGTGTGTAAATTGTTTTACGATGAAATTTTATTATGTAAGGGTGAAAAAGGGCAGAGCAGCTCGAGAACTTTAGCTTTAGCTCTAGCTCCGGCTCCAGTGACCCATGCTCCAGCTCCGGAGCAAAGTTCTGAAATAAGATCTGCTCCTTTCTACTTCTGGACATCGGATCTGGCTCGAGGCTCCGGAGCCGGAGTATCGGCTAACCCTAATGCAATATTGTTTTCATCTGTTTTGCAACATAATTTTAAACATTACTTTAATTAAATCGGTACCCGATAAAAAGTTGATTTTTAATGAAAGTATATAGACAAATATTAAAAAAGAAAGAAATAAATTGACCCAGGGGTATCACTCTGGGGTAGGCCCACGGTCTCTGATGAGCGAGACGAACCAATATCTTTTCGTTATCATTTATGAAAATCGCATGCTTATTAATTGATGTTATTTGTATATTTATTTTTCGAAGTAGAAAGAGCAAGGAAGCCTGTGCCATTTTGTGGCTACGTTAAGCCACTTTAATAACTAAGATTTCAACTAAAAAAAAAATTTGTGGAAAGGAGCATTGGCTTCGCATACCAATAACCGAAGTTTCGAGACACATTTACGTCAGATGCCTTAATACGTTATCATTTTTAGTGAGGAAACACAAACTTGTGGTACACTTCCCTCCTGATGAATCATGCACCCTGACCTGTAGAGCTAGGAGTGTCTGCATTGCAAACTAACGATACAGGCACACGAAATTATTACGAACTTAACCACGCATTGATTATGATAATACGCAGCAGTGATAATGAACCACGTACGGCAGCCTTGTCAGTGCGTTGACCCTCTGTGTATGTACTTGGCAATGATACTGCGAGTTGCTTGTACCCTGAATGGGTGTATAAAATTTGAACTTAATTTATTGAGAGAGAGAGAGAGAGAGAGAGAGAGAGAGAGAGAGAGAGAGAGAGAGAGAGAGAGAGAATTACCCAACAATTTAACCACGCAATACCATATAATACTTAAATAAATGCAATCTTTGGTTTATATAATTGTATACGGGTTCGAGACCCGACGGCAGCCGGCGCGCAGCAAAACCCAGCTGTTCATCCTTCCACACAATAAAGAAAGTGGTTGGTAGATAAATGGGTACACTAGGTAGCCTAGTGGTTAAGACGCTGGGCTGCTGATGGGGCGTGGTTCGGATTCCACGTTAAACTGTAGGTCTAAGGTGTAGTGAAAAGCTTGACCTTCGTCAGAATGAGCAATTCGGGCGGAAGCTAACCAAAGGTTATTGAGTTAACCTCTCAGACGTTATCAACGAATTATATCGATTACACTGGTATGCATCAATTTTGCTGTCAAGGGTTTTGTAAGTGATTCTTATAGAGTTTTTCCTGCTGATTTGGAATCTGCAATCCGTTTTTCTCAATCAGCTCAGGTTATTCGGCTATGGCCTCATAAGTAAAATAGAATTTTTCGTGATTTTCGAAGCGGAATTGGAACAGTAACATCTATCATCACTTGTTTCACTTGTATAATATCTTTTTTTACTTTTCAGGCATATAGATAAAATATTTCATAATGAATAGAGCGTGTAAAAATGATCCCAATAGATTCTGCTACATATGTGGGACGGTTACCACGCCAAATAACCAGTCCCAAATCACTAAATTTGTGAAGACAATGTATAGAGCATACTTTGGAATTAAGCTAGGGGACCAGGACAAAAATTTCGCCCCTCATATGTGCTGCAAGACGTGCATTGAAAATTTGAGAAGATGGAGCAAAGGCAGAGCGAAATCTTTGCCTTTTGGAATTCCCATGATTTGGAGAGAAGGAAAGGATCACGTGACAGATTGCTATTTCTGCGTGACAAACCTGGGCTTATAAATTTATTTTTCTTAAATATTTTGAAATCCTCGTATGAAACTTGACATAATATTCACCATAATGTAATATTCACCATATATAGCATAATATTCACCATAATGGTAATCATACATTTACATATACATATTTTTATAGAAAATACATTTACACACATATTGTTATACAAGTTACATTTACATATACAATGATTGTATATTTTCTTTCTTTTTCATTCATATTGTCCCCGAAGGGACAATATGAATGAAAAAGAAAGAAAATATACAGACTCCATCGACCTATTTCATATCTTACAGACCGCAGCCTTCCCTCACGAGCCGCCACTGTCTGAATGCTTCTTCTATTTCATATGCAAGTTTTATATCCATGTTTCTGTGTTTCTATTTTCAGGAGTTAACAAGAAGAATAAACACATTGTTGTATACCCTGACATTCCTTCTGCTATGATGCTATGAGACCTGTACCCCATGGTCCTGGAATTCCAATACCCGACCCACCTCAAACCCTGGACTTCGATGATTCTGATGATGAATCAATGACCAATGCCAATGACCAGTCCCAGTCGTATATACCTCAAAATACCGCTTCAAATGAGCCGAGGCCTCTCAACCAGGCCAAACTTAATGATCTTACCAGGGATTTAGGACTTTCCAAATTAGCTGCCGAGATCTTGGGCTCACGACTTCGAGAGGACAACTTGCTGGCTCCGGGAACAACATTCTCCTGGTATAGGAAACGAGAGGAAGAATTCCGCAAGTTTTTTGCAGTGCACGAAAATACCTCTTCCTTAGTGTACTGCTGCAATGTTGAGGGGCTAATCGAATCCTTGGGCCTGCCATATAACGCATCAGAATGGAGGCAATTTATAGACTCGTCTAAACGAAGTTTGAAAGCAGTACTTCTCAACATTGGGAATAGGGTTGCATCAGTCCCTGTAGCACATTCCGTACAACTTACTGAGAGCTACGATAACATGAAGATTTTACTGGATGCTCTCGTATACGACCAACATAACTGGAGGATCTGTGGAGATTTGAAGGTAATACTAATATCATAAGTAAACTATTGCTATTGACTATGTTGTTTTTCCAAAGGTTATTTGAGAGCGTATAAGAACACTTAACTTCCCCACAGAAGTGATACAGTCCAATGCATAGATTTTTTTATCTGATAGAACAAATTCTCTAAATTCTTTAAATATTTTCATTTTTTTTCAGATTGTGGCATTTGTATTGGGAATGCAAGGGGGATACACGAAATACCCATGTTTCCTCTGCAAATGGGATAGCCGAGCGGATGAGAAGCACTATGCACAGCGTGAATGGGCATCCAGAGAGAATTTTGAACCTGGGTCGTATAATGTCGTTTCAGTGCCCCTTGTACCACCAACAAAAATTTTGCTCCCACCACTTCATATTAAGCTGTACTTGATGAAAAATTTCATCAAATCAATGAATAAGGAGGGTTCAGCATTCCGATATCTCGAGAGTAAATTTCCTCATATATCTGATGCTAAACTAAATGCTGGGGTTTTTGATGGTCCTCAAATTCGAACTTTGATCAAGGATACTCAGTTCGAAAACGCAATGACTCCAACTGAGAAGAATGCCTGGCAGGCATTCAAATCAGTTGTCACTGATTTTCTTGGCAAGCTTAGAAGTCCAGAATACGAGTCCGTTGTCGAAAACTTGATGGAAGCTTTCAAAGCTCATGGGTCGCGCATGTCCATAAAAATGCACTTTTTGTGGTCCCACTTGGACTATTTTCCTGAAAATTGCGGGGATTATAGTGAGGAACAGGGTGAACGATTTCACCAAGATATCAAAATAATGGAAGAGAGGTACCAGGGAAACTGGGATATCAATATGCTGGCGAACTATTGCTGGTGTTTGAAGCGAGACGTGCCCGAAGAAAAACACAGACGGAAAGCCAAAAAAACTTCATTCCTTCCTCAATAAACTTTTTTCCATATTCATTGTATGAATAAAAGTATTTATTCACACAATGTTTTAATTTTTCACGAGTGTTCTTATAATATTACTCGTATCTACAGTGTTTAAGCTAAAAAAATCAATAAATTTAGGGATAAAATTGGACTTATAATAAATGGCAAATAGAGAAAAAACCTGACCTGATTGAGGAAAACCAATGTCATTTTCGAATTCAGCATGGTCGAATTATACAGAGTGTCTCAAAAGTCACTATCTATTTCGGTGACATTAGATGTTTTTTTTTAAAAATGCTATGCTGGCATAAAGATATGTACTTCTGGTGCAGATTTGTGAATTTAAAAAAAGTTAATTGGTTTATTATCTTGACATGCTTGAACAATTCCTCGAATCTCAACTTCTTACAGATGGCATTCTTGACACAGTAGTTTTTCAGCAGGATGGAGCACCGTGCCATTATGCAATAATTGTACGTGATTATCTTGACAGACGCTTCCCCGGTCGCTGGATTGGTCGTGGAGGAACACAACCATTGGCAGCACGTTCACCCGATTTAACACCATTAGATTTTTTCGCCTGGGGTTTCATTAAGTCTAAGGTGTACACTGGTAGAAGAATTAGTGATGTAGCCGAACTTCGAAATCGTATTACCGATGCAGTTCAGAAAATAACACCTCAAATGCTGGAAAGTGTGTTCCGGGAAACAACTTATCGCTTTGAGCTCTGTAGAGACACTGATGGTCGCCATGTGGAGACAGATAAATAAATAGCACTAATTCTTTGTGGCACTTACTTTGAAATAAATATATTTTTCATGTCTTAAACCAGTTTTTCGTAATTCCCATTATTTTTCAAAATAGATAGTGACTTTTGAGACACCCTGTATAATATGAGTTGAAAAAACCCTCACAGCAGACAAAAAAATTTCATATGCATACCAGTGTTATCAGTGGGTATAAAAATTTAAAAAGTGACGCTTAACAGACTAAGTTAGGTATTAAGTTTTCTTCTCTCTCTTCGAAGAAGAAAACTTGATGTAACTGAAGCGCTACGACATTTTAAACTATTTAAAGTAAACCCGATTACCTACTGCTTTTATTTGCTTCGACTTTACAATATCTCTCTACCCAGTCGAGAAGGAGGTTGGATGCCTTCAGGGTTGTATGGTTTACTATTATGAAAGTTACGTTACCAATAACCGGGTACTGGGGTACACCCAAAGATGGGCAGTAACGTGTTACGTGTAACGGCGTTACGTAACGAGCGTTACATTTGTAACGAGTAAGAGTAACGTAAGGAGAAATTTTGAGATGTAACGAAATAACGGTAACGCAAGGGTCAAATTTTTAAATGTGACAATTTTTAATTATTCGTTACATTGTTACTTTTGCCAGAGAACGAATAACGCCAATGAAAGACATTAGTACTTAATAGGAATGAGAATTAAACTGCGTGACACATTTATGAAGACAGACGAGATGTCACTGTATGCTCATTATCCTCGCGTAAGTAAAGGTTAAGAAAAGGGTAATTTCTTGCGATTGTGCGTCACTTTGATTAATATCGGTCAAATCTAACGCGTTACAAAGACGTATTATCGTATATAACATTAAACTCTGCTTGAAATACTATTAGTCAAATGTAACGCGTTACATGTAACGACGCTACATGTAACGAGTAAAGGTAACGCGGAGAGCCAGTTTTGAATGTAACGATGTAACGTTAACGTCCATTTTATTCATGTAACGTAGCAGATTTAAATGTAACGATGCCCATCACTGGACACCAGTACCCCGGGTAGGGTTTAAGGGTTAAAGCAAATGATTTAAACCACTTAAAAAACATTGATTTAAACCATTTTATTATTTTAGTTTTAATTAAAAACAAAAACGAGGAATTTGTATTAGGAGATGAAAACTATTAATTTCTAATCATTCCAGGAACGGGAAGTCACCCAGAAGAGTGTCAGACTCACGTCGGTCCTAATCTATAGGTATGTGATACTGATTTAATAATCTCAAGTTCATTTTGAGTGTGTCGTGAAGCTACTTTTTTACCAGCATTCCTTTATGCTTAATATATTTTTGTAGGTTAACCTATTCACTAATAATATTTCTCCTCTAACGAAAAACTATTTTAGTGTAGACTAAAAACTAATACAAAATATTTTAAAAAATACAAAACAATGGATTCTGGTTATATACATAGTACATACAGTATATATCTATACTATAAAAAGGCAGTCCTGTCTGTGCGTCTGTAGACACTATGTATTTATTATTAAGCGATTCTGAACATAGAAATAAATGCGCTCTTCTTTGTTTCAATTTTTTACTCTGACGCGTTAAGATTTTCATCCCTTGATACAATGGGTTCGGATGTGTGAAGCTTAAGATTTTCATTGCTACGTTCTTTTTTATAATTTTATTGACTAAATAATTGAACCTCCATTACTGAGGGTTCAATTATTCGGTTAATAAAACTATAGAAAAAAACGCAACACTAAAAATCTTAAACTTTACATCCGAACCCATTGTATCAAGATTTTTGAAGCTTAAGATTTTCATGGCTGCAGTCTTTTCTATAGTTTTATTGACCGAATAATTGACTCCCCAGTAAATTGGGAGTCCGCAGGCTTCCAAATTACTAAGGCCGAAAGTGTGGGTTTTTATTTTCATAGTTCACTCTAAGAAAACAATTAGTTTGATCTAACTTTAGCTAATTTTCTAGCCACTCAGTCTCAAATAAACTCCAGCGCAAAAGTAATTTCATTTACGAGGTTACTTGTGTAGTTAAGATATAATAACTTAGATCGATGAATTAGATTAGAGTTAACCATTTAACGCCGGAATTATTTGTAGGGTTAAGTTATGAATGCGTGTATTTGAAAGGTTACCAATATGTAGCGTCGTCCTTTAGGGTTAAGTTAAATAGAAAATGACCTTCAGTGCGGTAAATTTGATTTTTATATAGCATTTGAGTCACTCCTACTACAAAATTCGCTCAAATATATCTAATGACCACGCGGTTATGCTAAAGTAGATATCACCTTCGGTTATGGTAAAAATGATGTATAGCTTTTAGGTCATTATTGCTGTTAATATTAGTCACGTATATTTGTCAGCCATGTTCAAAGTATTAAAATATTTGAACAGTTTCAATATGATTGATGACTATATTTTACATAATTTTGTGGTGGTTTAACATTTTCATTGCGAGGGTGTCAAATAAATCTAAAATGCGTCTTAAATATAAATTTGATTAATTCGGGATCAAAATAAATATAAAATGGCCAACAATGCGTAGCTTTAAACTACAAATACAGTTTTAACGGTCTGCATATTTGAAAATGTAAATATTAGTCTTCCAGACGAGATATTTTGTAGTTTACGTATTAACACTGGTATTTAGGATTATATAACAGTTATTTTAGTTGAAATTAAATAAATTGTAAATAAACAATTAAGAATAATAACTCGCTGGTAAAAAATTACTTGGTTGGGTTTAAAACTGATGTGAAGAAAAAAAACTGAAAACGAGAGATTAAAAAAAATCGGTTGTTTGATTTAGTGTGTGTGTGTGTGTGTGTGTGTGTGTGTGTGTAGAAAGTCATTCGATAACGTAATAGTTCATAAAAGTTTAACGCAATTGTAAATTTTTGGGTGAATTTATTTCCCTTTAATACGTTATTGGAGCAAGTGTAATTTACGTCCCCCTGACGCAAAAAGGGACACAAACTACACTAGATCAAAATTGGGGAAAGTAAAGTACACTAGGATCTTTAGGAGACATTTTTTAAATGAATCCATCAAATAAAACGTCAAAACTAACGAAAATATTACGACTTAACCTAACCAATCGTCAATATATATATATATATATATATATATATGACGATTGGTTAGGTTAAGTTGTAATATTTTCGTTAGTTTTAGCGTTTTATTTGATTAGCTATACGCGGACAAAGTTGGGGAACGCAAACTACACTAGGATAATGTAGGGGAACGTAAACTACACAAGGCACCACAGGGGGACGTAAACTACACTTACTCCCGTTTATTTATTGTGGTAATGTGTTATATTTTTTGGATCACATGACGATCAGGGCCCCTATGTGTTCTTGTTTTTTGCTTTACAGTATCAAATATAAAAATAAATTGAATGCCCGGTTAGGTTAACTGTACGCCCTTGACGATTGGTTAGGTTAAGTCGTGATATTTTCGTTAGTTTTAACGAAGATATCATTTAGTAATTGAGACTGCGGGCCCTGATCTTCAGGTGATCCTTTTTTTTTTTAAACTCGTATTTATATCTAATTTCGTCTTCAGCTTGTTAAGTATACGATGGAAAAATTAGGCTTACTGTATTTCAGGTTTGAATTAATATGTTAATCTAATAATTACTTATAAGTTAATAAAAGATAACTACATTAAATATTTAACCCTTAAACCCTACCAGGGGTACTGGTGTACCGCAGTATCTCGGGAATGAGTAGGGATTAAGGGATTGAGTTGCAAACCATAATTATCTCTCAGTATTTGTAAAGTTAAATAGTTTTAGTCTTCTTTTCTCTTCATCTTGGGCTACGTCGTAGCCAATGTCGTAACACCGCTTCCCGTAACACCGCTGCGTCCAGACTGTGTAGCGACCCGTGGTTCGGATCCCACGTAAAGCTGTAGGTCCCCTCCGTCATATGACCTTAGATGTTGCGAAGGAGGTTAAACAAAACCAATAATTATTCTCTTCAATTTGCGTAGATTCCAATGACAACACCATTAGTTTATCAGTTTGTATTTATGATTCCGGGAGAAACACTGACTGAGGCGCGTTGTGGCGGGTTGGCGGTAGGCGGGTAGGCGAGCCGCGAATATAAACACCGCGCCAAATCACGGTTAACTCTGTGTTCATGATCACAGATAAGCGCACAATGGTCACAATTAGTAAATCACGGCTAACTCGATTCATGGTTAACTGAATCACGGATAACCGCGTACGTAATGTACAATGATTTTGCCACCGTGCTTCTGTATACAAAACGCCTGTCTTTATAGATTCCATAAACCGGTTTTAACCAACTATATAGGATGCGGATTAGTTTTGTAGTTTGGTCGGAAATTAATTCGAAATCGGAGTTTGCAAAATTTAACTCAGTCCGCTTATAATTTCTGGGAGTCCCGGATTCGGATTTGTTTCTACGGCTACATATGTATATTAATTAATCGTAATCCACAAAATTCTGATAGCTGTCATAATTCATTTGCTGTTATAAGAATTCAATAGCATCTGATAAAATCTGTTCGAAATCCTGCACAAACATGAGCATAATCGCTCGTGTATATATATATATACATACCAGAAAGCCTCCGAAACACAACCTTGGGAGGAACTAGGAGGGGCGAGTGTGTTACTAAAACCTTCCTTGGTCCGCTTTGAATGTGTATACTAAATTTGGTGCAGATTATTCTAGCTGTTTAGGCGTGTATTAACGAACATAGAACATCATCGTCCCATATATACCACTCCGCCCTTGTACTCATTCAGGCAGGGGCGGATTAACTGTACTTAGGGCCTGAGGCTAATTTTATTTTGGGGGCCTTTTTCTATAGATTTTTATTAACAATACATGTACATGTACAGTACATAGTACATTTACACGAATTATATGTACGGTGCTTAGGCTAATTGAGAAACAAACTTAAAAGAACCTCAACACAGTGTATTTTGCCGTTTGCTAAAACAAAACAGTATTAAAGAAACTCTACTTTAGGGCCTATAAAACATAAAATAAAACAGGGAATTTGTCAGTTTGTGTACTCTGTCATATTTAATTAAAGAAGTTTGCGAAATCTCGAATTATATCATCGAAACTCAGTAAATTGGGGGCCTGAGGTTTCAGCCTCAATTGCCTCAATGATAATCCGCCACTGATTCAGGGTATAAGCAGCTGTCGGTATCATTGCCAGATGTATAGAGGGGCAACATACGTACGAGGCTCCCGTACGTAACTCATCATCATTAGAAGCAACAGTGTTGTTACCGTAATCCAATGAACAGTCTGATTTATATTCATTTTCATGCCTATGTCGTTAGTTTACGCTGCAGACATTACTGTCTTTATAGGTCTTTGTGCATGATTCTTCAGGAGCAACATGCACCACGACTTTAGTTCCTTCCCAAGGCAACACAAATGTACCTATTTCCATCACAAGCACATTCATATTACCTTACGGTTGTTCCACACAAACTTGACCAAGAACTCATAGCCTCTGATATACTCGTGATAGATAGATATATAGATAGATATGGGATGAATTTCACAATTAAACACGTGAAATGAATGAATGATGCAAACCCACAAGGAAAAAGAAAAATGATTCCTAAAAATCATGATTGAAATCATTTTTCTTTTTCCTTGTGGGTTTGCATCATATATATATATATTAGTAACGATTTATCATGCTACGTACGTATGAGTCTAAAAAATCCATCGTAAATAATTTCACTCAGTACTAAAATCAGACCATTTATCTTGGGTTGAAAAATGAAAGATGATTTACCATTGTGCGCATTGATGAAGAGAAATAGGTTGCTTAGATCTCTCTCTCTCTCTCTCTCTATTACACCTTGTTAACAGAGATGAATTTCCAATGAAATTAAATAATTCATTCAATTGACTGCGGAAAAACAAAAGAATATCGTATACCATTGTTAGACTTAAATATTCATTGATATTTCTCTCCGTTTTAAATTCCAATTTTAACGCAAACCTGAATAATGTATCTATTATTATTTAGAATTTTTTAGATAATTATCTATCTACATGTCTGTCTGTTTTTCCTTCCTGTTGCTAAGAGCTTTTAGAGTGGTGAACCCCGATTTTTTATATTTTTTGCCTGATTGAAATTTCTAATAGGTACTATGAATATGGGAGAAAGCTATTTTAGTATTTTATTTTAGCGTTTTAGTTTATGTAGGTCAAACAGGGAAAAAAAACTTTACATAAAATAAAGCAACACAAATATTGTTGTGAGGTAATACTTCAGATTTATTATTTCATCTAATCATGTGCAGAAGTTGATGATAATAATAATAATAATACAAGGAGACCTCGTACATCTGGCTACCTCATATTTTGTCATTTTTTTCCATTTCTTTTATAGTATTAGAAACGATTTTGTCCATCTAGTAGGAACTGAAGTTAGAGTTAAAGCAGTCGGAATTTTTTTTATATAAAATGATCCTAAAAATATTTCTACCTTTTAGATCTAATTATTATTATCTACGTTAATCGTATGATCGTACTGTTCCACATATGTTTAAAAACTAAACAGCTATTAATATTCCCTACTCACAGACTACAGTATATGTTGACACAACCTTCTGTCCAAATCGTCTATCTCCCACGTACTTATTTGGACACCGACCCCAAAGAATAGCGTTAAAAAACACCCTTCCTTCGGTATTTCTTTTGTTCGATTCGGCTTTATCGCCTTGCCAATGTTATTAACTGAATCCTTAACAAGTTTAACTTCATTAGGTATGTATAACTTGAACGTAGGGCCAAGTCGACTGTCATTTTAAGACATATAGTTCCCCCAAATTATCCTATCTCACCTCTTCTCCTTTCTCCTGGCACCATAGAAAGTCCTTCTAGCGGAAAACAAAGCCTTCTTAATGAAATCCTTATGATACACCAACCTTTTAAACAGCTGATAGATGATCTTACTTCCTCTTCCACAAAATTAATTTGCTATCACAAATTCTGAACGCTCTTAGAAATAGATCTGTTACACCACCGTTCTTAACACTATCATCGTGATAGCTAAATTAAAAAACATGATGGTTCATTGAAAAGTTAAAAATCCTTGAAAGAGTGTGAAAATTCTCTGTTAACGAGTTTCACAACCTCAGTAGGTGTATCGTAAATACTGTTTTTTTTAAATTTTGTAAGAGTTTTATTGTTTTAAGGTTCTCGGAAAGTATGCATGGAAACATGACCATAGACTGGAGGATTTCACATATGAGATATGAAGAATCCTCGATGGTTAGTTAGTCTTGCAGTAGTAACTTTAGAGACGGAAGCAATGGATTTGATGGGGCTGTTTAACCTCCTTCGCAACATCTGAGGTCATGTGACAGAAGGGACCTACAGCTTTACGTGTGATCCAAACTGCGGGTTGCTATATCATTTGAACGCAGAGGATGGTCTCTCATCCAACTACTATACAAACCCAATATCAGCGGTGTTACGTAGGCCAGATGAAAGTAAAGTAATTGTTAAGTTTCTTATGTATTTATTTAATTTTCAGCAACGTTTTGGGCCTTCGTTCATCTTGATAACAAAACATTTCTTATATAAATTAACTTTGAAAATTACTTTGAAAAGTACATTGAAAAATACAAAAAAAAAAGGTGAAGTATTAAAAGTTTAATGAAACGTTATTTTCTTATATTTTGTTGGTAAAACTGAGTTTCAAATAATGCATAACGGAATAGAAATTTCATCAGTATTTAAATTAGGTTTCATTTTCTTCATAAACGTGGATTCTATAATAAAAAAGTTTGTTGTTAAGGTAAAGAAAGTATTCTAAAATCATTATAATCAAATTTATGTTGACGTCTATTAGCATTATTAATAGGCTGACCATACGTACCGTTTTGAACGGGACAGTACCGTTTGTTTTATATTTCCTGGCCGTCCCGTCGTTTTAATAAAAATGTCAATTTTGTCCCGGTTTATGTACTTACTTTTTCATGAATACAGAATATTACATAACCCCGTCCCTTTTTTGCCATCCCAATGTCCCGTTTTTGTCTCAAGGAAATATGGTCAGCCTAATTATTAAGCGAAGCTGATGATTGGAAGTCCCTATAACCGAGACAGTTGGTATTAATTATTCTCTCTATATTCTTTGATTGTCTCTTTATCAACATATTCTGGCTTAAGCTGTGAAAGTATGAAAGAACTTACAATTATTTATAATTATTTCGTATTTAATAAGTCCATATACCAACAAGTTGTTGGTATTGTTGTTGGTTCACTTCTCATACCAACATTCGCCAACATATTTAAATCTTGCCATATTCATTTCCGACCTTGTTTACCACCGTAGATATACAGGGTGTCGACAAAAGTAAATATATACCGTTGGTTTTTCCATAGTTTATGATTTGATAATAAAATTCAGTAAATAATGACAAATTTGTTGAATCACTCTGTTTAGAATCGTGTTATTTTCCCCTTTCCATTATGTAAGGGTGACACCTTTCCATTATGTAAGGGTGACACACGTTCTGGCACTCCATTGGTGAGCTTTGCCATACGTTTTTGAGGACAATCATCGTGGTGTCTATTTACTTTTGTCAACCCTTTGTATGTATGACCTTTGTATGTATGACCTTTGTATGTGTGACGCTTTTGCTTTGTTCAGCTTTTCAAAATTGTATTAATGGTTTACATTCAAACATCTATCTCATTCACTGTTAAATTCGAGAATAATGGTTCCTTACCATTCCTGGGTGTACTAACTATCATACAAGGGCAAATGATCAATTTTCTACCATTGCATATAGAAAAGGGACTTTTACAGAACTACAGTAAGTACAGTATACATGAATTTCTACAGCTTTTGCCCCTTAATATTAAAAATTAAATCAGTACGGATTCCGCACCGTGCTTATCACTGAAGTTCTACATACCTTGGTTTTCATAAAAAAAAAATGTCGAATTTCTAAGTCTTATTTTAATAATACCGGGTTCCATTTTCGGCTTCGCTGGATTCACTCGTCTCAGATTCTTAAATTATATTATCGAACTAAAACTTCTGTTATTAGTGTCTCTAAAGAAAAAAACTTGCTTACCGCTTCTCGCACTTTGGAATTTTAAATATTCCAATAATGAAAAGACCTTTCGTAAATCTTAATTGAGTTTTTTCCACGGGAAGATTCTATTTATTGTTTCACCAATCCATTATAATAGTCTCTTTCTTCAAATTTAAGGACCCAACTCCATTTCTGATGAAGTCTGGATTAGTTTATGAATCTACTTGTCCCTTTTGTAAAGTTGGAATAGACATTGGTTGTACGCCTAGCCGCCTTAAAGTAAGAATTGTCACACACAGAGGTGTTAGCTACAGGAAAACCTTTTACTAACTTGGAATCATCAGTAGGGTGCTCCAAAAAAAAAACATGATTTTGAATATTTGCTCCCCAGTTATTTTCTCATTGCTATCATGCTTCTGAATACTTTTGGAAATGTTTAGCTCGATCCTAACATATTAAGCCTTGCCACCAGCCTCATGTAAAATTGAGGTTTTGTGATTTTCGAATTATGCAATTAGGTCTGATTTGTAGGTATTATTACTTAAGATTAAGTTACATAAACCTCATAAAAATAAATTAGGGTTAATTAGAATTGATTTAAAAATACAAAGTATTGATATAGTATAAGTATATGTGCAAACAAAAACAAAAAAACAAAGACGAGCTTAAAATTTGGTATTTCTTCTTATTTCTAGGGAAATTAGATGAAGATTGGCTTTTACCGAGATTTATGCCCCCTCACTCCCGCGTAACTGTTTATAACTGTAGCCATCAAGTTTATTTTTGCTTTAGCAGGAGTGGGCCTCTTCCTTTTGGCAGTTATAAACAGTCCGTTTTGATCTTATTTTGATTTTACAGAAGATGGTTTAGTCTCCCTTTCTTGAAATCAGGAATTAGTTTCCTGTGGCGCTCTACAACCTGAAGCATGTACTGTCTTTGGGGCTCGTCCTTGGTAATATTATTTGAGTAATCTTGAATGAGCTTCACAGCTCTTTCTGCAAGATCATTTATTACTTTGACACTTCTAACATATTCAAATGCTTTTTTATATTCAGAATCTACGTTCCACTCACTTGGGTCCTTTGTCATCCATTCCATATCTATTCCCAGAGTTTGTAAAAGAAACATAGAGTTTACTCCAATCAGCGAAATTAATTTCGTCAAAGAGTTTAATTTAGGGAAAGTGTGAACTCCCATTTTAAAACTCTACTTTTTTCATCTTCATAATTTTTTTAGCTATTTGGCGCTTTTCAGAGATCTCAATTTTATTTGAAAACAGTGAAAATGAAACTAACTCTTCTGTCATATACCAAAAATGTCTTTCAAAGGTTTTTATAGCTGCTGAGGCCACATCTGAATCAATTTTACAATAAGAATTTAAATCGTGCCACAATTTTAGGTCATTTATTGCAGCATGAGCTGCATTGGTAGCTGATAACCAGGGTTGTATATAAAAAAGCGATGTGAATGTGCAAAAGCGTTCAAGATTTTTTATTTTTTTGGAATCGTACCCACGTTGACCACTGAAAGCAAACATTTTAGCCGCATACAAAATGTACGCCATCCACCTTGCAAGGTGATATGCTTCTGGCTTTAACCAATGTACACCACGAGGCGGAGTCCCTCCCAAGAGAATAAGCATAAGTTCCGCACACTCTTTGTAATCTTCTCTTGGTAATGATTTTTTGTCAGAACTTTGGGTCAACGTTTCTTGAAGAATTTTTTTAACATCTTCACAACGAGATTTTAAGGATCGATCTTTAAATTCAAGAATTTTGAAATTTTCTTTGTTGATGGTATTCCAAAACTTCTGAAAATTTTTAAAATCTAAATTATTTGGACTACTTGTATCGCCGAAAAGTTTTGACCAAACTGCTTGCAAGATTCTTTCCAGTATGTGGTGTCTACAAGCAAAAAAGAAAAGATTTTTTTGGAATAATTCTTCTAATTTTACACAGGCTCCATTTTTCCAGCCGGAGTTGGACGCCGTAGTGTCAAAAACAAGACCATATATATTGGATTCGACTTTCCATTCAGCTACTAGAGAATGAGTAGCATTCGCTTGTGTATTACCAGTGCCATCGACGATTTTTGGAACGCCAAGGAGCTTTCCCTCTTCATATCCTGGGGCACCAGATATCAGCACTCCTAATCTTTCATCATCTTCATGCAAAATTTTTCCATCCCAATGAAGATTACAAAATTTTGGGCATACAAAATTACTTTTGATTTCTTCGCCTTTTTCTTGCCGCACTATTTTACTTGCTGTCCTCGTACTTGTTTTAGACAATGTGATATTCTCCAAATCAACTCCCCCTTCTGTTGCGATGGCAGCCATAAATGCAGTTCTTTGGCCAGAAGATAAATTTAAACGATCAGCCATTTCAGATATTTTTTTTACTTTTGAATGGGTTTCGTGGAAGTTCTAGTGTGATAGTCTCCGAACGCTTTCTTTTTGATTTTTTATCAGAATTTGAAATCACATTTTCATCGTTATCAGTATCATCTAGTTCTAAAAAATCTTCATCAACAATGTCTATCTCATCGTTAAGTTCGCTAGTTGAAGCCTCTTGTAGCTCTCTTCTTCGCATGTCTGTCTCCATTCTGTAAGTGAAATTCTCTTCCCTATTCCTTTTAGTTTGAACCTTTTTTGAATACTTTTTATCTTCGGATCCCAAAAGAACTTTTCTACCCTCTTTCATTGAATTTATGAAATCAATATCCTCTTTTTTCTCTTCTGTCGTCCTCAACCGATCAGTTTGAACTTTGCGCTCAGCATCTTTATGGGCAATAAAAAAATAGGAGTCACGGTCTCTAACAAAATTTTCTTCCTTTACCTTGTTGGAATTGGAACCTTTCTTTTACTGGAGTGTCCTATAATTCTCGTAAAGGTCTAAAATCTTTTTCTTGACTTTGTCTTTACGTTGTGTTTCGATTCCTGATTTCATCCACTGCTTTTCTGTATCTTCTAATACTTTTTCAGCAATTGTATCGTAAAAATTTCTAAATTTCTTTCTTCATTGGTCCATCTTTTAGGTAGAAAAAATAGCGTAAAATGTCCCCCTTCGTTGGGATTCGAACATCAGAGAGTTTTTCGATAGGCTTTTCTATTAGCCATATTATATCATCTTTTCTTAAGGAAATATTTGAATTATCCTTTGATTTTTTATTTGGATCATTATTATTACCGTTTCCGTCTGCCATTGAAAAGTAATTAATTATTGCCCTTCTTGACAAAAAAATAAGTATTAAATTTTGTAATAATTATTTAAGTGTACATAAACTCAAGTAAAACTACGATTTATTTAATAGATACGCTATTTATGATAGGTAAATCTGAAAAAAAAAAAATGTAAGTATTAAGTATAATAAATTAATTCAATAAAGCATATTTTTCAGCTGCCTGGTGGCAAGGCTTAGTATGTTTCAATGTAGCTAATATTTTTTTCTGGCATTAATATGATATAAAAAAATGAGAAGACGCCCGGGGAGCAAAGTTTTATGAGCTTTTTTCAACATCTTTCAATTTTCGGAGCACCCTAATCATCAGTCCCACGTAATGAGACAAATAGGTGTCTACATAATTTTAATTATAATGATTCTCGGATACTTTATTCACTTAACAGCAAACGAGATCTTTTAATTATAGAATCCACGTTTATAAAGAAAAGGAAACCTAATTTTAATACTGATATAAACTCCTATTCTTTTATACATTATTTGAAACAATTTTACGAACAAAATATAAGGAAATAACGTTTTGTTAATTTTAATGCAAAATTATTTTCTAAGTTAATCTATATAACAAATACTTAAGTCTGGAAGGTCCAAAACGTTGAATGAAAAATAAATCCGTACATAAATTATAAAAACTTTTTGGATTATCTTGTTTTTATTTGAAAATAAACTCTAGTAAATCAAGAACGATCCGATTAACAGTGTATATATATATATATATATATATATATATATGTGTATATATATATATATATATATATATATATATGTGTATATATATGTGTGTATATATATATATATGTGTGTATATATATATATATATATATATATATATATATATATATATATATATACTATTATATGCTTAATATTACAGTATTAACTCTGGTTTAATAACAGAGAGTAAACAAATTAGTTCCTAACTTAGAGACGCCTGTAAAATGTTCACATCTTTGTTGCCTTCCACTACTTCACGTTGATCTACAGCCCCATGCAACGCACTCGCATTTAGTGGAACTTAATCTGGAGAAGGAACAAAGGAGATAAAAGGCAATGAAAAAACAAGTGAATCAGAGTCAACTAATGTCCACTCTCTTTCAAGGTAATTCACCAACTGAATTACCGAGAAATCGAGATCGAACTCGAAAAGACAGCAAAAAAAGACAGATAAATTCTTGAACTTTAGAAGTGAAAGTTTTGGTTCTTGGTTTCTTCTACGGTTCGAACGATGTCTTTTTAAAAAAAAACTTCAAGGAAGATTGCAAAGATTAAAAGGAAGATAAAACAATTAGGAAATAATGAAAAATAAAAACAAATATTTACTTCATGGTTTTTGAAGTATAAAAGATTAATGATACTGTAATGCTTAATAATGATACATAGAATATGTAAGTTTTAATTCGGTGGTACCACCAATTCCAAAAGTCGGGATATATTGGTCTTTCAGGTAGGTGAGGCCTAGTGTATCCCCACTAATGAAACCAATAATACAGTGTAATACAATTGCCCCCCTGAACCCCTTCCTCTCCAATTTCTAGTGTATCGGGTGTTCGGATACGTTTCGAAGCCTGTCAGCAACTGGGCCAAGCGCGGTTCATTTGCCCAATGATGAAATAAACCAGTTTGACCTAAATTATCGCGTATGTTGATATTATAATACCCTGAAAAGGCATTTTAGTCCTTAAACGTTAAGAAAGCCTTTGATAAGGTACCTCACCGCCGGCTAATGGCCAAAGTGCGCGCGCTGGGTATCGGTAGGGAAGTAGGTAGGTAGACTGAAAACTGGCTGGAGAATAGGCGGCAGAGAGTTGTAATTAAAGGGGCTAGTTCGGGTTGGGCCTCGGTCACTAGCGGGGTTCCTCAGGTTTCCGTTTTAGGGCCACTGTTGTTTATCATTTACATAAATGATATCGACGCTGGCATCGTCAGTAGGATCGCCAAATTCGCTGATGACACGAAGCTTGGGGCCAATGTTGGGACGCCAGAGGCGATCGAACAACTGCGTGCGGACCTACGTAGGATAGGAGAGTGGTCCGAAAAATGGCAAATGCCGTTTAACTTGGGTAAATGCAAGGTGATGCACATTGGCTACGCCAATCCCAAGTCGGACTACTCGATGTTGGGGAGTAATATCGAGGCAAGTGATTTGGAAAAGGACTTGGGTGTGCTAATTAGCAGCGACCTTAAGTTTACCAAACAGTGCGTAGAGGTGGAAAAGAAAGCCCAGAAGTTGTTGGGTTATATCAGGAGGCAGTTTCGATTTCGGAACAAGGAGAATGTGCTCTCTCTGTACAATTCTCTGGTTCGGCTACACCTGGAGTGTGCTGTGTAGTTCTGGTCGCCCACCCTCAGGAAAGATATTGAGAGGCTGGAGCGAGTGCAGGCGAGGGCCACAAAGTTAATCCCTTCCGTTAGGCATATATGGGCTACAATCGACGCTTACGCGCCCTGAATTTGTTTTCGCTGGAAACTCGGAGGCTGCGCGGTCAACTCATCGAGGTTTTCAAGTTCTTAAGCGAGTTCAACAATGTCGATTTTAGAAGCATGTTTAGTTTAAATGATAACCCAACTCGCAACAATGGTTGGAAGTTGGATTTGAAACGGTTTAGCACTAGTGTGTGTGCGGGAATTACTTTACGTATAAGATCTGTGACACGTGGAACAGGCTACCTTCAGAAGTTGTGAACAGTTCTTCTGTGGATCTGTTCAAGAAAAGGTTAGACCGAATCTTGCACACTATTTGAGGGTGTATGAATTTTTCCCTGGCACCCGTTATCATTGGTACCACCTCGGTATGGGCCGCAAGGCTTTTTGAGGTCCTACTTTTCCTTGTAACTCCTTGTAACTCTCTCTCTCTCTCTCTCTCTCTCTCTCTCTCTCTCTCTCTCTCTCAGGAAAGATATTGAGAGGCTGGAGCGAGTGCAGGCGAGGGCCACAAAGTTAATCCCTTCCGTTAGGCACGTGGAACAGGTTACCTCCAGAAGTTGTGAACAGTTCCTCTGTGGATCAGTTCAAGAAAAGGGTAGACGAAATCTTGCACACTATTTGAGTGTGTAAAGACATTTAGGACCTCAGTCTGCGGAAATTTCTTTTCCTATAAAATAGTTAATATCTGGAACCAACTTCCCTCAGAGGTTGTTTCCAGTCAAAGTGTAAATGTGTTTAAAAATAGGCTAGACAAAGTACTGAATACTCTCATAGTTCAAGACTAAAACATAAGAAACTCTGCAGGAGATCGCTTGCACGGTGTTTCTGTGAGCAAGCTAAATATAGAGCTATTTATATATTCTCCACTTTCCTGTAAAATTTCCTTGGCTACTTTTCCAGGGTCAAGGTATTTTCTTCAACCTTTTTCCGTACCTGCCTCTGGCAGGGAGGGAGCGGAGGGTGGGGAGAGAGCCTTCTACTTTTCTATCCAGTTTTCTACTACTGCTAGGATAGTTGAAAGAAAAATAAACTTTTACAAAATTTTCCCTGGCACCCGTTGCCATTGGTACCTCCTCGGTATGGGCCGCAAGGCCTTTTGAGGTACTTCTTTTCCTTGTAACTCTCTCTCTCTCTCTCTCTCTCTCTCTCTCTCTCTCTCTCTCTCTCTCTCTCAATAAATATTCCTCTATGAAGCATAAAATACTCCTGGTCACAATATAAATCTTCAATTTTGTTTTCCAAAAAAATAATATATTTCCACGCTGACGTACACTATCATCTACTACAATTCGTTTTACTCCTGAAAACTAGTGGAGGTTTATTTTCCGGAATTTTGGTGTCGAATACAGTGTTGCTGTTTCCTTTGTTATCATTGTTACCCCTTAATGAGGTAAACGGACTGACGATATTAATATCTAGGTCTACTCTTATCATCAGTGATGCCAATTTCATCATATTTCCTGATTAATTTTTAAACGCGGAATTCGGTAAACTTCGTTTTATCAATAATTTCCCTTTGAATATAACGTTATTCGGGTTTGTTTTACTTCGTGCGAAATAGGAATGTTTGGGACCAATATTTCATACATAATTGAAAGTTATTTCATACGTAATTGAAAGTATAAAAAGGAGTTATCAAAATTCATCAACGTGAAAATTTGGGCTTAATATTTCATAGGGTAAAATCTTGGCTTTTACTAACATTTAAAGGGTTGCTCCCGCGCAGGGCCGTACCAACTTGTGATGGCGCCTTGTGCGAGGCATCCCTTATACGACCCCCACCCCTTTAAATTCGGAACATATACATATTGATTATGATAGAAATACATAATTATTTAATACAGAAAACAATACATAATATATAATTAATTAAAAGACCAAATTTCATTCTACATGGTAGCTTTAAGACCAACAATTTGGTGTCCCCGAACACGTCGGCGCCCTGGGCAGCCGCACTGCTCGCCTCCTGCCTCGGTACGGCCCTACTTTCGCGTATTGACGAAAGAATATTGATGAATTTATGGAATAACCGCCTAATTGCGAACTAAAACATACATTCATCAACAAAACTTCAAAATAGAAGGTTTGAGTATATTTTCTAAAACTTGAGTGAGATATGTTGAAGGCACAATTACATTCTATTTGTAGAAACGTTCCTTCAAAGATACACATAATTTTGGGCTTATCTCAACAGAGAATGGTTTGTAATCGGTAAAAATTTCTTCATACTTTAGACTGAATCTATATCGCTATTTGTATTATGAAATACCAGGTGCCTAAGACTTTTGTTTTAAACAATGGTGCAACAGTATTATATATTATATATATATATATATATTATATATAATGTCGTTTTTTAGATCGGAATTTGAAGGACAAAAAAACAACTGAAACTTTTTAATCCAGTATATATTTTCCATCGGAATCAATGACACTCTGCCAACGTCCTACAAGCTTTTCAATGCCATGTTTATAAAATTCAGGCGGTTTTGAGGCAAAAAACGTACAAAGACTGGTGTGCAGGTCATCTAAAGAAGTATACTGTTTCTCGTCAAGATAGTTTTGCAGACTCCTGAAGAGATGATAATCTGAAGGTGCAAGGTCTGGAGGATGTGGAAGTTTTTCCCACCCAAGCTCCTCAATTTTTGCAGAAGTGATCCGAGCGGTATGAGGACGTGCGTTGTCATGGTGGAACACGATTCCTTTCCGATTAACCAAAGAAGGTCTCTTTTCTTTTAGTGCAGTGTTCAATCGATCCAGTTGTTGACAGTAGACTTGAGCGGTGATTGTTTGGTTGTGTGGTAAGGTTTCAAAGTGTATTACACCACCTTTATATAACCCACCAAACACTAAGCAACACCTTCCGAGGGTGAAGATTTGGTTTTGGCTGTGGTGTCGCTGGTTCTCTGGCACAAACCCACTGTCGACGGCGCTTAACATTCTGGTACAGTATCCACTTTTCATCACCAGTCACTAAACGGGAATGAAGAGCTGTGCTAATGTTTACCCGCACCCTCAGATTGTCGACCGACAATTCATGTGGCACCCATTTTCCTAACTTAGGCACTTTCCCGAGTTGTCGCAAATGTCGATGGATGGTGGACGGGGATGAATTGAGTTTCTGGGCCAATTCTTCGACAGTTGTTGAACAGTCTTCTTCAAGTGCGGCTAACAGCGGGTCATCATCAAACTCAGCAGGGCGTCCAGAGCGTGCTGCATCTGTCAAACAGCAGTCACCATTCCTAAACTTTTGAAACCATCTTTGACATTTCCTCACACGCAGAATATCGTTGCCATAAACGTCCTGAATGTTTCGCGTTGCTTCAGTAGCACTATTCCCTTTTTTGAACTCGTAAAGCATTATATGCCTGATATGCTCTTCTGATACCGCCATGTTTATGAGGGGTTCACATAAAGCAAAACACACGTCTTCACTGGTCAAGGTCTGTAAAGTATGTAGCGAAACACGATAGATCTCCTATTAGATATAACCTTCGGAAAATTTATGCTTAAACCAAGTAGGACTAGTTTAAACTTAATCTATCGTAAAGAACGACATTACTTATGGGATGACCTGATATATATATATATATATATATATTTTTTTTTTTTACGAATCTTTTATTACGAAATAGCTGTATGGTATCCATTTCGCAAGCAATTTCTTCACTTCTAGCTTGTATATTGCATTTTCGTTTTATGATACCCTTCACATTCTCCTTTTTGTACAACAAGTATACAGGATTTCCCAGTCGACGATTTTAAAAGTTGATAGTTTTTACTTTAATAAAAGTTGTTTTGCAGCATATATATATGCGCTGATGATATGGTAGTAATAATAAGCCATTCTGTGTGAAAAGTCTGGGTTTTTTTGGGGTTTTTCTTTAATTGCGAATTGCATTCATTGAACCATGATACTGATCTCATTATTGCTAAAGCTATAGAGTCATGCATTTCCATCCCAGAAGCCCAAGTCAGTCGACTAATATTAGTTTCAAAACAAAAGACGAACCAACAGAACAAAGTACGAGAATTTAAGTATTTGGATCATTTAATTACCAACTCCTTAAGTCATAACTCGAACATAAAATAATATTGAAGTTTGTCTAATGAAGTTAATATTATTTTTAGGAATTTTGGATTCTGGACAAGCGACGCTGAGGACACTTTTTTTTTTTGTCGTAATTTCTGCACTAATATTTATCTGCGCCACCTCTTTGCTAATTCTGAAAAAGAGGTTCTGACAGAATCCTTGATTTACTTTATAACACATCTTTTAGAATGCAGCATAAGTTACCGACAAGATGCTCAGCTTCTCAAATGTTCGCCAACCACAATGTTGCGAGCTCCTCGGCGGTAACAAGACGCGCTCAATACAATCTAATGCAATATATTCAAAACTCATCCAATCCATTTATCAAAGCTGTTCAATCAGTCCTGCCGATGTGATCTAAACTACAGGGATTCATGGTAGGAAAATGTTTGTCTGTAACTCCATTTAACATCGATGTTATTATTTTGATAACTTCAATTGAATTGAATAACCTTTGGTTTTTACAATTTACAATGACATAAATAATTGTGAAGCTGGACTATTTATTTTATTTAATCTGGCCTTCAAGCTTTAGGCTTTACTGGGCTCTTATTAAAAATAAAACAATTATTAAAAATATGTAAATCATGAATAAGTATTATTAATAGTTGAGGTATGTATTAATCTTAAATTATCATTATCGATATGACAAATGCAAGGTCATTATTGAAGGTATTACACCAATACCATACAAAGAAATCAATATTATACACGAGAGATAAGAACTGAACAATCGCAAGTAATATCTTTAATCCTAGATTACGCACGAGAAATGAATAAGCAATAGTAATGTACATTAATCCTAGATTTTTATTAGTATGCCATTATTAATAGAGATTTCAATTTGGTTTTAAACGAATTTACATTCACAATATTTTTATATCAGCATTTAAATCATTCCATAGTTTCAATCCAATGAAAATGGGTAATATTTGAGATAAAGACGACCTAAATTGAGGAATAACATGCTTTGATCTATTTCTGGTCTGACTGAGTGGATTTCTTAATGAGTTACAAAATATTTATTTACCCATTGTAAGTTAATGATTTTGTTCTTACACTCGTAAATAAAAATAAAATGTAACAGTTTGATTACATCATTGAACTTTAGTAGTTTTAGCTCTTTAAACAATGCACTAGAGAAAGATCAAGGAAATCAGCATCAGATAATAACCTTATTGCTCTTTTTTGGATGACAAAGATACCGTTTAAAGCGTTGTTAGCGGAGTTTCCCCAAACAAGAGTGCAGTACGTACTGTACTTGTAGTGCTTAGTTTCAGTTGTTGTTTTTTGTTTTGTTTTTACTTCGTATCACAACTTAAAGGATGGAAATTATTTTTTGACCAATAAAAGTTTTATTTTGGGTTTTTCATTTGTTCATATACTGAAAAGAGAATTTGTGGGCAAAGGAAAACCATGTAGAACAATAAAATGCTTTAAATCGTTGATTGGAAAACCTGCATATACAGTGTGTGTATATATATATATATAAATAAAAGAGCTGGGCACTTGCGTTTTTTTGCGCGTTTTTTTGCGGTACTGCGGTACTACTACCGCACTACCAAACCGGTACCGCATAACGCAGTACCGCAAAGGATCGCTGAAAGTACAGCAGTACCGCTACCGCATTCAAATTTCCCGCGGTACTTTCCGCGGTACCGACCAACACGGTAGTACCGCAGTACCGCAGTACCGCAAAAAAAACCGCAAGTGCCCAGCTCTGTATAATAATAATAATAATAATGAAATAATACGGTACGCATGAACGCGCATGGTTTTTTGTATGAAGCAAAATTGCCCCCTACCAGGATTCGAACCGGGGACATCTTGAATAGGAGGCGCGAGAGCTACCATTACACACTCCTCGCGACTTTTACTCAAGAGGTCCTGAGTTCGAATCCTGGTAAAGGCAATTTTGTGTTAAAAAATAATTATACTGTATATATAATTATAAGGAGGAGATTGTAGACACCAGTCGACCAAGGAAGTACTCCTGGGGTGACGTTAAGCAGGAGACAGGGAGTGCGGGCACTCCCGTTTCTCCTGTCACTGTCCTCCTTAGCTAATCTTTTTCCGTGTCTCATCTACCTTGTGAACAGTCCAGCATGCTCTCAAACACACACTTCTCCTTCTATTCCTCACTGCACATACATACATCTTACACACTGCACATTCTTTCTAAAATGTAAAAAGTAAGGTATAGATTTTGACAGCTTCCAAGACCTTGATTTCGATTCTCTCTTTTTCATTTCATTGAGAGGTTTTTTTTTTTTATTTTAGGCATTCGCCCTTGACTTCTCTTTCCTGAGAGAGAGAGAGAGAGAGAGAATTACAAGGAGTTACAAGGAAAAGAAGTACCTCAAAAGGCCTTGCGGCCCATACCGAGGAGGTACCAATGGCAACGGGTGCCAGGGAAAATTTTGTAAAAGTTTATTTTTCTTTCAACTATCCTAGCAGTAGTAGAAAACTGGATAGAAAAGTAGAAGGCTCTCTCCCCACCCTCCGCTCCCTCCCTGCCAGAGGCAGGTACGGAAAAAGGTTGAAGAAAATACCTTGACCCTGGAAAAGTAGCCAAGGAAATTTTACAGGAAAGTGGAGAATATATAAATAGCTCTATATTTAGCTTGCTCACAGAGACACCGAGCAAGCGAACTCCTGCAGAGGTTTCTGAGGTTTTAATCTTAAACTATGAGTGTGTTCTGTACTTTGTCTAGCCTATTTTTAAACAGATTTACACTTTGACTGGAAACATCGAGAGAGAGAGAGAGAGAGAGAGAGAGAGAGAGAGAATATTTGTGTAATACTGAAAAAGAACATAGATTTACTATATCTTGCTTTTTCCAAGAAAATACATAATTTATTGAAAATCATTCAACCTGATGACAATGCTCGTATTTGCCATATTCGACGCAAATATGTAAAAAAAAATGGTTGATCCCAGACCATTCAAAAAGAACAATGAACTCTACTGAAAAAATGGGAATTTAGCTGATCTGAAGATGTAGTTTGAAAGAAAAAACAAATAAATCTCAGACGATCCATATATATATATATATACTGTATATATATATAGTATATGGCCTTGCCAGAATAAAATGAACACTTTCCCAAAGGAACAGGAATAGACATGTGGCACCATTCTATTGAAACAAGATGTCCTCCAGTTGAGGTTTCCATGCCATTCGTATGCAACATAAATATGTATTATTTTGAATTAAGACATCCTTCTACGAACACAGGATCAGTTTTTTCAGTGTCAAATGCCTGTCCACACCCTAACAGCACAACCACCTAATTCCGCATTGGATTGTACCAATTTGGGATTGAACAAATTGCACAGGTTCTCCCTACCCAAATCCGTAAATCCGTCCTCCTGAAGAAAATTACTGGAATTCCGATTCATCTGAGAAGATAAAAGAAGCCAAAACTGATCAGACTTGTCCTTCTCCTGCAGGGACCATTCGCATCGTTTCCTCTTATCAGACCCGTCTAGCTATACGTCCTCTGTACCCAGTTCTATGTAGTAAGGCCTATGCAGAACTTTACCTTTGTTTTCAGTAGTTCAGTTAATTAAACCATCGGTATAATTCTTTTGCTTAAAAATATGTTAAATTTTATATAAGAATTTTTGAGAAATAATTTTAATTAAAATTTAACATTACCCCAAACTGGGCCACAACCGGTTTTTGAGCCCCTGCCATTCGCATCATACCATTCTTTGAGACAGCAGTTAGTGTGTGAAAAATGTAGCTAGATATTGGGTCGACCCGTTATTAGTACAATTGTGGCACTCTTACGTAAATTTTGTTATCAAACGTATCCTTTTTATAGAGAAATTAGCTTTTTTAACTCTAAATAATATACGTCGAAGTGTGTATTTGAATCAGTAGCGAATTAAAAGGGGAGAGAGAGAACTTCGTGTGGGTTTTTACTCTCTCTTTTGCACTTTGATAGCGAAATAAGTTTCCAACTAGGTGGACTTATTCTAACCGTTGCTACAAGATCGCTGACACAGTATGGCACCTGAAATCCCGCTTCGTCTGTAGTAACTTCGTCGCTCCAACTATAAGTTGGTTCACCGAAGCGAGACCCTGCGGGTAGATCCTGATTTCAATACTCAGTGTATGCAATACAAAGGGCTACAAGAGCCCAGAACTTCGTCATATACATGTATAAAAAAGTTTTTAGTAGGAGTTATGAATTACTCCTTTGAAGTTGCTTTACTTCAGTCATTAAGGCATACTCTATATATATATATATATATATATATATATATATATATATATATATACTGTGCTTAAGGCTAGTAACGTCTCTCTTCTTTATAGAAAGTTACATTACTGAGTAAAAAAATATTCCTAAGTTGTAAACTTCAGGCTAAAAAAAAACAAAAAAATTCGGATAAATTAATCCAGTTTCACTCTTTGAAAAACAAATTACTTAATTTTAGAGTATGAAAATATTCTAATTTTCAGTATGAATTATGACCAATTGTAAAATTGAAGGGGAAAAAAAAAACCGATGTCTATTTACTTTTGTCAAATCTCTCTCTCTCTCTCTCTCTCTCTCTCTCTCTCTCTCTCTCTCTCTCTCTCTCTCTCTCTCTCTCTCTCTCGGGTCCCTGCCCTACGGGCGGGGCTTGTGCTTCGCAAACTCACCTACGGCGAGGGCACCTTCGCAAAGTACCGAGATGGATAGCTTCACAAATTTTTAACTCACTGGCTCAGAATGCGAAGCTCAAAAGGTTAGGGTTACCCCTTTGGGGGGCGGTCATTCTCCCTCTCCCCCCAAAACCCCTCTCCCCCCTTCATGCAACTTGAGGACTAACCCCCCCCTTGTTGCATAACGCATACTCCCCCATCCCCCATTACCCCTTACCCCCCTTTTCTGTTAAAAATAGTTGGAAGTTTGTGTAACATTGTTTTCGTATTTTTTTATATTTGAAAGGAAATGCAGGTGTTTTTTTAATAGGTAAGGATATATATATATATATATATATATAATATATATATATATATATATATATATATATTATATATATATATATATGAGGCTTGTCATTTACCATTACTTATTCGGACTATAGTGCATTTAATTTTCCTAGAAGAG
>JAJOZX010006420.1:202500-271558 GCA_023014485.1 Bathynomus jamesi | reverse complement strand
GGGATTTGCTACGCGCCGGCTGCCGTCACAGGGTCTCGATCCCGGGACCGATGGATTCAAAGTCAGCGACGCTAAGCACTACACCACCGAGGCGCATCCATATATATATATATATATATTTATATATATATATATATATATATATATATATATATATACTGAGAATTTACTTTAATCCTACTTTTTTACTGCTTTCCAGAGTCTAGTCCGCGATCCTGCTTCTCAATGAATAGGCTGCTGGGTATCTTTTTTCAACCCAAGGAGTTGACAGCATTTGTCAGGACCTAACCCTGGTGGAACCAATGGTCCCAATGGATGCTGTGGACATGCCAGGCTGTTACACGCTTGAATTGTGAGGAAAAACCTATACGCATAAAATATATATATATGTGTATATATATATATATATATATATATATATATATATATATAAGTGTAAAAATGAACAATGAATAATTCCTATATAATCTTTATATTAAAATATTCATTTTTACATAAGGACCAAACTCGCACAATGCAAGTTTAGATGAGTTTAGTATTCAATGTATGGTAAATTCTTTAACCTATTATTAGTTATATGTTGTTCATTCATACGTCCATTTCCTTTCTTGACCTTTATCTTTTGTTAATTTTATTAATTACACTGTACAACGGTGAAAAAAAACGGAAACGAGATCGTCATTTTTATGGCTAATTATATGCGTAGTTTGCGAAAATAACACTCATTTATTTGTATCCCCCACCGATTTTATGAAAATGACCCTATTTCATTGTATCATTTTGAGAACCACTGGTTCTCTGAGCGCATCTTTTACATTTTGTTCAGTCATGCATATGCTGTGGTGGTGGTGTTCGGCTCTGTTTTTCCACTTTGATTTTATGAAAAATTTCTTTCATTAATCATTTAAAACAAAATTGTCAGCCATAGTTTATCATAAATCGGTGCTATAAGTGATATTATTGAATAACAGCTATCAAATTATGTATATTTCACCGACAACGTCTATATTGTGTGAAATTGCAAATTGATCTATCATTTTCTTATTTTACAGGTTTTTATTGATGTTATACTTGTGGGGCCGCGCAGTTAATTTTCCGCATTTATATTTTTATATTAGTTACCGACAAACCAATTTTGCGCGTACCAAATTGTATATATTTTATCACTGTGTAATTTTAAGAATCATATATAATCTTTATAAATAAGTATTGTACATAAATTTATATATATATATTTAATTAATTCAGCTGTATATAAAATAACAAAATCTTCTGTAAAATAACCCCAGCCAACCAAGAACTCAATAAACTCTGAAAACGACCGGTTTTTCCTTGAAGATGCTAACCTCCCAAACGACAGGGAGAGAAGAGGACACGAGAGGCCCCTAAAAGAGATAGCCTGCGTCTCGTATCCTTCATTCTCCCCGGCAACTACAAGTAGCACCAAGAATAGGGTGTACCATTTTTGGGTTATTTTCAAAAAGTCAAGGTCCAGGAGTCTAATGTTGTGCCAAATGGTGTCCTAAACACGAATTTTACAGGCATTTTCTAATCCGACAAATTTGCACCAGGTTTCCGCAAATGACTGTTTTCTCTGGAAACCTCTCCTAAAAGCATTAAAGTTGTTTCAGCAACTTCCTTATAGTCATCACGTGGAAAGCAGTCGGATTTTCTTAAACATTGGGTCATAAATTCTACACATTCTTCCATTAGGCCTCTTTGATACCTTGATTTAACATCAAGAACATTGTATGTAGATTTCGTATTAATTTTCTTCCATTTAGACTCGCGAAATTCTTTGAATAACTCAAACTCAGGAGATTTACTTGGGCCAAAAATGGTTTCATACACAGCACACAAAACTCTTTCAGCCACATGATGGCGGCATGCTAACCAAATCAATTTCTTTTGCAAAAGTTCTTCAAGTAACTTATAGGAACCTTTCATCCATCCTGAATTGGATGCAGTGGTATCAAATGATACTCCAAAGACATTTTGCTTCAAGTTCCATTTTTCAATACTTTGAAATACAGAAGTGGCTTGAGACAATCCAGTGGAATCATCTATTATAGAAACTGATAAAAGTTTTTCTACATTTGGGTATCCAGTAACAAGTATTGCAAGGCGGTCTTCTTGTTCTGAACATGATTTAGTAAGCAGCTTGCTATCCCAATGTACTAGGCAGTGATCAGGAGGAGTAAAATCCTTGATGCAAGTTTCATATTTTCGTTTTCTTGTCTTTCGAGCGGCTCTTGCAGATGTGGTCCGGGAGAGAGACAGTTTTTCAATATCCTTGCCACACCTAATGGCTACTGCAGCAGCAAAAACAGTCCGTTGTCCAATAGAGAGATTAAGTCTGTCTGCAGTGGAGGAAACCAATGGCGAGGCAAGAATATTTTTGGGGCTGGAAGCATTTGAAGGTCCTGCTGTAGGTTCTGTCGGAAACTCTTCATAGCTGTCTGTCTCAGAACTGGTCGTGCTAGAAAGAAGGGTCTTTGATGTTCTGGCTGTAGCACTCACTTGCTTCACTGATTTATGTTTCTCTTTGCGTTTCTTCTCTTTCTCTAATCTAATGTACTTGCGCTGTACTTTTGATGCATAATCTGCATCTAGCAAACCTAAACATGTTTCTCGTTTTGTTCTTTGATCTTCTAAGAATGAAATATCATATGCTTTCTGAGGCTCAGTTCTCATGCGGTCTTTTTGGATTAATTCAACGGCATTTTGAGAAGAGATGTCAAAAAGGGAATCCATAATTTTCATGAAATTAGAGAGTTCATTTTCAAAGCTTGCTCTTTTTTTGTGCTTGATTAAATTATTATGCATTTCTTCTAGATTTAACAGCATCTTCCTGCCTTTAGGGTTTTTACTAATATCTATAGTAGGAATGCATGCTTTTACCATATTATTAGTAGCTTCTGTAGAACTTCATTAACAGTAGAATCTTTTGTAACTTTTGGACCCTTATACTGCATTCTCCGTAAATAAATAAAATGGCTTAGAACATCTTTATTGGATGGTAAAACAATTTTAGATGAACTCATAATATCAGCCTGCAAGCGACCAAGAATAAAGTCATGATGTTTTGTAGCTGTTTGACTCATTTTTTATTTATTTTTCAAATAAAGCAGTCTGAAAAGAAACAATAAGACTAAAAACAATGCTTGTTTATTAAAATTCAATGTAAAAAAGGATTTTTAAATTTGGATTATACTCACAATATACTCATAAATAATGTAACTTAAGCACCTTATTTTATATTAATACAATAAGGTGCTCTTGGACAAAAGAAAATGAAAATTTTCAAAATTACGTAAATTTCTATCTTAATGAACTTTTCTAATAGAACGTTTGATTCTAAATCATTTTTATTCTATAATATTTTTCGATAAAGTTGATAGTTTTTTAGATATATGGGGTTTTTAGGAAAAGGGGATGGGCAAAATTTCAAGGGGGGTGGGGGGGATTCAAAATTTGTTGGATTAGAAAATGCTTGTTAAATTCGTGTTTAGGACATCATTTGGCACAACATTAGAGTCCTGGACCTTGACTTTTTGAAAATGACCCAAAAATGGTACACCCTAACCAAGAAGGAACAAGCTACATACTACAATGCCTAGAGAGTGCAAAAATTCGCCAGACAGTTTTTGTTATATATGTGGGACATTAACGTTAAAACAATATAAAAGGAAGTTGACTTCTCATGTGAAAAAGCTTTATGAATTATACTTCGCATGCAAAGTTGGTGATCAGGAGAAGCACTGGGCGCCTCATATCTGCTGTGTGAGATGTACAAGCTCGTTATCTGCATGGTTCAAAGGCACCGGTCCTGGTCTGGGATTCGGTGTTCCAATGGTATGGAGAGAGCCGCTGGACCATTCAACTAATTTCTATTTCTGCTTAACGAACAGAACAGGTTTGAATCTTTTATTTTTCTGAATATACGTCAAATTTGGTGTTTTTAGCACATTTTAGCATATTCTGCTCTGCACAATGTATTACACAATTATGCTATCTTAAGTAGTAAACAATGTCTATTGTCTCACATTACAGGTTGCAACAGAAAAGGGAAAAAGGCTATAGTCTACCCAAATCTTCGTTCGGCTATGCGTCCTGTGGAACATTCTACAGGTATACCCACCCCTCGTCCTCCAGCTGAAATGCCGACCGATAACACAGACTCTGACAAATTGGAATCAGACGACGAATGATATGAAGCTCAAGTCGAGTCCAAGAAAGAACAACATCTCATCACGCAGCCTGAACTCAATGATTTGGTCCGTGATTTAATATTTACCAAGCAACAAAGTGAACTGCTGGCTTCACGTCTAAAAGAATGGAATCTGCTGGCGGAAGACATACAATTACAGCATTCCGAAAGCGCTCCTTGGATTTGCAGGAATATTTCACAATGAAGAACAATCTTCATTATTGCATTGATATACATGGTCTGTTCGTTGATCTGGGTTTGTGCTATGAACCGAATCAGTGGAGATTGTTCATTGATGCATCTCTGTACAGTGTTAAGGGTGTACTGCTACACAATGGGAACACAATGCCTTCTGTTCCGATCGCTCATTCAGTCGTCTTGAGAGAAACATATGACAATGTTGCTTTTATTCTGGACTGTATAAAATACAATGAACATGAATGGCTTATCTGCGCAGATTTGAAGGTTGTGGCTATTCTCAATGGATTGCAAACTGGATATACGAAATACATGTGTTTCCTATGCAAATGGGATAGCCGAGCAAGGTCTGAACACTACACACGCTCAGTATGGCCGCCGCGAGACAATTCCTTACCTGGATCTCACAATGTTATTCATGAACCACTAGTACGAAAGGAAAAGGTCATCTTGCCGCCACTTCACATAAAACTAGGGCTGATGAAACAATTTGCAAAGGCGTTGAAACAGGATAAGCCTGCCTTCAAATATCTAAAGGAAAAATTCCCAAAAATGAGTGATGCCAAGATTAAAGAAGGCATATTCGTCGGCCCTCAAATTCGCCAACTCATGCTAGACGAACACTTTGAAGCGGTGATGGATGAGGTTGAGTTGGCAGCCTGGCGTGCATTCAAAAATGTGTGCAGCGGTCTACTAGGAAAGACTAAATACGACAACTATGCTGCACTTGTGGATCAACTTATCAACTCATACCAACGTCTCGGATGTAAGATGTCACTGAAAATTCATTTTTTGCATTCACATCTCTCGTTCTTTCTGGAAAACGCATCTGCTGTTAGCGACAAACACGGGGAGAGATTCCACCAGGATATAGTCACAATGGAGAGCCGATACAAAGGGAAGTGGAGTCCTGCTATGCTGGCCGATTTTTGCTGGAATTTAAAGCGTGACCAACCAGAAGCATCACATAAACGCCAGCATAAATACAAATAATGAGTTGAAAACAGTATAATACGAGAGTTTTATGTTAATTTTGTGCATATATGTTGAAGTATAGCAATAATTAAACTGTTCCATATGATAAAGCCTATCTGTTTATCAATATACTAGCTAAAGTGGCCCCTACGGGCCCATTTAGCTACGCCCGTGGTGCTGGGGCCTTTGGCCTCAGTAATTGGGGAGCCGCAGGCCCCCCCCAGTTACCGGGGAGTCAATTATTCAGTCAATAAAACTATAGAGAAGAATGCAGCCATAAAAATCTTAAGCTTCACAAATCTTGATACAATGGGTTGGATGTGAAGCTCAAGCTTTTCATTGCTGGTTCTTTTCAATAGTTTTATTGTCTGAATAATTGAAGCCCCCTCATTTAGGTTGCAGCACCAGTATGAAAGTGCATAAAAAGAACTCATTTGGTAAATTTTTGAACTTAGCCGCAGATTAAATTTCGGCTCAAAGCTGAACGCAAAAGCAAATATTTTTTACACTTTTTAAAATTATAATTAAAAGTAGAATTCATTACTCCTTTTTCTAATGCATTAAAATACAAATATCGCCCATATATATCAAGAATCTTCTTCTCTTTTCGAGCGTGACAGACTGACAGACATTCCTGGGTGTTTATAGTATTAATTCTTATTTTTTGGTGTGAAGATTTTAAGCAGTCATTACAAAAAAACGTGACGTGATAGAAAAAAACTATTTTCAGATTTGGAATCAGCCACTCGAAATATTAAGAATGACCGAATGTTATTCCCGTTTTTTTTCTGAACCGAAAATTTGTTGTACAGTGTTATTCATTCAGTTACCTATTGTCTAGCTATTGTTAACCTATTGTGTGACTACCATTATGTGTACAAAACTTTATGCATTCGTACATGTTCGCAAATGATCATGATCACGTACAGGATTACCTTACATGTAAGTACGTTCACATGTATACGTTTCATTTTTTCTTTAAATTATTTAATTTCTCGGAATATACTCGTAAATACTTATGCAGGTGTTCAAATTCCGATGACGACGGCAAAAGCGAGAGCTTCTGAGGTGAAAATCTCCTCTTGCTTGCTTCTAATTTATAAAACATTATTATGTATGTTGTTATATATGCTGTATATATATATATATATATATATATATATATATATATATATATATATATATATATATATACCCATGTAATGTGTTATTCTCCAAACATCTTAATTGTCCATAAAAATGAAACTGTAAAAAACTAGTTAACTGTTTAATTGTAATTAACTGTAATAATTTAATATGATGTAATTAATGTATTTTAATGAAACTGTATTAACGATAATAAGCGAATGTGAATTAGTTGGTAATTATAATCATAGTTGTAATGATCCAAAATTACAATGTACTTAATAATGTGCTTAGGTTGTACTCAATGTACTAACTCCGACATTATGTCGCCATTTAGGAATGTGTACTCTGCGATATTATTATTATTATTTTTTATTTTTTATTCGTTTTATTTTGGAATCTTTCAAAATTCTGATACGTGTTTAAATTTTGCAATGTTCATGTTTTGTATACATTCTCTCTTCGTTATAAAAGATGAAGTCATGTCTTGCCTAAGCATTTAATTGTAAATCATAAACCTTAAAATTTTGCTCATATGCATATTTTAGTGTAAAGATGCATAGTTCAATTTCAACTTTTAGTTAACTCGACAGATCATGATAACATCAGATCTGAAAATACCCGATACGTTACAAGAAGAATCGGGGAACCTTCAGAAAGCTGTACAAAATCCTCCGATCCACTATAAGAAGAACTCGAGAGTAGTATAGAAGAAACTACTGCATGTAACAAATCCGTTGCTGCCACCTAACCAGAACCCCCGTCAACTTCGAACCAACCCAGGCCACAGACGGAAGGGTTAACAACTAGCGACCTTGCCAGGATTCTTCCAGTCTTCCAGACCCTCGAAATAGAACAACTGGCGACACTCATTCTTCATCCAGGAACAAGTAGGCAGCAAGACACGTCTTCAGGACACGTCAAGGATTTCCCCGTAGGAATTTTGTTAAGTACAGATCTTTTTTTTTTAAAGTAATCTCTAAACATTTGAGAAGTCAGTATTATTAACAGTTAATAATGAGTATCAAGCCAGAATTAAGAAGAAACACAGTGAACATTCACTACACCAGTGATACATTTTTTTTAATGAAACTGAATTATTTTCACTATTATAGTTAGTATAGAATAATTTTACTTTATGTACCAAACATAATATTACCGGATCTTCGCGTACATTTGAGTGAAATGTTGTTTACACTTTTTATTTTTGTTTAAAATTTTATCAAATTATTGAAGTGAATTGACTTAAAATTATTGTGCAATTATTGTTCATTATTACAGTGCAAAAATTGTGCATTATTTGTGTATTTCATGGATAGAGAAAGAGAGAGTTTATAGAGATAGTTTATAGTTTATAGAGACATTTGATAGCAGTTCAAGTCAGTTGGTTGCATCCAGAGGGACAACCGCCCCAGAGAATAATAGACTTCACTTGATAGCAGTTCAATTGCAGTCATTTTCAGTTTTCAGTCAGTTTCAATCAGTTTTTAGTCAGTCAGTTTCCAGTCAGTCGGTTGCATCCAGAGGGACAACCGCCCCAGAGAATAATAGACTTCACTTGATAGTAGTTCAAGTCAATAGGTTGCATCCAGAGGGACAACCACCCCAGAGATTTATAGAAATACTTGATAGCAGTTCAAGTGAAGTCAATTTCAGTTTTCAGTCAGTTTCCAGTCAGTCGGTTGCATCCAGAGGGACAACCACCCCAGAAAATAATAGACTTCACTTGATAGCAGTTTAAGTTCGAGTCAGTTTCAGCTTCAGTCAGTTTCAGTTGCAAGTCACTTACAAGTCACTTACAAGTCAGTTTCAGTTGCAAGTCAGTTGCAAGTCAGTTGCAGTTACATGTCAGTTACAAGTCAGTTGCAAGTCAGTTGTAGTCAGTTTCAAGTCAGTCAATTTCAAGTTCAGTCAATTTCAGTGTAGTCAATTTAATTCTTCCTGAATTGACAGATTTGTCTCTTTTTGCATGCAGTGTTTGCGTATATAAACATATAGGTGAAATTATATATTTTATTATTTGTAACCAAAACAGTTTTTACAAATGTTTGTAACGATTGTGATGTATATGATGACAGTAATAGTGTAGTAACTAATCGATCATGTCCCAATGACTTTTGAAATTACTATGGGGAGGAACATGCCGTCCCTCCGTTTTGTTTGAACTCCTTCAATTTGTGTTCTGAGCAGTGTGACGAGCAATCCTTTTCTAAAGAGCAAAGTGCTCACGAAAAGACGTATTGTCAATTTCAGACATCATGTGTCCCCGATCCCCCGAATGCAGTATTCCAAATTTTATTTTTTTCTCAATACCCTAACCCCAGTTGAACCCAGTGTCAACCAGGGAAATGGTTCAACCATGGCTGACTCTACTTTGGCTCCAGTCAAACCACAGTTTAACCATCTGTTTTCTTTCACCCAGGTTGGTCCAGAAGCCAACCAGGAGCCTCTTTTGGTACTGAGGAACATTCCTCAGTATCATAACGTGATCGTTCCAACGATCATTCTCGTCTTTGTTCCCTCTACTTTGCTGATTTTTCCCTTTGGCTTTTCCTGGACCCCCTTCTGAAATCAGTAAAAGTTATTCTTCTTAACCCCGATAAGCTACCTCCTTTTTGAGTGAGCAAGGCTCGCATGATCAGTCCACTGTTTTCCGGGCATGTTGCGAATCCCCTGTAACCGTATGACCTGCATGCCCTATCGTATGACCACCTAACCATGCACCTAATTTATCCTGCTTCGTATGTTCGTGAAATTTACCCGTATGACCGCATATACCCTAAATACTATATACCAGAACACCATTCTTCCCCTTCTAATAATTTTGTTACACCATTTTAATATTACTAATTACATAATTGTACTCTCCCCATGAATTTCACTAAACCCTGTTATCACCTATGCCCCGTCAAATCGTCAAATGAAATTCAATTACCGTACTAATACTTCTGGTTAATATTAATGGTGATATACTGTTACTATATGGCTATGAATGTTATTGGCCGAATACATTGCCATTAATGCCACTTGCATTAGAATTTAATAATAATTCACTTTAAACTTCAAGGATTTTATGACCCTACTCCCATTTTAAATTATTATACTGTACACTCTTTTCAAACTTGTTAATTCGAAAACCTTCCAAATCCCTACACATACACACGCATGCATGCACATGCTAAAATCATTGAATATCGCAATAAACTATTTAATTACGTGCAAGTACTAACTATCCTATTTCCTCTGGGTTATTTGAATTTATTTAATCTTAATAATTGTTGCGTAATATATATATAATCTCGCTCATGCATTTATTCAGTTACTTTAGCCAACCACTTACACATAAACTTACACATAACCATACACGAAAATACACACTTGACCCCAGGTCTATACATCATCCATTGCATAATTCGATTTTTGCCTACACTAGTCAATAAAATTAGTTTATTAACTGTACGATCATGGTAAATTTGGATATTCCTGAACTTTAAAATTAATTTTTTTTCCCATTTACCTCCTATTCATTATGTATGTATTTTTTTCCACAGGAAAATAATTTTTTTTTTTTAATTTAACAATATCATTGGTCGTCTAAATTAATTAGTTGTCTAAAATTAGATTTGATTACTGTACATTGTACTTAACCACCCCAACTCACGTGTTGTATATAAATTTGTAATTATGAAAACCATTAGTCATCATCTAGTTTGAATTAGTAAGGATATTATATTATTGTATTAATATCATTCTAGAGAAGAGAGCCCTGTAAAAATGAACAATGAATAATTCCTATATAATCTTTATGTTAAAATATTCATTTTTACATAAGGACCAAACTCGCATAATGCAAGTTTGGATGACTTTAGTATTCAATGTATGGTAAATTCTTTAACCTATTATTATTTATGTTGTTCATTCATACGTCCATTTCCTTTCTTGACCTTTATCTATTGTTAATTTTATTAATTAATTTGTACATAAAGTTTCCCCAAGTTACTTACCATGAATGTTAGGATTAGAAAGAGATTTATAGTTTTCATTTTTATTTCCAACACCTTCCCGTTTCCAGTTCTCAGGAAACGCTCCCTTCCGAGAGTGATTTATTAAATCTTATGTGTAATGTACAAACGCCTCCCACCCTGACCATGACATACGTGTCGAAGGCCCAATGAAATTTGTTCGTTTCTATTTTCTACTAGTGGTGGACCGGATGTCAGTTTTTCAACATCTGCGGATGCGGATGCGGATTTTTAATTTCAATATCCGCGGATGCGGATATTTAGTTAATCTATCAATATAATATAGAATTATGAATATATGACAATTACTATTATGGCAGGCAATGCATAAGAATTAAAATTAATATTAATGTTTTCATTATGATAAAAATTATTAACTTTCTCAAGAGTTTCAGCCACAGAAAATTCAATGAAACAAGTTTCATTCAATTTTCTGTTACCAGGTATTTATATTTTGAGGTTTATATATTTGTTTGTTCATTAATAATTCATACTTTACATGAAATATGCATGACTGGGCCTTATAAGCTACTTTAATTGTAAATTGCATAATTTATTAGAGGTAATATCCGCATAACATCCGCAGTCAGAAGTGCGGATGTGGATGTTAAAAATTATGCGGATGCGGATATCCGGTCCACCACTAATATCTACGCTTTTTGTTGTATTATTTAAATTTCGTTTTTTATATACTTACTGAAAAATCATTATAAATTTTACTCATTTACCCAATTTATATCAGTTCCCATTTCCATCAGTTGGAAGACCGAACGAAGGTTTTGTATTAAAGAACTTCTTGGATTACTGTTTGACTTTCTCTCGCCAGGATCATTTTATGAGAACACTTACAAGCTTCTGTTTCTCTTTTGAGATCTCTTTGGAAGTTACTAAAGTTAATGCTATCTACTGCTCATTCTGTTTTTAACTCCCTCATGTGAGAATAAATGTATTTTATTTTCAATTACTGCTCGACATATCGATATTATTAATTTTCCATCATTGTCTTTGAGTTTCTAAATGAGCGCTTTTTATACCAACCCAACAATTCTTTAGACCTACGCACTGTAATATCTCCTTTGCACATGTGGAAGATATGAAAGTTGATTTACTCCCTTTCGCATCTGCTTTCATTGGGCATACAGAACTCAGCTTTCTGATTTTCGATTATGTCGTCTCTCATTATAATAACTTCTTCCTTATCACTATATTTCATCTGAGAGGATCTTCTGCAGTTAGCATCATCTAGTGCAGTGTTCTTAACGGGTGGGGCGTCGTCGAGACGACCTTACACTGAGAAACAGGAATTATATTCAATCCTATATTTTCAAACAAATTAACTACATAATTTAAAGCATAGTATTTTATGCGGAAACAAATTTTATGTTAGCAAAATATTTAACAATTTTAAAACAAATAAATTTTCTTCAAAATATTAATGACCAATTTCCTCTAACTTAAGAAATAACGCCAACAAAATTCTCGAGTTGAATAATTTCTATACAGTATCTAGTTTCCAATTTAAAGATTTTTCGGTACAATGGAAGCATATATATATACACACCTTACCTTACAACCTTACAAAGGTTTCGCGCGATGATTTCTCATTTCGCGAAGGTCAAGCTTGTCGCCCCTCCTATCGAGTTGGCCTGGTGAAGTAGTGAGTTGGATTCTTGCGCTCTCCACCTCACATAGCCAGGTACGCCCGGCTCATCGGGGATTGTTCTGAGCCAGGCGTCTAGTCTTCTTTTGAAGATTTCACTGCAACTCCCTTCGTGTTTCTTATGTCTTTGTGCAACTGATTAAACAGTTTTCGTCCTCTCACTATAAAACTAGTTTCTTTCAGGGTTAAGGATGTTCCCTGTCTCGCCTTCAATTTGGGAATACGACACAGTCTACCGTTTCTACTTTCCACCGTTGTTTGGGGAGTTATAGGGTTCAGAGTAAGATCAGGGACTAGTTTCTCCATTATTTTCCAAGTGTTAATAATGATGTATCTCTCTCTTCTCCTTTCCAGTGAATATAGGTCTAGTTCTCGTAACCTTTCCCAGTAACTTAGTTCTTTGCACCCATTGATCTTGGCTGTGAAGCTTCTCTGGATCCCTTCCAGCTGTCTAATGTCATTTTTTTATATGAGGATGTTAGGACCGAGCAGTATTCCAATTTGGGTATTATCAGGGTTTTCAGTAGAGGAATCATTACATTCCTATCCCTTCGTTTAAAGGTTCTCAATATCTGACGCGTTATTCTCTTTGCTCTGTTTAGTGCTATCTTATTTTGTGTTTCAAATTTCGCATCATCTGTCATTACAACCCCTAAATCTTTTGCTCTGGAATTTCTCTGAATTTCCTGTCCATTTGGGATATAATATTCCATGGATTTTAGGTCTTCTCTTTTTCCGTAATAGCTGAAATTTCTCTGTGTTAAACTTCATATTGTTGTCTTCCGTCCACTTGTAGATTCTGTTTATGTCGGTTTGTAGAGATCCTATGTCTTCTGGGTTTCTTATTTTTCTACTAATCTTTGTGTCATCAGCAAAGGATGTTACTGTGCTGTCTCTGGTAACGTCCTCCTCTATGTCAGTTAGCATGATTATGAATAGTGGATCTAATACTGTTCCTTGTGGTACCGAGTTGAGGAGCTCTGATTCTGATGAAGATACTCCTTTTACTGTAACGACTTGCCGCCGCTCACTAAGGAAATTATATATCCATTTCCCTACTTTTCCTGTGATTCCCATATATTTCAGTTTATGTATTATTATTCCGTGGTCACACTTGTCGAACGCTTTAGCAAAGTCTGTGTATAGTACATCATAGTTTTCATTACTTTGAAGTGAATCAATAATGTTGTAGTGTTCCATTAGTTGTGATAGGCATGATCTGCCTGACCGAAACCCGCTTTGGTTATCATTGAATTTTTTCTGAGTTTCCAAAAAGTCATAGATTTTCTGTAACTATTCTTTCAAATATTTTAGTGAAATGAGATGTAAGCGATACTGGCCTATAGTTTTTGGCCTCGAATCGATCTCCTCCTTTATATATTGGGACTATGTTCGCGCTCTTCAGGATGCCCGGTATTTCTCCCGTGTCTAGTGATCGTCTCCATATCCAGCATAGGGGCTCAGCGATTGGGTTCTTGCAGTTTTTGATCAGTGTGTCATTCCATTTATCCGATCCTGCCGCTGAGTGTGTTTTTAGTTTCCCTATGACTTGTGTAATTCATCCGTCGTAAAGTCGAAATCCTTTATACTTTCCCCTTGTGGTTCTTCTTCAAAGAACGCGTTTCTATCGCATATCAATTTGTCAGTTTTTGGGATACTGAAAGATGATTCGTACTGAGCTCTTAATATTTCAGATACTTCTGTTAGATCATCAGATAAATCACTGTTCTCATTTTTAAAGGTCCGATAGTGGCATGGTTTTTCGACTTTCTTTTTGCGAAATTATAGAAGTACTGTTAGTTAGGCTTTATTGCTTGGTGCTGGTTAATTGTGCGGTCTACCTACGATTCGGCGGTCTACCTTTTAATTATAGCTTCTTATCTTGTTTACTAATTGTTTGTTTACATCCCATTGTCAATCGCCCTTGACGATTGGTTAGGTTTAGTCATGATATTTTCGTTAGTTTTAACGAAAATATCATGATTAAACCTAACCAATCGTAGGTAGACCGCACACTTAACCAGCACCTATCGCTTCTATAGCGTCATCTTCTTTTTCTGTATGCTTCTCGATTAGTTCCTGGATGACGACATCGATACTTTGTAGTTTATCATTTAATATTTTTCTGATGTTGTTATCTTTACAATTACTTAATTTTGCAGTCACTCTTTTTCTCTTTCGGAACAATGCCCTCTTTTGTCTTTCGAACCTGCTTCTCTTTCCTCTTTATTGTATCTTTGGGACATGTTTTTCCACAATTTCTAACGTCTTCTCCTCTAACGTCTTTAGCATCTCCTCCGTTGTCTTGGCCTCGAAAATGGTTTTCCAATCTATTACTTCCATGCTGGATGGCACATCTTCCCAGTTTATAGCTTTGGAGTGAAAATTAAAAATTTCGAATTTGCTTCTTTCTGTTGTGCGTGTTCTTTCCTTTCCTGTTGCCTTTATATTAGTTGTTATTTGAATGATGTTGTGGTCCGATATCATAGTTGGGGATATTTCTACATTATCAATTAGATTACAGTTGTTTGTGAATACCAAATCTAGGCAGTTGTTTTTTCTTGTTTTCTGTTATTTCTTGCGTTAACATAAATTCATCAGCCAGAGCTAGTAGCATTTTTACCTGCTCCTGGTCTTCTCCTGTGCCCCCCTTGTCCTGGTGTATACATATATTTTTTCCTATCCTTTTATATTTCATGAATGGTAAATTACAATCACCACAGAGAAAAATATTTGGGATTGGAGAGTGTAGATCTTTTACCAAGTTTCTTCCCTCTGTAATGGAATCTGAAAATTTTGAGGTTGGCGTGTTTGGGGGTCTGTACATTACAATTAGAACCATATTTAATTTTTCAATTTTTGCTGCTACACATTCTACGTAGTTGTTTGAGGTACTTATACTGTAGCTATTTCTGCTATGTGCCTTTCGTGTGTAAATAGCACATCCTCCTTTACGTCTCACTGTTCTGTCGGCTCGGAGTATGTTATAATTATCAATTTGTATTTCTTTTTTGTCAATACAGGCCTCACAATTTTCACAGTTCGCCTGGCAGTCCTTTAGATGAGTTTCCGTGAGGCATGCAAAGTCTGCTCCGGCTTCTTCCATGAGTCCTTTCAGGTATACAACTTTGTTCGTGGAACGGTTTGATTTAAGGCCCTGTATGTTGGTTAGGATTATTTTTATTTTTTATCTTTCTTTTTCGCATACAGGTGGTTCCGATTTGTTTTCCAATGGGGGTGCCGGTTTCGTTGCCTTGTGGTCTTCAAAGAATTTACCTCTTTTATATATATATATATATATACACACACACACACAGTACAGTATATATATATATATATATATATATATATATATATATATATGCACTAGAATCACACGAAAGCGCTCGGACTTTGTGTTTCCTTTTCCTTGTGGTTGTTTGCTTATATATATATATATATATATATACACACACACACACACACACACACAGTATGTGTATATATACACACACACACACATATATATATATATATATATATATAGAGAGAGAGAGAGAGAGAGAGAGAGAGAGAGAGAGAGAGAGAGAGAAACTTACAAGCTATAAGCGCATAAAAAATGACGATAAGTGACGATTTAAATTTAAAGTAACTACCCGTTATAGTAAAAAATGTCTCGCACACTATGCTCCATTTTAGGACAGTCTGAAAAACATGCCACAAGATGCGGTGAGCAAAGGCTACTCTTTCATCATTTTTTATTGGATAAAGTCTCAAGTCACACAACGTTACTATGGTAAACTTTTTCTTAATATGAGTTGCTACGCTTTTGAAAGGGTATTTCATCACTAAGTTATTTATTGTTTAAATACAGATGCCGAGAAAAAGAAAAACGTTCAAAAATTTTTGTTGCTCAGACTTTTTTGTCCAAAGAAGCCATATAAATGCGATTCAGGAAATTAATACTTTGTACAAACACTCCAACAAATTTAATGTTCGTTGAATTTGAAGTAAAACCATTCTGTGAAATAACATTAATATTTTTTCCTAAAAGCACTTGTTCTCGTGTACAACCTTGTTTTACGTAAATGAACTGAATATTGGTCTATGTGTGTGTTATCCCTATTCTAATTTTTTCCTCTCTCTCTCTCTCTCTCTCTCGGGGATTGATGACAGGCCCACTGGGGAGAGATGATCTTGAGCCGCTGGCGGACGTAACTTCAACTGAAGGGTACGTCCATGTACTGGTGGGTGACCCTCCTTCCCCGTTGGAGGGTGCTCGGGCTCCTGCGGAAGTTGCCCCCTCGTTGGTGAGGCTCTTCAACTCCCGACAGCCCTGGCTATTCGGGAAACGAGTCGTGCTGGGGGACGGTCAGAATAGCGAAGGTTTCCTCCATGCAGTGCTTTTTAGCGCTAGGTCGATTAGGAATAAGTTTTGCGAGCTACGGGCGCTCTTAGCATCAGAATACCAGGATATCGTTGCCATCACCGAGTCCTGGATTCATACTGATCGTAGGGACTACGTTGGGGAGTTCGAGATTCCAGGTTATTGAATGTTTCACAAGGACCGCACCTGTGGGGAGGGGGGAGGGGTACTAATATACGTCAGGGACACGTTGAGTTCGGCTGACTGTCAGTCCGAGCGAAATGGGAGCTGCTTGGTATCGATCTGAACCTGGGAGGGACGAACTATAGGTTAATCTTGGTGTACAGACCTCCGCATCTCCTCCTAGAAGAGGATACAACCCTGTACACGGAACTCCGTAGCCTGCTAGGGGGACAGGGTGTGTGTAGTTTTAAGAGATTTCAATTGTCGTGGCATAAACTGGGAAGACAGGAATGCTGATGCCGAAGGGAGGAGGCTAGTTGACTTTGCTGATGAGAGCTTCCTGACTCAGTGGGCCTACACGAGGCGAAAGCGTTCTAGACTTAGTATTCACGACCGAAGACAACCTCGTCACTGGCCTCACCGTTGACGAATCGTTGGGCGGGAGTGATTACGGTCTGGTTAGGTTCTGTGTCTGCGTCCCTCAGGTGAAGCGTAGTAACTCGAGAGGCAGTAAGCTCGATCTACAGCGGGCGGACTTTGTCGGCCTCCGGGATAGCGTAGGTGAGATGGGGTTAGAGGTCGACGGCGATGTTGAAGGAGTGTGGAGTGCATTCTGGGAGCAGTTTATGTGCTACAGTCTGCTGCTGTACCCTCAAAACCGGTCACCCCTGCTTCAACGCAGCCTAAGTGGTTCAGTCGGGACATCGCTTCGGCTAGCCGAAACAGGAAATCTGCGTATAGGGGGCGAAGGCCAATCGTTCCCATGAGAACACTAAGGCGTATGTCCGCCTGTTCAGGGAAGTGAAGGCGAAGGTTAGGCTAGCCAAACTTAACAAAGAACTCCGGGTCGCAAGCCTCTGCAGGGGAAACCCTAAGGAGTTCTTCAGTTATGTTAATAGTAGATAGCCCATTAGAAGCATGATAGACCCGTTAAAGGACCCCAGCGGCGCGCTGCAGACATCTGACGCGGACATCGCTAATGTGCTGAATGAGTACTTTGCGGGAGCGTTAACCAGGGAGGACACCCGCATCATCCCCGAGCCAGGCGTCAGGCACGAAGGTGCTGGCCTGGATAGTGTTCGGTGTATCACGACAGTCGTTGCCGATAGATTAGACAAACTGCGCGTTTAAGGCTACTGTGCCAGACCAGTTCCTCCCCAGAGTCTTGCGGGAAGAGCGCGACCAGGTGGCTCCCCACCTGGCTACAGTCTTCAACAAATCGTTGGAGACGGGCCAGGTGCCTGGTGACTGGAGGGAAGCCAACGTGACCCTTCTCTCTATGAAAGGGGATCACGAAAGTCCAGGGAACTATCGTCCCATTAGTCTTACTTCAGTTGTAGGTAAATTATTAGAGGGGATAATTCCGGATAGGATCGTTGACCATTTGGATTCCAACAAGCTGCTTGGTGACTCCAATCATGGGTTTAGGTGGCATAGGTCGTGTCTCACCAACTTGCTCATTTTTTTCTACGTCATGTGGAGTGAGTATGATAAGAGTAGGGCGATTGATATACTTTATCTTGACTTTCAGAAAGCCTTTGATAAGGTACCTCACTGCCGGCTAATGGCCAAAGTCCGCCCGCTGGGTATCGGTGGGGAAGTACTGTAGGTCGGAGGCTGTGCGGTCAACTTATCGAGGATTTCAAGTTCTTACACGGGTTCAACGATGTCGATTTCAGAAGCATGTTTAGTTTAACCCTTTTGCTGCGTCGCAGTTTGGAAATAACTTACTCCTAACAGTGCAGTTTTGATGGTAAAAAAATAAAATATGAAATTCAAACATTTTATTACATTTTTGCAATTATAAACTTACATAGCATTTTAAAAGTAAAATAAAAATATTAAAAAATTAAAAAATAATTAATTACTTTTTAATTCTTAAATGCGGAAGTCGACTATTGTCGACTGTATTACAATTTTCAACAGCATCACTGCGGTGAGCGACTTTAGTCACACCCTTTTTCTGACCTAGTTATTTGTTTCAGAACAGCTGCATACCTTTTTGTATACTTTCTTTGTGTGAAAAATTTCAAAACAAGGGACAACACATAATGCTGCTGTTCGAGGGCATTTGTTGCAAACATATGAGGTTTGTTTTCTTTTACACTCTCCCTTTCCTTTTTTGCTACATTTACTTGGAAGTATACTGCAAACAACACAGTTCGGCTTCATTTTTTTGTCTTCATTGCATACTGGAAAATGCCTCTCAACTAACCTATTTGCCATTGGTGTGTCCTCACCTTCCTTTTTCCTTTTATTTGGATTGCCGCGAGTGGCATAACCTTCTAGCATACCATTTACTACTTCTCTGAATTTTTGGGGCAACATTTTGTCATTGAGGTTTTGAATATTATAACAGATATTGCTGTTTACCAAAGTTACTTCGACTATAAAATGCCATATAGTTTGGTACCATTTCTTTGATTTTCTCTTGAAAGGATACGTAGAACACAGTTGGTCGAATTTATCTACTCCCCCCATGAATTGATTATAAGCTTGTTGGATAGTAGGTTTATGAACCACTTTCTTTCCTATCTTTGAATTCACTTCAACTGGAGATATTCCTGTGTTGCCTACATTTGAAATCATGTTCACCTTTCCTGTATCTTGCCAGGAGGTAGCAATAAGTGATTTATTATAGTTTATCCATGTGGTTGGCAGATCACCTTTTTTTCCTTCCTTACATTAATTTTTTTCCATTTTAGTGGGCCTCCTACCTCCTCACTAGCATCTATATCAGTAAGTTCATCCTCTTCAGAATTCTCATTTGAAGAATTTGATTGTTCTACTTCTTCATCCTCTCCATCTGTAGAGGAACTATCTGAGTCAGCAGCAGAAATCAATGCTTGAATCATTTCATTTGAAAGGCTTTGCTTTTTCATCATGCTGGGGTATAAATCTGTAATATGAATGCAGTAGTTACTCCAAATGATTATTGAAAATAGTTTGGGAATGGTCAAAGTTTATATAATATATAATCGTAAATTATATAAAAGCTTCTTCAAACTCGTTATAATAGGACTCATTTCAGAGCTAGGCTAACGTGTCTGCTTTGTACATGAAGTGAAATAGTTTATAAAGTAAATGTTAACAATTGGAAAGCATAATATAAAACTATATAAGTATGATATGAACATGTAAAAATATATATAAAATGTAAAATGCAATAAGTATTCATTATAATAATAAAATAAAAATGACATAATAGAAAAACGAATGCGAACTTACAGCGAATCTTCACTCACAATGACAGCTGCATACTGCCTCAAATCTAGCAAGCACTGACGTATATACTCCGAGCAAACAAAAAAAATGACTCAAATCTGAGTCGTGAGACTATTGTCGATTGTAGCACTGAAAGGAAAAATTATTTCAGCAGTGTGGACTTTAGTCGATTGTCGCACTGAATGGTTAACTCTATTTGGGCGACAAATGTCGATCACCGCAGCAAAAGGGTTAAATGATAACTCAAATCGCAGTAATGGTTGGAAGTTGGATTTGAAACGGTTTAGCAATAGTGTGTGTGGAAATTACTTTACTTATAAGATCTGTGACACGTGGAACAGGCTACTTTTAGAAGTTGTGAACAGTTCCTCTGTGGATCAGTTCAAGAAAAGGTTAGACCGAATCTTGCACACTATTTGAGGGTGTATGAATTTTCCCTGGCACCCGCTGCCATTGGTACCTCCTAAGTATGGGCCGCAAGGCCTTTTGAGGTACTTCTTTTCCTTGTAACGCTCTCTCTCTCATATATATATATATATATATATATATATATACACACACACACGAGGAGTGATCAAAACGTTCTCGGCCTGACAATGAAAGACGAGTCAAGTTGCTATTTTTTATTATTTTTCTACATAGTCTCCTTTTCCAGTTTCTGAATACCGCTCAAAAAGAATTCTTCATTTTGGTCCTCTAACCAGGCATTTACAGCTGACGAGACTTCATCATCGTCCAAAAATCTCTGTCCAAGGAGGTGTTTTTTTTAGTTTGGGAAACAGATAGCAATCACTGGGAGCTGGGTCTGGCGAATATGGAGGGTGATCAAGCAATTCGAAACCCATTTCTCTGATGGCAGCCATCGCAACTTCAGACTTATGAGCAGGAGCATTGTCCTGGTGAAATAGGATACCTCTACTGAGTTTCCCTCGTCGCTTTTGCTTGATGGCTTCGTGCAGTTTTCTCATTAGCCTAGCAGAGTAATCACCTGCAGTGGTGGCTCCTTTATCAAGGCTTCTAGGACAATATCCTCTACGTACAGAAAGGTTTAACATAATAATCTTAAAAAAAGATTTAATACTTAAATAAAAGTGAATTATTACTAAATTCTTACTGAATTAAAATAAAATCAATTTAAAGTCAATGTCACAGTGGGAAAGATAATTTGGAAAAGATAATCCTTTGTTACTTCGCACGAATTCCATGATGCTTTTGGGTTAGCACACTACACAGATTTTGTCGTAAATGAATACCACAGACACATCTGAAAAAATATAAGGGATTAATATGTTAGCAGTTCCGTTATGATCAAAAGAATAATAAGACATAATAAGAGGACAAAACCATACATAATAAAATAAAAACACTTCACATATTAATAGAAAATACTATTTACAAAAATACAAACTACTAAGTACTCACCGAGTGGCCAATAACAACACAATGAAAGATAGGTGAGTAAGTGAGCACTGAGCAGTTACGTCCGAAGTAAAGTTGGGTGGTGGTAGTTATAAAGTTACAGTCTGGGACTTTAGGGAGTTTTAACTTCAACCTAAAGGGTATTATACATATATGTAGTGGTATTATATATAGTGGTATTATATATAGCGGTATTAGATATAGTGGTATTATATATATTCGGAGGATATTGTCGTCGGGGGATATTGTCCTTGTGGGGATATTGTCCTGATACCTTTATCAAGGTAGTCAATGAGCACAACCCCTTTGCATCCCAGAAAGCAGAGGCCATGACCTTGCCAGCTGATGCCACAACACGAAACTTCTTGGGAGTTGGTGAAGAAGGGTGTTTCCAAGACATTCTTTGTTGTTTTGACTCTGGACCGAAATGATAAATCCATGTTTCATCCATAGTAATGAACCTAGATACAAATTTTTTTGGATCTTGCTGGAAAAGGTCCAAACATTGTCTTGAAATTTGAACTCGAGTTCTCTTGTGGTTGTCAGTCAAAATTCGTGGTACCCATTTTACAGACACTTTTTAAGCTGTTAATATTGAATGTGTGCTGCCAAATGAAATGCCGACATTCTCAGCTATAAATAGAGCACTAAGTCGGCGATTATTCTTGAGAGGATCCGTGACTTTTTGAACATTTTCTTCAGAAGTTGATGTTGATAGCCGTCCAGACCGTTCATCATCTTTGATCGACGTGTTGCCCCGTTTGAATTCCACACACCACTTTTTAACAGTAGAATAAGATGGGGCAGAGTCTCCTAATGTGTGCTGCATATCTTCAAAAACGTTTTGGGGAGTTGTATTCTTCATAGAGAGGGAGATTTAATGACAACGCGTATTTCAAAGTTGTCCATTTTCATAAAGTTTATCACATTGCTTCATATTACAACCTGTAAAAGAAAAAATATTTTGATTAACGTTTTTATATTTTATACACATATTTAATAATAGTAGTACTAGATATGGTGAAATTTGATCTCAAAATACGCATTATGTATAGGTCAGACCGAGAACTTTTTGATCATCCCTCGTGTGTGTGTGTGTGTATAATATATATATATATATTATATTATATATATATATATATATATATATATAATATGTATATATTATATATATACTGTATATATATATATATACACACACACACACGAGGGGTGATCAAATATATGTATATATATATATGCATAATATATATATATATATATATATATATATCTATATATATATATATATATATATATACACACACGAGGGGTCATCAAATATATGTGTATATATATATATATATATATATATATATATATATATACACACACACGAGAGGTCATCAAATATATGTGTATATATATATATATATATATATATATATATATATATAAAACACATATGTTAACCCCTCCGTCTATGGCTGTGGTTGGTTCGATTCTTCTTATAACGTATCGGGAAATTATTTTTTCTCTAATTAAGTCTAAGTTCTCTGAAGGTTCCCCGATCCTTCTTACAACGTATCGGGAAATTGTTTTTCTCTATTTTAATGACTAAGTTCTCTGAAGAGAGCAAGGCTCGAAGGAGAGGATAAAGACAGACTTTTCTTACTGTAATTTACTGCTAAAATGTATAGGTAGTGCTCAGCCTCTATGTCTAATTTTGAATGAACATGGAAGAAATTGTGTGGGTTTATATACCCATAATTTACTAACATCATTATTATTAAATGTTGACTTGAGTCGTTTCTATTCTCTATAGGTTGCATTATTTTTGCACAATATTTGAAAATAAAGTACATTTTTTTGTTGTGGCAATGGTTAAACAGATAAACCAGATATTTGAAGATGAAGCCATATTTTTATCTTAAACCGCGTATTTTCAGATCTAATGTTATCACGATCTGCCGAGTTAACTAGAAGTGGAAATTGAACTATGCATATTTGCATTAAAACATGCATATGAGCAAAAATCAAAGGCTTAAGATTCACAATCAAATGCCCAGGCAAGACACGATTTCACCCTCCACAACGAAGAGAATGCATACAAAACACGAACATTGCAAAAATCCAATCAGGATTCATTATCAAGTTAAATCTAAAAAAATGATTAAGAAATTTTGAAAAGAACAAGTCACCAATTATTTGGCAAAATAGGAAACAAATCAAATATTTATCCCAACGAAAAAATAATAATAATACTAAAAGAATAATAATAATAATATCGCCGAGTATACATTCCTAAATGGCGACATAACGTCGGGTTGTACATTGAGTACAACCAAAATACATCACTGAGTATATTGTAATTTTGGTTTACTATAACTATGATTATAATTACCAATTAATTCACATTCACTTATTATCGTTAATTACAGTTTCATTAAATTATATTAATTACATCATATTAAATTATTACAGTTAATTACAAATTAAATACAGGTAACTATAGTTTTACAGTGTTTCATATTTATTTTAAGATAACTATTATTTTAGGATTTAACGCAAAGTACATGGGATAATATATATAACATAACACACAATATATAACGATATATAACACAATATTGTTTTCGGATTAGAAGCAAGCAAGAGAGGAGATTTGGTTTTCAGATGCCCGCTTTTGGCGTCGTCATCGGAATTCGAACACTTGCGTCAGCATGAACGAGTCTATTGCGGGAAATTAAATAATTTACAAGAAAAGAAATAAAAGAATACATGTGGCCGTATTTACAAGGACGTAATCATGATCATGTACGTAATCATGACTATCAACGGACATGTACGAGTGCATAAATATTATACACATGTCGGTAGTCACACAATAGGTTGTGTGTGTAATCCAGACTAACACGAGTAAACATGGGCGGATATGCCAATAGGGCATAAGTAGACAATAAAAGATAATGGAAATAAAAGACAATGGAAATAAAGGACAATGGAAATAAAAGATAATGGAAATAAAAGATAATGGAAACAAAAGACAATGAAAATAAAAGATAATGGGAATAAAAGCTAATGGAAATAAAAGATAATGGTCAAGAAAGGAAATAGACGTATGAATGAACAACAAATAAATAATAATATATTAAAAGATTTATCGTACATTGAATAATAAAGACATCCAAACTTGCATTATGCGAGTTGGTCCTTATGTAAAATGAATATTTGAATATAAAGATTATATAAATATAAGAACTGAATGAATATAATGAATATAAAGACTGTAAGGAATATAAGGATTTATATAAAGATTATACAAATACATGGATTAGGCAAACATGAGGATTTACATATATAAATATATGAATTATACATTAATTATTCAGTGTTCATTTTTACATATATATATATATATATATATATACATACACGAGAGGTGATCAAATATATGTGTATATATATATGTGTATATATATATGTATATATATTTATATATGTGTGTATATATGTATATATATGTATATATTATATATTATATATTATATATTATATTATATATATATTAAATATATATATTATAAGCACACCGGACAAAAAATTAGTCACCCCTCTCAGAATGTACCTAATAACGTGTGACGGCGCCTCTGGCCTTGATAACCGCACGAATCCGGCGAGGCAGAGACTCTACGAGGTTGTGCATGTACTGAACATCGATTTGCTGCCACTCGTTCATCAGCCGGTCCCGAAGTTCCGCCAGAGTCCGTGGGTGTCTATTCCTGCGCTTCACTTTCTGTTTCCAGCCTGAACAACACCTTCGACGCATTCAGGATTAAAGGCTTCATTGGACCTGCGATGTACTCGTCGCCTCCCATCATTGGAGAACAAACAAAAACGGGACTCATCGGACCAAATTACACGTTTCCAATGTGCCGCAGTCCAGTATTTGTGCCTCTGAGCCCATTTATAACGTGCCAATTTGTGACTTGCCGTTAACAGCGGTCTCTTCCGTGGTACCCTGCTCCAGATGTCCATCGCATGCAGTTCTCGTCGCAATGTCCGTTCGGAAATTGGTCGCTTGAGAACCTCATTGGTTTCTTGGAGCAATTGTTCTCTGGTTTGAAAACGATTTGCAGTTACTAGACGAGAAACATGGCGGCGGCCCCTATTGTCGAGAATTGTTTTCCGGCCACAGTTACGCCGTCGATTGTCAGTTGATTGCGAACTACACCACTCTTTGTAAACTCGCTGGACAGTACGCGTTGACACACCAACAAATTGGGCTACTTCAGACATTTTGTGTCCGTGGGCTCTGCCAAACACGATGGCTCCTTTTTGCCACTGAGTAACGTCTGCCTCACGACCCATTTTGCAGACTATATCCAACACACACTTTGTTCTTCACCACCTCACGAAACAGATCTGATCCTGTGTGCTACGTCACCGCTACTTGTCACTTACCAATGCTACATCAGCGCCCTCTGTGTGACCTTGAACTTCCTACTATCGGTGCTATTAGGGGTGACTAATTTTTTCCGGTGTGCTTATCTATATATTATATATATATATATATATATATATATGTGTAAATATGAACAATGAATAATTCCTATATAACTTTTATATTCAAATATTCATTTTTACATAAGGACCAAACTCACATAATGCAAGTTTGGATGACTTTAGTATTCAATGTATGGTAAATTCTTTAACCTATTATTATTTATATGTTGTTCATTCATACGTCCATTTCCTTTCTTGACCTTTTTATTAATTATTTATTCAGCTACCTATTGTCTACCTATTGTCCACCTATAGTGTGACCACCAATTTGTAAAAACTTTATGCATTCGTACATGTTCCCAAATGATCATGATCACGTACGTAGTTACCTTACATGTAAGTACGTTCACATGTATTCTTTTTATTTCTTTTCTTTAAATTTATTAATTTCTTGCAATACTCATAAATGTTTACACAAGTGTTCGAATTCCGCTGAACAGGCAAAAGCGAGAGCTTCTAAGGTGAAAATCCCCTCTCCCTTCCTTCTAATTCATAAAACATCATTATGTGTTATATATATATATATATATATACCGTACGTGCCCATGTATTTTGTTATACTCTTTACATCATAATTGTCTATAAATATGTAACACTGTAAAAAGAACAAAAAAAAAACCTATAGTTAACTGTTTAATTGTAATTAACTGTAATATTTTAATATAATGTAATTGATGTACTTTAATGAAACTGTAATTAACGATAATAATTTAATATAATGTAATTAATATGCTTTAATGAAACTATAATTAACGATAATAAGCGAATGTGAATTAAATGTAATTATAATTATAATTATAATCATACTTTTAATATTGCGTGTTCAACGTTTATGAAGTGGTATTCGACAAAGTGCCAAGATGTGGTGGATACTGAAAAATTTCCTATTCCCCCCTCCTTTGATACTTTTAAGGCTACATTGAGCCGCGCGAAGGACCAAGATGTTCAAATACTCTACGGGTCTTCTGGCGAAGGCATTGTAGGATTTCGTAGTACAAACGATGTATTGAATTATGTTGGAGACATAACCTTATAAAGGTTCACATATACCGCGAAGTAGAAGAAGCAAAACGTTCAGAAGATAAGCAACGGTTATGGATAGTGAGTCTTGTTGATGAGTGGTGTGACAAGCGATATTATGTCATGTTACACCATACTGACTACTCCTACCCTACGGTTGAGAATGTAAATCTTGTCATCATGGAGAATCTTAAGTATTTTTACCACTATATTAATATATATCATGACGAGGTTTCTAGTGAGGTTGTGGCTAATGGGCTGTGTAACTTTTTAACAGACTTTAGAGACGAGTATCGCTTGTTAAACAAAAAGGATAAATATGGGCATATGTTTCTCTCAAAAAGTGCACCGGATTGTGAAGATGATTAGTTTGTGGAAATGAACGTCTTGTGAGTGATAAAACATTAAAGACGGTATTGCTTCATGTAGCGGAAAATTCTGTTTGTCCAGTATAATGGTCACCCCTCCGAAACACACGAGTTCGAACAAACCCGTACACGTTTCATCAGCGTGACTCACTCCGCCCGTCGAGCCGATCTGTCCCGCCTGTGAACCGACTAGACGTGCGAATACCATGGAACTTTCCTTTGCGAAGCATTCTCAACGCCTCGTACGATGTCTCCGTGACGAAGTCATTGCGCATGTTCTGTTGTGAAACCGGCACCATTAACTATGTACTTGAAACGATTTGCAGGCAAGCAAACTCTGGTAAACGTAATGTTATTTATTTGTGTTGAGAAGATGAATAGTCTTCATGATAGTTGAGAAGTGGGGAGAGGACCGTTATAAAATACCTGCAGGTGTAGGTACAAGAAGAGAGCAGACTAGTGATGCACACTCATATGCCGTTGTTTGCACGTTGTGTTTAAATATCGAATGTAGGAATGAACAAGGCGAGAATGGTCTAGAGCTGGATGCATATTTAAAAGGTTTAGATTCTTCGAAATATCCCGAACTTTTGGACAAAGCACTTGAGCGGTACAGGGCAGAGCTTGCCTACACTGTCCACCCTGAAGAGCTGTATCTCTCTATAATGAGTAGCTGTCGTTACGACTTGGAAGATTATTTCAATTGCCGCTATGCAGAGTGAAGAAGAGTTCACTACTGAAAAGCTCGGGACGGTAAGAAAAAACACTCGATTGGAAAGGAGTGTTTATAATCTTGTATTTAATAATGATGTTGTGGTTAAGGATGACCTCTTTGTGCGAATTTTTTATTGTATTCTAGCCGTGTTTAAAGATAACTTGCCAGCCGAATGTAAAATGGGCACAAAAATAGTATTAAACGATATGAAAGCCATTTATATCGAGTATAGGTATCCATATAACTTGAGCGGTAAAGTACTGCTTGGACGGTTTTATTTTGATGTATATTTATTTAGTTAATTATTTAATTGTGTGTATATATATATATATATATGTATATGTATATATATATATATATATATATATATATATATATATATAGGTATATATATATATATTTCTTGTACTAATATGCATCTGATTATACGTTTCGTATATTATCATTTTCAATATATTTAATTTGTTAATATAACTGTGTATATATATATATATTTTCCTGTACTAATATATTGATGGTTATACTACAACGTTTTCTATATTTTTTATTATATATTTCTCGTTCGTATTTCTTATGCTATTATTATTTTTTTATCATATAAGTTATATTCCATTGTATATTTATTTTGATTATATATTCATCGTTCGTATTTTTTATGTTATTATTATTTTTAATAATATATATTCCATTGTATATTTATTTTCTGTATATTTCGTGAAATTGACTCCATTAATTCGTATAAATAAACAGAATGATGTAATGGTGTTTTATTTAATTCTTTTCGTTGTACACGACATTTAATTACAGAAATGGTTGCCTTCTAAAACGGATTTCTAAACCAACTGCTAAAAATATCTGGATAGCACAATCTGGCAACCCTAATAATGTACACCTGAACAAGCCAATTACGCCTTCTAAGTCAACTGGCTGCTTAACCCAGAATATATGTTTTAATTAAATAAAAAGCGCAATCTCGCAAATCAATAATGTAAACCTGAAGAAGCCATTTACGCCTTCTACGTCAACTGGCTGGTTAAGCCAGCTGGCTGATTATGAACATATTAAAACAACGGCCGCTCGGCTGAAGTCTTAATATGCGCTTGGCTCCTGCCAGGCGAACACCTCTCTTCCTCTCTCTCCTTCTCCTCTCTTTCTCTTGGGGGATAACTCCGCATCCAAGTTGCATAATCCCTTGTTGCTCTTCCATCATTCCCCCTCCTTGCAACATTTCCCCTCCCCCTTTGTTGCATAACTTATGCAACATTGATCAACATTTTCAATTGCATTTCACTCTCTCCTTTTGCACCCATACTACTGGAGTATCGCAGACATTCGGAGTCGAACACAGGAAGAATTTCTATCTTATTCACTTGGGTATCGTGCTTGAGTCTCGACAATCCGTCTGGAATAACTTCAAGTTTTCCCGGTTTGGATACGATTTTTGCCGCAAAGTCCTGAATCAACAGAGCCCATCAACCCAACCGTCCTTCAAGTAGCTTGTCCTTGAAGAGATAGGTGAGTGGCTTATGGTCAGTTTTGATGGTTACATCGTAGCCATAGACGATATTTCGGAATTTTTTCAAAGCCCAATATACCGCTAGGGCCTCTCAGTCCGTAGTGGAATAATTCCGTTGAGGTTTAGAGAGAAGCTGACTGGCATAAGCAATGGGTAATTCCACACCATCTACGCCCTGTAATAGGACGACTCCTAGTCCATAGGAGAAAGCCTCTGTGGCTATGACAAAGGGTTTGGTGTAATCGGAAAATTAGAGGATGGGATGACAGGTTAGTTTATCAATTAAAGTTTCAAAGGTATGTTGGTGATCAGATTCCCAGTTAAATTTAGCATTTTTCTGGAACAAATTAGTAATGGGTTTAGCAATACTTGAAAATTGGCGGGAAAGTTCAGATAGAATCCGACAAATCCAATAAATGCACGAGCGTCGTCGATGGTTTGGGCACAGGGTACCTTTCCAGTGCTTCAAGTTTAGCTGGATCAGGTTTAATTCCTGTGGATGATAATGGAAATCCTAGGTATACCAAGGATTCCTGTAAAAAGTTGCACTTTGCAAGTTTCAGTTTAAGGTGTGCTTTTCTCAAGCGTGATAGCACATTCTGAAGACGTTGAAAGTGTGTTCTTATATCTGAACTATAAACGATAATATCGTCAAGATAGAGGAGAGCTTCAACACGTAATAGATCAGAAAGGACAATATTCATCAACCTAGAGAAATTAGCAGGCCCATTTCGGACTCCGAAAGGTAAAACCGGGAATTCGTAATGGCCTCGGTTAGTGGAGAAAGCAGTCAATGCCCGAGATTCGGGACTGACCTCCATTTGCCAATAACCAAATGCTAAATCGAGAGATGAAAAGAAGTCAGCTCCCCCTACGTTTAAAATTGTTTCCTGCATGTTTGGATTAGGGAAACGGTCTGGGATGGTAATGTGGTTTAGGCGTCTAAAATCTATTCAAGGGCGAGATGTTCCGTCCTTTTTAGAGACAAGAATCATAGGAGCGGACCAGGGCTAGCTGAAGGCTGAATGACATCCTGCTCCAACATGTCCGTGATGTGTTCCTCAATAGTGACTAATTGGGAATGTGAAACCCTATAGGGAGGGATGAAGATTGGTTTGGAATTGGGTTCCAGCTTGATTTCGAAAGGGACCAAATTCGTTCGGCCCAGAGGATCTCCTTTTAGGGCAATCACATCTCTATTTCTTATCAGGAAATCGAGAAGCGATTCCAGTAGTTTGGGATCCTGTAAGGCTGGTGACTCCTGAAGGGAGTGCCCCAGACATTTCTCATATTATTCTTTCAGTAATGAAGGGTTTAACTCTGAGGAACTGGAAACACGATTTATAGTACTGGTGGGGAAATCTGAATTTATTTCTACTGTGGAAACAGTTCGTATTTTCTGATTTGAAGTTAATTCGATAGGGCTTTTTCCTTTGTTTAAACAAACAACAGGGATAGCTGATTTCTGACTCTGACAAAGGACTTGGGCAATAAGAACATCTCTTTTGAAATTACTTTTCTCTGTAATCAGAGTACGATCTGACTCTAATAGTTTTCCTTGACCGTTTACTACTCTTGCTAGGAAACAAATCTTCTCATAAGGTGCTACTGTTATATGCTCTGTAGGGCATATGAAAAATTGTGAATCTGACTCTGTTTCAGCCACTAAAATATGCTTTATTAGCTGAACTGAAGCTGGCTGAACTGAAACTAGCTGACTGGAAACTGACTGACTGGAAACTGACTGAACTGAAACTGGCTGACTGGAAACTGACTGACTGAAAACTGACTGTGTTGATCCTACTGGATTCAACAACTGGAATTGATTACTCTAATTTCTGGAGCGGTTGTCCCTCTGGATGCAACCGACTGACTTGAACTGCTATCAAGTGGAGTGGGTTTCCTATTTCTTTCGGAAATCCGAACTGAACTGATTCTATTAGCATTAAGCTGTCTATTATTCTCATGGAGAGGGTGTGTCCTATTTTGACAGTTCACTAACTTTCCGGCTGGGTAAATTTCCCATTGATTCCGGTTGAAAAAATCCATACCTAGTAGGATATCTGTCTGAAAGGTGGCGACTGTGTCCACTATACAACATTTCGCGGGGTATACCGCGCTTCCAACTTCTAAATATAATTCAATTTCTCCGTATGTGGGTATGAGTGTGCCTGTAACTCCTGAGTTGGCAGGAAGGTGCCTTAATTTCATATTTGTAATCTGTACTCTCTCATAACTCATCTACACATTGTTTCTTAATTAACGTTGCGTCTGCTCCTGTATCTAGGAAAGCGGTTAAATCTTGGTTATCGGTGCTACAATTTATTATTAAATCTAGGAGGTCCGCACCTATTATCCTGATGGGGAATTTGTGTGTATCTGGGTTCATTACTGCTATTTAGGAGGGAGGATGTTGAACTGCTGCCTCCAAAGTGGGATCTAAAAAAGGGCTTGGTTTGTCTTCTATGGGAGGACCGGGGTCATATTCTATGGGAGCACCATACACGGGAGAGTTTTCTTGAAAACTGTACTCTGGGGAAAATGATTCCTCAACAGGTACTTCTACGTACAGAACTATCCGACTTTGCTGATTGTATTGGGGTTTGTACATTGGGTGATAATGTGATTGACCCTGTGGTCGTGATCTATTTGGTTGGTGGTTCGGTTGAGGCTGGGAATTTACTGATTTCTGGGGATTAGAGGGCTTTTGGGAACGTTGGTGATTCGTTCTCTGGAAGTTGGGCCTATACCCTGCAGGGGCTTTAGCAGCACATATTTGTCGATCGCCACGGCGATGACCATGTTCATGACAGTGGGAGCAATAAGGGGGATAATTGCACTGACTTATCATGTGTCCAAAGCTATCGAAGTTAAAACACTGTGGAGGAGGGCGTGCATTCTGGGTTTGGGGGGGGCTTGTTTCTGGGGTGGTGTTCCCTGCATCGCCTCGATTTATGGGGTTGTTGTTGTTGCTGTTTGTGTTGTGGTTGCTGCTGCTGAATGTAGTGTTTGGGGGTTTCTCTACCATTTCGGTAGTTCTGGTTTGCTAAATCTGGGTAATGTTCCCGTGTTTTATTTATGGCTACACCTACTGGCTTGTCAATATTTAGAAACTCTTGAAACTTTTTTTAGGTGCTCCAAGTAGGTTTTGGTAAATGGTCGCTGCTACTATTAGGTTTCTTTGTTTTGAAGTGAAAGTAATGCCACACGCATTTTCTGCGGCTCGGAAGGCTTCTCCTACGAGTTTGTGTTCGCGTAATAAAATTATTTAAATCTTCATGTTTCTCTTTCTTCCATTTAGCTTGGAAGACAGCTTCTAACGTGGCTAAGGGTTGTGAAAGTTTTATTTCTTTAAAAAATTCTAATATGTTTTGTTTATTGCCCATTGTGTTGTAGCTTCGCTAATGGATGGGACGTAGGTGACTGTATCATGGGCATTCCCTTCTTTAGGGTCGATAAACCTTTATGCTTCCCCAATCTTTATATCACCATCGGTGATGTTTCGCAAAAGAAATGTTCTAAAGACTCAATCCAATGTCTTACGCGTGGTTCAACAAAGTGATTATCTATGGTCCCCTTAAAATTTAGGACAGTATGGGGAAGGTTTACCAATCTACCTACGTTAATGTACAGTATGCTGGGCGGCGGTTTGAGACATATTGGCTTGTTCTTCATCTGAAGTTTGTATGTTTGGAAATATGTTTGAAGAGCGCAGGATAGGTGGAAAAATGGGTGTTGAGAAATTTTAGATATCAGAAAGCGCAGCGTCGGAATCGCTCAAATGTGAAGGTACTATTAATGTGTTCTAATTTGGTCTGCTTGACCGATCTTAATCTATGGAATGATCACTTGAGTGGTTTTCCTAACTACTCTTATCTAAGAAATATACATTAAATAAATGCACAGCAATTTTCCTAACTAGGGAAAAATTTGGAAAGATTGCAAACAAAATAAAAAAAATGTAAACAAAATTTCACTCGAATGTACGTGAAGGTACGGTAATATTATGATTGGTAAAATAAATAAAATTATTCTATACTAACTACAATAGTGGAAATAACGGTGACAATAAAAAGAAATGTATCACTGGTGTATGGAATGTTCACTGTGGTTTTTGTTAATTCTGGCTTGATACTAATTATTAATTGTTAAAAATAGTGATACTCAAATGTTTAGAGATTACTTTAAAAAATGGGATCTGTACTTAACAAGATTCCTACGGCGAAGTCCTTGGAGACGTGTTCTGAAGACTTGTCTTTCTGGCCACTTGTTCTTGGATGAAAACTAGGCGTGGAAAACTTGGAGTCGTGACACACCGGTTCAAGGGTGGATGTGACGAACAGGAAGTCGTGACACGCCGGTCAACTGGATGTTGGTTCTAGTTCCAGGGTCTGGAAGAATGGAAGAATCCTGGTTGCAGAGGTCGCCAGTTGTTAACCCCTCCGTCTGTGGCCTGGGTTGGTTCGAAGTCGACGGGGGTTCTAGTTAGACGGCAGCAACGGATATGTTACTTGTAGTAGTTTCTTCTATACTACTCTCCGAGTTTTTTGTGGTTTCGGAGGATTCTAGGAGGCTTGCTAAATTCTCTGGAGGTTCCCTGATTCTTCTTATAACGTATCAGGAAATTTTAATGACTAAGTTCTCTAAAGAGAGCAAGGCTCGAAGCAGAAGATAACGACTGTTTCTTACTGCAATTTACTGCTAAAATGAAAAGGTAATGCTCAGCCTCGCAGTCTAATTCTGAATGAACATGGAAAAATTTTTGTGGGTTTATATACCCATTATTTGCTAACATCATTATTATTAAATGTTGAAGAGGCTGCATTATTTTTGCACAATATTTGAAATTAAAGTAAATCTTTTAGCTGTGGTAATGTTTAAACGAATAAACAAAATATTTGAAGATGAAGCCATATTTTATCTTAAACCGCGTATTTTCAGATCCGATGTTATCATGGTCTGCCGAGTTAACTAAAAGTGGAAATTGAACTATGCATCTTTACACAAAATATGAATATGAGCAAAAATTAAAGGTTTAAGATTTACAATTAAATGCTTAGGCAAAACATGACTTCATCTTTTATAACGAAGAGAGAATGTATACAAAACATGAACATTGCAAAACTTAAGCAGGATTCATTATTAAGCTACAGTAAATCTAAAAAAAATGATTAAGAAAATTTTAAAAGAACAAGTCACCAATTATTTGGCAAAGTAGAAAGCAAATCAAAAAATTTATCCAAACTCGCATTAGGCGATTTTGGTCCTTATGTAAAAATGAATACATATACGTACATACATATAAATATACGTATTATATGAAGTTAAATATGTACGAATATATAGGATTATATAAATACATGAACCATATAAAGACATGAATTTTACAAATGGATACAAGAACTATATAAATGAATATAAAATTACACGAATGAAATAGAGAGTATAGGAATATAGGAATTATGCATGGTTCATTTTTACACACACACACACACACACACACACACACACACACACACACACACACACATATATATATATAAATGCGCCTCGGTGGTGTAGTGGTTAGCGTCGCTGACTACGAATCCATCGGCCCCGGGTTCGAGACCCGACGGCAGCCGGCGCGCAGCAAAACCCAGCTGTTCATCCTCCCACACAATAAAGAAAGTGGTTGGTAGATAAATGGGTACCCTAAGTGGCCTAGTGGTTAAGACGCTGGGCTGCTGATGAGGCGTTCTTCGGATTCCACGTTAAACTGTAGGTCTAAGGTGGAGTGAAAAGCTTGATCTTCGTCAGAATGAACAATTCGGGGGGAAGCTAACCAAAGGTTTTTATGATATATACACAGTGCGTTCGAAAAGTCTCTCCGCAGTCAACCAACACTTTAAAAAAAGTGTTTGACAACAAGCGTAGACGAGTTGCTCTGTGCCTGCAAAATGGTGGAAAAACTTTCGACACATGCTGTAAAATCAAAAGGTTATGTAATAAAATCACTAAATCATGGTTGAATGAAAACATTGTAGTTTTTCAATTTCCCATGCGTTTAACATAGCACTTCGGAGAGACTTTTCGAACGCACTGTATTATATATATATATATATATATATATATATATATATATATATATATATATATATATATATATGTATATATATGAAATATATATATATATATATATATACAGTATGTCCCACAAAAAGTACACCCAACTTTAGATTGTACTAACTCCTCCAAAAATTGAGATATTTTGGATCTGTTTGTTTGATTTAATATAGCAAATTATTCTTTGTTAACGTTCAAATTTATTCATGTTTAAACGAATTAATGTTTAAGCATCTGCTTTTAACTGAAGGGTACAACAAATGGATTGCGCAAAATTGGTCAATGAAAAAATAATGTGTGTGCTATCGATGAAATGAAAAGACAAATACATAATAATACTAGATACTTTAACATAATTTTAATAAGATACAGAGCAGATTTTTCTTTATTCCTTATTACAAAAGTTATGCTTAGTTTCGTTTTCTTTCAACATGACCGCCATTCCTATCGATACAAATCTGGAGTCGAGCTCATCTTCCCCATCACTCTTTTGATAAGATCTGGATTGTCTTTTAACAAGTTGATTTCAGCTGTGATGCGAGTCCTCAAATCATCTAAATTGATAGGTTGTGATGCAAATACTCTATTTTTCAAATGACCCCATAAAAAGTAATCATACGGGATCCAGTCAGGGCTTCTGGGAGGCCATTGAATGTCATGGCCTGTAGCAATTACTCTTTGGTGGAAGACTTCCTGCAAGCGTTCCTTCACAATAACTCCTGTGAGCAGAAGCTCCGTCTTGCACCCACCAAATACGATTAAATCGGTTTCCATAAGCAATACGTAATTGTGGAAGGATTTCTCGGTCTATCATTTCTAGGTAAGCTTCACCATTTAGATTACCATCGTAAAAGACTATGACAGGCCATGACATTGAATGGCCTCCCAGAAGCCCTGACTTGATCCCGTGTGATTACTTTTTATGGGGTCATTTGAAAAATAGAGTATTTGCATCACATCCTATCAATTTAGATGATTTGAGGACTCGCATCACAGCTGAAATCAACTTGTTAAAAGACAATCCAGATCTTATCAAAAGATTGATGGGGAAGATGAGAGCTCGACTCCAGATTTGTATCGATAGGAATGGCGGTCATGTTGAAATAAAACGAAACTAAGCATAACTTTTGTAAGTAATAAGGAATAAAGAAAAATCTGCTTTGTATCTTATTAAAATTATGTTAAAGTATCTAGTATTATTATGTATTTGTCTTTTCATTACATCGATAGCACACACATTATTTTTTCATTGACCAATTTTGCGCAATCCATTTTGTTGTACCCTTCAGTTAAAAGCAGATGCTTAAACACTAATTCGTTTAAACATGAATAAATTTGAACGTTAACAAAGAATAATTTGCTATATTAAATCAAACAAACAGATCCAAAATATCTCAATTTTTGGAGGAGTTAGTACAATCTAAAGTTGGGTGTACTTTTTTGTGGGACATACTGTATATATATATATATATATATATATATATATATATACAGGGTGTACATAAAGTCAGGATCTATTTTTGTGAAGCACTTGGAAATTATATGGAATTCAATCATAAAATGATAAAGTGGTAACATTTATTAAATAATTAAGAGTAGGATTCTACGTGACGCCCATCAGTATCCCTGCACAGCTCAAATCGTTCCGCAGCATTTCTAAACACATTCTGGAGCATTTGCGGGGTTATGTTATCTGCAGCAGTTCGTATACGTGTACGTAAGTTTTCAAGACTCGTAATCTTCGTCTGATAGACGTGCGATTTGATAAAGCCACATGCAAAGAAATCTAAAGGGATTAAATCTGGTGATCTCGCTGGCCAAGGTCTGTTGCTTCCGCGTCCGATCCAGCGATTTGGAAAACGTCCATTTAGATAATCCTGAACAATTTTGGCATAGTGACAAGGAGCACCATCATGTTGATAGACGACGGTACTAACAATCCTATCCCCAATCAGCTGAGGTTCAAGGAATTGCTGCAACATGTCCAGATAAATAAGCCCCGTAACTGTAGCTTTAGCAAAGAAAAAAGGACCATAAACCTTAGATTTTGTTAAACCCATCCAGACATTAACTTTAGGTGAGTCTCTTTCCCAATTTTGGACGAAATCATTCGGTCTTTCATCTGCCCAAATTCGACAGTTATGGCGATTTACTTTTCCACACGTATGGAAAGTAGCTTCATCACTAAAGAGAATGTTGTCCATTAAATTATCACTCCAGATTTGTTCTACGAGATCAGCACACACAGCACTTCGTCGAGGGAAATCTTCCTCATTTAAATCATGTAAAACCTGCAAATGATAGCTTTTCTTCTGCAAATTAACTTTCAGAATTTTGTGCACAGATGACGTCGGGAGGCCGAGTCTGTGTGATGCAGCACGAACGGACGTACGTGGCTCCTCAGTGATAATTCCGCGTACTGCATTCACGGTAAGATCTAACATACAGGGTCGTCCTGATCTTGCTTCATCATTTACAGATCCCGTTCGTTTAAATTTGTTCACCAATTTTCGTATTGTCTTGTCTATTGGCCCCGGCTTAAGAAATCTCCTTCTAAACTTCTCTCTGATGTCATTATATTTCTTTCCCTCGATTCGCCAAATTACTTCTGCCACACGCTCTTCTGTATTCATTCTAAGGGCTTCTGAAAAGAAAAATATAAAAAAATAATTATTTCACAAAAATAGATCCTGACTTTATGTACACCCTGTATGTGTTACGCCCAAACATCGAAATCGCTCAGTGAGCAAAAAAAAAAGCAACAACGCGTTGTGGATGCACTTAAGTGACCACACACCCATGTCAGATATTTTTTCGCTTCATGGCCGTTCTCAAACAACCGCAACGCGTTGTGGACGATTCGGACATGACCACAACGCGTTGTGGACGATTTGGAATGACCACACTCCATATAAAATGCTCTGTCTGTCTGTCTGTCTCTCTGTCTGTGTCACCCTAAAACACGGAATCGGCTCCTCGAGAGAAAAAATATTAGGTAAAAGTTGCTTAAAATTAATTGAAACCTACGGGAAAATTATTTTATGCCCGGTTAGGTCAATTGTACGCCCTTGACTAGGTACTAGGTTATTCAGTTAACCTAGTCGGCCACTCAGTTGACCTAACCGGGCATTCAATTAACCTAACAGGTTGGTTAATTTTTATATTTACGTCTCATTCTAAAGTTGCTTAAAATTAATCGAAACCTACGGGAAATTATTGATAATCATTTTTTAAAGGACTTTATCTTTTTTCTAGCAGATCTGCTTAACGTTGCTTTTTAATCGTTGAATACGTCGATAAATATACGTCGTGTTTATATCATTTCAATATATATAGTATGATGAAAGACATCGGTGTGTGGTCGTTTCAAATCGTCAACAACGGGTTGTGGTCATATCCTAATCGTCCACAACGCGTTTCGGTTGTTTAAGAACGGCCACGAAGCGAAAAAATATCTAACATCGGTGCGTGGCCACTTAGGTGTATCCACAACGCGTTGTGGCTGTTTTTTTCGCTCACTGTACGATTCGTTGTTTGGGCGTAACACACACACACACATATACTGTATATATATATATATATATATATATATATATATATATATATATATATATATATAATATGGGAATGAACTCAGAATGGTCCCCTGAGTTTTTTATGATACACACAGACCGTGCATGGAACAAGGAACTCTTCTGGAATAATTAAATCCACTATAGTCCGAATAAGTAATGGTAAATGACAAATACCATAGTTTTTCTTTTTCATGATGCTAGCCCGTCGTGGGCAACGGGTCACTCGCAAAGAGGTCCCATAAATATAGCTTCCCTCACCAGCTATCTGCAAAGCAGACAGGATCCAGCTTTGGGACATGGATCAAGGGTTTAAAGCAGCCTAGCCCTGCTACATTTAGAACCTCAATATAAGCAAAAGACTCGCTGCCTTCACGTCAGATTGAATACATCAAAGAAAAAGGGGTAACTATTATATTTTTAGCCAAAAACCAAAACTTAAACCTCAACTGGCAGAATTGAGCGTCCATTTTTCAAGGCACATAACATGTCCGTTTCAAGATGGGAAAATGGACGCTCAATTCTGCCACTTAAGGTTTAAGTTTTGGTTTTTGGCTAAAAATATAATAGTTACCCCTTTTTCTTTGATGTATCATAATTAAAAAATTATGATAAAACTAATAATAATAATAATAATCCATGAGTTAGTGTTATTGATATTATTACCAATACCATCGGGAATCGAACCTCAGACCTCAAAGCCACCACCTCGCTTACAGGAAGAAGGTATCTTGAGGCTACTTTACGCAAATGGTCATGATTAAATAGTGATATCGCCTATTGCTTATCTGTTTACTTCGCGCTCTGTCTTAGCTGTGTAAATGTTTATATTATTCTACGTTCTGAAAATTGTGTGTGTGTGTGTGTGTGTGTGTGTGTGTGTTAAAGCTTTGTTCGTTAATATAAAATAAAATTTGTAGGGTTTATAGAAATATTAAAACTTTTTAATAATTATCTACAATTAAGATCGTGGCGTTATTTCAAACTTTATTTGACTCTCCCCTTCTCTTTTTATTTTGGGAGAGGCATTTTGCGATATTCACCCTTGCCCCTCCTTCGTGTATTAAAAATAATACAATTTTAATGTTAATGATTTTAATACGATTTCGCTGACTATTTATTTTATTCAATTTGGCCCTCAAGTTTTACTGAGCTACTATTAAAATAAAATAGGCGATTCACCCTCCACCAAGCCAGGTCTAGAGACCTGGCTTAATGGGACCTGGCTTAATGGAGTATATATATATATATAATATATATATATATATATATATATATATATATGTGTGTGTAAAAATGAACAATGAATAATCAATATTCATTTTTACATTAGAACCAAAATCGCTTAACGCGAGTTTGGATAAAAAATTTATTTGTAGCTTCCTATTTTTGTTTGTGTCACAACCCTACGATCTACCATTTCTATGGTTTAGTCGTATCCATTTTCCATTTTTCATTTGTTATAGAATTTATTATAATTATTTATGATTGCCTTGCATCTCACCCTCGTCCCTAGATTATGCATACATATTGCATATAACAGGATTGGAACCCGTAGTTGTACTTCTTAGTCATTAATACCCACTCTTTGTCTCTAATTCGTTCTTGTAAATCTTCCTAATAATGATTTGTACTATACGTACAAATTCAATAACTATGACGTTACATTTTCCCGTCATTAATTTCCCTTCATCATATCTCCAGTATTCAATGTATGAAAATTCTTTAACATCATAATAAAAACTGTACACTCTATAGAAGTCATTATTTATATGTTATGTAGTATAAATATAACTATTATTCGACCATATCCCCCCCCTCATACGTCCATATCTTATCTTGACCATTATCCTATGTCAATTTTATTAAATATTCATTTTGCTCGTGAAACGCAAAACTTTATGCATTCGTTCGAAAACGCGCAAATACGTTCTCGTATTATTTTTTTTATTTTTATTTTTTTATTATATCACCTCCCGCAATGAACTCGAAAATGCTTAGGTAAGTGATCGAATTCGCTAATGACAACAAATCGAACGCTTCTAAGATAAATATCTTCTCTCGCTCTGATTTCAAATTTATAACATGTTATAACATATATAACATATTATGTTGTACATAAATCCATACCGTATGTGCCCATGTACTTTGTATTATATTTCTAACATCTTAATTGTCTATTAATATGAAACACTGTACAAACAAAACAAAGTTATAGTAACTGTTTAATTGTAATTAACTGTAATACTTTAATTTAATATAACGTAATGTACTTTAATGAAACTGTAATTAATAATAACTTGTAATGTACTTCAATGAAACTGTAATTGAATGTAATGACTTAATATAAATGTAAGAATGTACTTTAATAGAACTGTAATGGACAATCATAAGCGAATGTGAAGTAATCCATAATTGTAATCGTAATTGTAATGAACCAAAATTAATACGTACTCAGTCATGTACTCAAATTGTACTTATGTACTACTATGAAATTATATCGCCTTCATAAATGTAGACTCGGCGAAAAATACAAATTATTTTTTTTATTTTTATTTATTTTTTTTTTATTTGGAATTTTTCAAACATCTGATCATGTGTTTAAAAGGGGGGAACTTAACCTTCAACTGCCTTCCCCCAACATTTAGACTTATATTATACATGTGTGGAAAAGTGTTTCCACGAGAAAATAAATTTATGTTAAAATTTAAAGATTATCATTCTGTTTGTATAAATTAACATATTAATCCTTTAAAAGATATTATTCTGTTCATCTAAATTAAAATATGATTCCGTTACATTCTTAATTTTTGTATAAAGTGTCTCATTGCCAGTGGAAAGCTTGGCGCCCTTTTTTCTTAAGCCTAACGAAAACACCGCTGCCACGTCTAATTTTAAGCAGAGATTTCCAAATTGTAAATGTTCTTTTCAATTATTATAAATCACATAAAACAGTTAAGTGTAAAACTACAATTGTATAAATTCTTTTGCTAATATCCAATTATACCAATTCTCTTGTTGATATCATTATTAGAGTAAAATTTTGCAAGTTTAATAGTCTTCTGTAACACGTGGCACCAATGGGTGTTTCTCCAGGACAAAAGGCAGCCCCTTGAGGGAATCATGCCTCAGCTTCGAGAAGGAGTGAGAGTCTCGCCTCGGCCTCGAGTGGGTGTGAGTGTTCCGCCCATGGGCTGGGCCGTTTTCGGCTGGTCCCCTTAGCTTTTAAATGTAAGCATTTGCTCGTTAATAACTTCTCTCTAAACCAAGTGTTCTGTAAAGGATTTCATTTCTAATATTCTGTGTTAAATAAAGAAGGACAAAAGTGTGATGCGTCATTTTATAGCCTTCCAAGAAGAAGCATTCCCGTCTCTCCACGAAGAGAGAGAGAGAGGGTACGCCATTGAGCGAAGGTATAAATTGTTATCATCGTAACTCGCAGTCAGATAAAGTAAAGTTGAAAAGAAGGACCGTGGATGTTAGTCAGAATAATTAAAGGTATAAACTTCCTTGTTGGTGCGAGGAAGTGACATACCGAGAACACCTTTGAAACGTCCTTGTGAAACGAGAAATTTAACATCATATTATCATCCTCTTTAGCCGACACTGTCGACCGATGCCAGGATTAGAAGAAAATAGCATCCCATTTTCCACCCCCCTCAACGGACGGAGGGAGGGGACGAGAAACGTTTCTTTAAGACGAGGAGCCAGGATTTTGAAAAAATCCTTTGTTCAGTCAGAACCCCGCTACAAGGACGTCAACGCATCCGAAACGGAGGTCGGATTTCAGTGGAATCACGCACTTGTTTAGAGAGAAGTCAGAAATTATTATTATGGGCACGCGGAGAGGAATTTTACGAATTTAATTTCTCTTGGAACGTCTATGCGACGTATAGCAGTGACGTAAATTCCCACAACGGAGAGTGGAGGAATCATCGAATTTGGAGATTTTCAAATACTGATCGTCAACGAAAAACGGACGAAAAGCATTGGAATTGATTACGAAAATTGGACGTCTATGCGACGCATAGCATTGGCGTAAATTCCCACAACGAAGAGTGGAGGAATCGTCGAAATTGAAGAAGACTTCAAAAACCGTTAATCGTCAACGAGCAGCGTTCTTCAAGGGAGGAATGAGAGACTGCGAGGGTCAGGCGTGTTCGATTCGGTGAGAGCCCCTCATGCGGAAACGGTTTCGCCTTCGCGGATAAGCGCGCAGAGTCGAACGCATTTGACTCTAAAGAAAAACGGAAGAAAACGGAAACAAACGTTCTTCAAAACTCTGCCCAACGGAATACTCGGCATTGAAGAGGAAAGAAAAAAACGAAAACAAACGTGTTTTTAAGACGGAATAAAAGGAAATCAGGTTGCTTTTGACAAGTAAGGTTAACACTTGTATCAAGAAATAAATTAAGTACGTGAAAAAAAAAAGAAGTGTATCCCAGTGTTAACGTATCGGGTTGAAGATTTGTTTTTCCATTATTATTCTTCTTTTGTTGATAGAAGATTTGTGGTTTTTTTTGCATGCAGTGTTTTACAAATAAATAAATTACAGTTTGTTTATCGGTTGTAAACAGTTCACTGTTCGTTGAGTTAAAAACGATTTTTTTTTTTTGTTTGTCGGTGTTTACAATCAATTGAATCAAATTTTTCTTTCTTTTTTTTGGGTTGTGGTAAGAAGGAAAAATTTAAAGGTTTGTTTTTTGTAAGCAGACATTGGGTATTTAAATATATAAGGATTATATATTTCATTGTTGGTAACGAAAAACGATTTCTGCAAAGTATCCGGTAAATTTATGGAATTTGAAAAAAATAAAAATTAAAGTGAATATTTAATTTTTTTTTTAATTGGAATTGTCCCACATTTTTGGGTTAAGAAAACGGAATTTTGGAGTTGAGTTTCATTTTTTGACTCTGAAATTAATTTTACACTAAATTTGTGTATATATAGTTCGTTTATGTGTTGGCTCGTTTCACGCGCGAGCGGATTGGCGCGTTTCGGCCATTTAGATATAGTAAAAGGATTTTCTTTCCTTTTTCTCTTGCTTTTCGCGTCGGTGCGCGAACTGTTCATTTTGTTTTTAAGTGGAATTTTGCGTTGGAGCGCAAATAGTTGTTTGTTTTTGTGCTTTTTTGGGTTTAAATTAGAATGAATTAGTACATTTTGAGTAATGTATCGAAATCGACAGGCAAGTTTTTCACCTTCGTTGGGATGATTTTATTGTTTGTTTAAACCAAAAATAGCTAATCTCAAGCTTAAGTTTTTCCGCTTAAATTCTGTTGTACATACGATATTAGGGATAAGTTTTTTCTTTTTTTTTTGTGTTTCACTTTGCTTTCCTCGTTTGGAAGTCCATTTTTTCTTTTGTCGTTTTCGAAGAAAAATGGATAGCTGTAATTATCGGACGAGTAATATCCCTACGGTTCCAATTTTTACGTGGACGAATGCGGTAACGTGGTACCCCCATACGTGGACGAATGGTTGGATGCATTAGAGGGATATTACGTTCATTATAACGTTCGCGGTGATATCGCGAAGAATCAGATGGTTACTCACTTCTTACACGATTAAGACGGAAGCGCCCTATGAAGAGACTGTCCCAGACATCACGAGGGAAGTTCTCGATGAGGGAAATTTTCCGGGTGAATTGGTCTGTGACGAGATCGTCCCAGATGAAGTCCCTAATCACGACGAAACTTCTGCTCATACTTGGAAGAGTAGTGAGCATTGCGCGGATTTTTCGAGGGATCCTCTTCTGTAAATTTACGTGAGGTCACGGAGAACTCGCCTATGTTCCTCGGACATGATGCAAGCTCGGTTTATGACCTCGACGAACTCGAAAGAAAATTGCCACTCTTTTTCGTCCTATCAAAGGGAGTGATGCATCTCTGCATCGCTCTACAGGACAACGTTCATTCGATTCTGTTCTTTCTAATCAGAAGGTTCGGAAATCGAAACGAGCCATCTGCCACTTTGATTTCACTCCAAAAAAAAAGACCGAATACACGAAACGAAGAACAGTAATCATAACGTCGGTTTATCCCCTTTACAAATTATTTTTAACCATACCATATTTTCCAGTTCAAGTGCTACTACCACACGTACCCCCTATACCCGTTTAGGCTATACCCGTGCATTCATGCAGTACGTACTAAATTATTGAAAGACGCTCGAGACGTGGTATGATTGATGTCGGAGGCAATTAGCCACCAACGCGTACATCCAGAAACTTGAGCAATGTCCACACGTAACCTTTGAAATTTCATACTTTCCAAGTTATAGAGTTTAGTCAATTCCAAAGTTCTAAAAAAGTTCGCAAAACGACAATATAACCTTGCAGAATTCGTATCCATTTCACTTAAGTACTTTGTCCAATAGTTCATTGAAGTTCATTTCTGTAAAATTTTGTTCTTAACGTTCGATAAGACAATCGCGTATGATTTAAAAGTGTATGCACACGGTGAACTTAGACCAGTGTAAAAAAGTGGACCTAAAGAAATCAGACTCCAAGTGCTCAAAGGACACACAAGTGACAGTTAATTATAAGTGGTCATTAGTGCATAAGTCTCAAAGACACACAAGTGACAGTAATTATAAATGTTCATTAGTGCATAAGTATTAATTTTAATGTAAAATTTTACTGATAAGTAGAGTGCATTAACTACTCAGGAAATGTATTTTGTTAACTATTTCTTTTGTCTTTATGTAACATTATATCCAACTACTTCAATAATATCTTTGTCTTTTATAAAACCCTATATCCAACTGCTTTTGTTGAGAGGATTTTTCAAACTAACCCCCGAGTACCAACTCTGGGAGGGGAGCCATGTGGAAAAGTGTTTCCACGAGAAAATAAATTTATGTTAAAATTTAAAGATTATCATTCTGTTTGTATAAATTAACATATTAATCCTTTAAAAGATATTACTCTGTTCATCTAAATTAAAATATGATTCCGTTACATTCTTAATTTTTGTATAAAGTGTCTCATTGCCAGTGGAAAGCTTGGCGCCCTTTTTTCTTAAGCCTAACGAAAACACCGCTGCCACGTCTAATTTTAAACAGAGATTTCCAAATTGTAAATGTTCTTTTCAATTATTATAAATCACATAAAACAGTTAAGTGTAAAACTACAATTGTATAAATTCTTTGCTAATATCCAATTATACCAATTCTCTTGTTGATATCATTATTAGAGTAAAATTTTGCAAGTTTAATAGTCTTCTGTAACACGTGGCACCAATGGGTGTTTCTCCAGGACAAAAGGCAGCCCCTTGAGGGAATCATGCCTCAGCTTCGAGAAGGAGTGAGAGTCTCGCCTCGGCCTCGAGTGGGTGTGAGTGTTCCGCCCATGGGCTGGGCCGTTTTCGGCTGGTCCCCTTAGCTTTTAAATGTAAGCATTTGCTCGTTAATAACTTCTCTCTAAACCAAGTGTTCTGTAAAGGATTTCATTTCTAATATTCTGTGTTAAACAAAGAAGGACAAAAGTGTGATGCGTCATTTTATAGCCTTCCAAGAAGAAGCATTCCCGTCTCTCCACGAAGAGAGAGAGAGGGTACGCCATTGAGCGAAGGTATAAATTGTTGTCCTTCGACAATTCGCAGTCAGAATAAAATAACTACACGAAATAAACGTCCTTGTTGGTCCGAGAGAATTCAACATCATCATCATTTCGCTGACACATGTATTTGTAAAATGAACTGCACTTCATTACGGGACTCTGCTTTGGTCACTGCTACGAGCCTCCCTTGTTAGCAGCCTCGCTGCGAGGAGGGGGCAGAGGCCCCTTGCCTCCTTAATTTTTTTAGATTCCGGCCTGAGCCATGGTCGAAAGAAGTCGAACCTCTACCCCTGTAAATTCAGAGCACTACCTGTACATTTTTTAGCAGTAAATTACAGTAAGAGAAACTTTTTATTTTCCCCTTCGAGCCGCGCTCTCTTCAGAAGAACTTAGTCAGTAAAGTCGATAAGTTATAAAAGAAAAGTCGATAATTTTAGTATCAGAGAAAGTATCAGCGTATCATAGAAAGAGAAGAATTAACAACTATCGACCCTAAAGCGAGAGAAAAGAATTAGAATGTTATAGAAGAAATATCCGTTGCTGCCTCAGAAACTAGAACCCCCGTCGATCCGAACCGAGTCAGGGCCATAAAAGGAGGGGTTAACATATATATATATATTACATATATATATATATACACACACACAATTTTCAGAACGTCGAATAATATAAACATTTACAGAGATAAGACAGAGCGCGAAGTAAACAGATAAGCAATAGGCGATATCACTATTTAATCAAGACCATTTGCATAAAGTAGCCTCAAGATACCTTCTTCCTGTAAGCGAGGTGGCGGCTTTGAGATCTGAGGTTCGATTCCCGATGGTATTGGTAATAATATCAATAATACTAACTCATGGATTATTATTATTAGTTTTATCATCATTTTTTAATTATGTTTTATTTATTCTTAATTACTTTTAATTATTTATTCCAGTTAAAGGTTGTTATATTCTTCCAAAGAAAAATATATCATTCCTTTTCTTCTCATTCCCCGTTTTCGCTCCCTAATTTGAAGATCATGGACCCGAGAGTACAGTTTATTTTATTTTTTTTAATTATAGTGATTTTTCTACAAATACGTGATTTTGGCTGTGTTATTTATAAGAAAATATATTATTTCCGTTCAAATACTTAATTTTTAGTCTGTAAAAAGTATTATTTTGATTTTCTAAAAAGTATATAATATATGAATTTGTTTAATCTGCAAAAGAGCACTAAGGTTTCTGAGTTTCATATTTTTTGTACATCCAGCGTTGTTTGGATGGTAATTGGTTTAGTTTGAGGCTTGGTGCCAATATATATATATATATATATATATATATATAGAGAGAGAGAGAGAGAGAGAGAGAGAGAGAGAGAGAGAGAGATGTACAGTCAGATAGATAGATGGTCGGATAGGCAGATAGATAGATAGATAAATGGATAGATAGATGATAGACAGGTAGATAGATAGATATACCGCTAGATTGATAGGATAATTCTACCTTTCTTATTGTCCATCGTTGTTTGGATGGTAATTGGGTTTAGTTTGAGGCTTGGTACCAATATATATATATATATATATATATATATATATATATGGGATGAATTTCACAATAAAACACGTGAAATGAATAAATGCTGCAAACCCAAAAGGAAAAAGAAAAACGAGGTGTAGCTTTGAATACACGAAAGGCCTTGGAATCGTTTTTTTTTTTCCTTTTGGGTTTGCAGCATATATATATATATATATATATATATATATATATATATATATATATATATATATATATATATATACTCAACCCGCAGTTCTTTCAAAGCCATGGTTGTGTGTGATGGGCGCAAATTACAGCACTTTCAATTAATTCAAAAAGTTCTGAATAATGATGCTGAAGCATTTGAAATATTCAGCAATCATGGTGTTCTCCCCCGTAGTCAAAAGTGTCCAGAGTGTTGTAAGCCTATGTCTTACAGGTTTGATAAAAAAGCTTTCATCTAATATTGGAAATTATGTAACGAAAAAGTGGATGTACAGAATGCTGCATATTTCGTGGAAATATTTTGATAAAAAAGCTTTCATCTGCTATTGGAAATTACGTAACAAAAAAGTGGATGTACCGAATGCTGCATATTTCGTGGAAGTATTTCTCTCTTTAAATCTGCACGGTTTGAGAATACCAAAATGCATCCCAGTGTAAATTTACCTTTTATAAACACATTCTTGCAAAAAATTTTTAGTCAAAAGTACTGTGAGGATTTTTTAGAATTAATTCATGAACTGTTGTGGACTTGAAATCATTTTGCTCTGAAGTTTGTATCAACTGGTTTAATAATCAAAAACCAATTGGGGACCGGGCATTATTGTGGAAATTGATGAGAGCAGATTTGGTAAATCTAAATACAATCGGGGACGTGAACTACATGGTGTGGGGTTTTTTGGTGGAATTCAAAGAGTTTCAAAGCGAAAATTTCTTTTAACCATCGGTGATCGGCGCAAAGAAACATTACTTCCACTTCTACAATGCTTTATTTTGCCAGGATCAATTGTCGTTAGTGACTGCTGGAAGGCATACAGCCAGGTCTCTGATCTGGGCTATGAACACTGAACTGTGAATCATTCCAGCAATTTTGTCGATCTTGAGAGTGGTTTGCATATGCAGAATATAGAAAAACTTTGGGAAGATATAAAGGCATGGGTTTTGAGAGCTGGTAACAAAAAATACCTCAATGCCATGCTTTGTATGGATTAATGGGGTCGTGCCCCTACGACTCGTGACAATTTTCTATAAGTGCAATCCATGCTTAGTTTCCATTAAGATTTATTTAATTGTAAGTGAATATGAATAATAGCGTACATAATATATGATGGGTAAGTGTATATATATATATATATATATATATATATATAAGCAAACAACCACAGGGAAAAGGAAACACAAAGTCCGAGCGCTTTCGTGATATATTCACATTATCAAGGAGGAACTTTGTGTTTCCTTTTCCCTGTGGTTGTTTGCTTATTAATAAGATTACGTGTTATTTTGTGATTTTAGTGCATATATTATATATATATATATATATATATATATATATATATATATATATATATATATATATATGGGAATGAACTCAGAATGGTTTCCTGAGTTTTTTATGATACACACAGGCCGTGCATGGAACAAGGAACTCTTCTGGGATAATTAAATCCACTATAGTCCGAATAAGTAATGGTAAATGACAAATACCATAGTTTTTCTTTTTCATGATGCTAGCCCGACGTGGGCAACGGGTCACTCGCAAAGAGGTCCCATAAATATAGCTTCCCTCACCAGCTATCTGCAAAGCAGACAAGATCCAGCTTTGGGACATGGATCTAGGGTTTAAAGCAGCCTAGCTCTGCTACATTTAGAACCTCAATATAAGCAAAAGACTCGCTGCCTTCACGTCAGATTGAATACATCAAAGAAAAAGGGTAACTATTATATTTTTAGCCAAAAACCAAAACTTAAACCTCAACTGGCAGAATTGAGCGTCCACTTTTCAAAGCACATAACATGTCCGTTTCAAGATGGGAATGAACTCAGAATGGTCCCCTGAGTTTTTTATGATACACACAGGTCGTGCATGGAACAAGGAACTCTTCTGGGATAATTAAATCCACTATAGTCCGAATAAGTAATGGTAAATGACAAATACCATAGTTTTTCTTTTTCATGATGCTGGCCCGACGTGGGCAAGGGTCACTCGCAAAGAGGTCCCATAAATATAGCTTCCCTCACCAGCTATCTGCAAAGCAGACAAGATCCAGCTTTGGGACATGGATCTAGGGTTTAAAGCAGCCTAGCTCTGCTACATTTAGAACCTCAATATAAGCAAAAGACTCGCTGCCTTCACGTCGGGCTAGCATCATGAAAAAAGAAAAACTATGGTACTTGTCATTTACCATTACTTATTCGGACTATAGTGGATTTAATTATCCCAGAAGATTTCCTTGTTCCATGCACGGTCTGTGTGTATCATATATATATATATATATTCATTAAAACTATAGGAAAACGACTTTGTCCCTGAGCTTATTTGTAATGTTGGAAAAACATTAAATTCAACAGCCTTTGTGAATCATTGGGCGGGTGAACACCCAAGATTTTTAGATGAACTTTTTTCCGGAGATTCATGATTTACTAATAAAGAAGTGTATATCTTGATAAACTTAATGTTAATGAAATCGTTATAAAGGAGTGTACTGTAACAAAATTTCTTGACCGTGTCGAGGAGCAAACCCATTTTTTTCATTGATCATTAGGGCGCCCTGGATTTTTTGAGATGAACTTTTTTCCGATGCAAATACTGTATAGGGAAGTCTCTGCTGGCCTTTGGTTAACCTTTGGTTAGCTTCCGCCGGAATTGTTCAATCTGACGAAGGTCAAGCTTTTCACTCCACCTTAGACCTACAATATAACGTGGAAACCGACCCATGCCCCATCAACACCCCAACGTTTTAGCCATTAGGCCACCTAGGGTACCCATTTATCTACCAACCAATTGTGTGGAAGGATGAACAGATGGGTTTTGCTGCGCTCTGGGGAAGACAGCCGCCCAGCTCTAGGAAGCACTGGGCTCGGTCAGGGAGAGATTTCTTAATATCCTGAGAGAGAGGTACAAGGATAAGAACTAACTTAAAAGGCCTTGCGTACCATACCGGTGAGTTAGTACAATGGGTCGGGTTGTCTGGCCAGAGTCTGTGACAAAACTTTCTTTCTGTGTGTGTGTGTGTGTGTGTGTGTGTGTGTGATATATCGTGTAAAAGGGTGAAGACGATATAAAAGATGAAATGAATTTGTTGTTTCGGAAAATGTCCGAAACCCCGCAAAAATACTCATTCATTTTACCCAAAAATATATAACTTGGTAGCTCTAGTGTGTGTATATATATATATATATATATATATATATATCAGGTCATCCCATAAGTAATGTCGTTTTTTATGATAGATTAAGTTTAAACTAGTCCTACTCGGTTTAAGCATAAATGTTCCGAAGGTTATATCTAAGAGGAGATCTATCGTGTTTCGCTACATACTTTACAGACCTTAACCAGTGAAGACGTGTGTTTTGCTTTATGTAAACCCCTCATAAACATGGCGGTATCAGAAGAGCATACCAGGCATATAATGCTTTACTGAAGCAACGCGAAACATTCAGGACGTTTATGGCAATGATATTCTGCATGTGAGGAAATGTCAAAGATGGTTTCAAAAGTTTAGGAATGGTGACTGCTGTTTGACAGATGCAACACGCTCTGGACGCCCTGCTGAGTTTGATGATGACCTGCTGTTAGCCGCACTTGAAGAAGACTGTTCAACAACTGTCGAAGAATTAGCCCAGAAACTCAATTCATCCCCATCCACCATCCATCGACATTTGCATCAACTCGGGAAAGTGCCTAAGTTAGGAAAATGGGTGCCACATGAATTGTCGGTTGACAATCTGAGGGTGCGGGTAAACATTAGCACAGCTCTTCATTCCCGTGAACTCCAAGATCCGTTTTTGCACCGTTTAATGACTGGTGATGAAAAGTGGATACTGTGCCAGAATGTTAAGCGCCGTTGACAGTGGGTTTGTGCCGGAGAACCGGCGACACCACAGCCAAAACCAAATCTTCACCCTCGGAAGGTGTTGCTTATTGCTGGGTGGGATAAAGGTGGTATAATGCACTTTGAAACCTTACCACACAGCCAAACAATCACCGCTCAAGTCTACTGTCAACAACTGGATCGATTTAACACTGCACTAAAAGAAAAGAGACCTTCTTTGGTTAATCGGAAAGGAATCGTGTTCCACCACAACAACGCACTTCCTCATACCGCTCGGATCACTTCTGCAAAGATTGAGGTGTTTAGGTGGGAAAAACTTCCACATCCTCCATATTTTCCAGACCTTACTCCTTCAGATTATCATCTCTTCAGGTGTCTGCAAAACTATCTTGACGAGAAACAGTATACTTCTTTAGATGACCTGCACACCAGTCTTTGTACGTTTTTTGCCTCAAAACCGCCTGAATTTTATAAACATGGCATTGAAAAGCTTGTAGGACGTTGGCAGAGTGTCATTGATTCCGATGGAAAATATATACTAGATTAAAAAGTTTCAGTTGAGTTTTTTTTTTCCTTCAAATTCCGATCTAAAAAACATTACTTATGGGATGACCTATATATATATATATATATATATATATATATATATATATATATATATATCCCATATATATATATATATATATATATATATATATATACTGTATATATCTATATATGGGATGAATTTCACAATTAAACACGTGAAATGAATGAATGCTACAAACCCACAAGGAAAAGGAAAAACGATTCCAAGCCCTTTCGTGTATTCAGAGCTACACCTCGTCAGGGAATGACGACGTCATTCAGGGACGTCAGAGATTCCCTGACGAGGTGTAGCTCTGAATACACGAAAGGACTTGGAATCGTTTTTCTTTTTCCTTGTGGGTTTGCAGTATATATATATATATATATATATACAGTATATATATATCGCAAAGTGTTTTGTGAAATTATCATGCAAGGATATTGAAATTAAATTATTTGAAGTGGAAATCTTTTGAAGTTTATTAAACAAATGTTTTTAGAATAAACGAAGGTGATTTTCAGTCCTGATGCATGAATCTTCATGAGCATGATGCACCGTCTGTTTCCGATAGCGTAACCTTGTCTGTACCAAATTGAGAAACATCTGTCTGTTTTAAAATTATCTTTAGACGTGGTTGACCCATGAAATCTTTGCTTATTTTTATGGGTACGAACAGATTAGCAATATACACAGAATGGCCAATACAAGTTTCACATTTGTTTACAGCTTTTAGTTTGGTTATCTTATCGTAAATCTTGGAAATCATGAACATCCAATAAATCAACAGAAGTATTAGAAATACATATAAAATTGTATCCAAGATTTGAAAAAACATCTTTTCATATTCTTATTCTTCCTTATATAACATACTGACCCCTTGTATGGGAAACTCCACTAGCAGCGTATAAAACGGCATCGTAGTCACTCGGTACTGGAAAATATCAAAACTTAATCTGACGTTTCGGAAAATGCCCATTCACTTCAACGAGTTAAATTTTGTATTTACCCAAAATATGTAACTTAGTAGGTCTTATATATATATATATATATATATATATATATATACAAGCTCAGATGGGGGTTGAGAGGTTTGGATGGATGGAGGGAGGGAGCGATAACCGTGTGTTACTACTGTATAAAGGTCATGGCAAATTTTCCGACCGCTTTGTTCAATCATTTCGCTGTCATAACGTGGATATTGATCTGTTCTAATTTATTTTTCCATCCGTTTTGTTCAAAGTTTTAATTATTCATTCATTATTATTTTTTTAAGCTTCATTATTAATATTATTAATATTATTTATTTATTTAGAAAAAGGCATGTTTTTATGTCGTCTCTTTCGAGTTTAATCGGTTTCTTCCTTATGATGTTTCTTTCATTCAGTAACATTATCAATTTCTTTTTTTCCATATCTACATTACCTCTTTTCATCCTCTTACTCGTTTTTAAGTTGTAAAACCTATCTTTAGTGGGTGACTAAAATAACTTTATTACCCATGTTTACAAATTAATTAATTTTTGATAATAAAGAACAATCGTACGAATTGTTTTAATTTAATTTTTTTCTTTTTTCCATACGAATTGTTCGTTTATTTATTTTTCCTTTTACGGGGAAGTGATTACACGAATTTTAGATGAACTTTTTTCCGTATGATTTGTTTTATACCCTAATTATTTTTTCTTTTTACCTGTAAGGATTGTTTAACCCATATTTTTTCTTCTTTTTTCGTAAGAATTGACTTACACCCGCCTTAGACCTACGATGATCATTAGGGATTTATTATTTTTTTCTTTTTCTTTTTTCGTACGATTTGTTTTACACCCGCCTTATCCCTACGGAGATCGTTAGGGATTTATTTTTCCGTACGAATTGTTCATTCATTTATTTTTATTTTCCGTACGAATTGCTTTACCCCACCTTAGACCTATGGTATCGCGGATTTTTTTTCCAGTACGAATTGTTCATTTATTTATTTATTTTTATTTTTTCATACGAAGTGTTCGGTGATTTAGATATTTTCTTTTTTCGTACGAGTTGTTTCACACCCGCCTTAGACCTATGAGTAGTTATTAGGGAATTATTTTTTCCGTACGACTTGTTCATTTATTTTTTATTTCGACCGAGTTGTCTTACACCCGCGTTAGACCTACGGGGAATCATTAGAGATTTATTTTCCGTACAAATTGTTCATTTTATTTTTTATTTTTCCTTACACGAATTGTTTTAACATCTCCCTTAGACCTACGGTACTGATTTATTTTCTTTTTCCCTGTGTGAGTTGTTTAGCCCCACCTTAGGCCTACGGTCCCGCGGAAGGTCGGTTCGGGGTTCGAACCCGCCGTCGATTAAATCAGCGGTCGCGCGAGGCACATGTCTACATGGCTCTATTACGTGTGAGTTTAGCGTTTTGCATCGTAGAACATAGACAATATATGTAAATTGTGCATATATATATATATATATATATATATATATATATATTTCCTGTACTAATATGATTATACGTTTCGTATATTTTCAATATAATTAATATAACGGTATATTTTTCCTGTACTAATATTTTGATAAGGCACAGTTTTGTATATTTTCAATATATTTAATATAACTGTATATATATTTTTCCTGTACTAATATTTTGATAATGCACCGTTTTGTATATTTTCAATATATGTAAAATAACTACATTTTTCCTGTACTAATATTTTGATATTGCACCGTTTTGTATGATTATATATTTCCCATTCATGATGCTATTATTTGACCATATATATGCCCCATTGTATATCCATTAATTCATCTAAATAAACACAATGACGTATCGGTGCTTTATTTATTCCTTTTTGTCCTTTTTGTTTGTACACAATTATATCATTTGTTTGGTTTCTAAAGCGGATTTCAGAATAATTAATTAATTGCTATTTGTCAAATCGGTTTTCTAAGGCAACTGACGGAGGAATATATGCTTTAAATAAATAACTATTGCTATCTGGCAACTCAGCCTACTAAGCCAAGTGGCTGATTAATATATGCTTTAAATAAATAATTACTGCTATCTGGCATCTCAGCCTTTTAAGCCATCTGGCTGATTAATATATGGATTAAATAAATAAATAACGCAATCTGACAACTCAACTTTCTAAGCGAACTGGCTGATTAATATATGCTTTAATTAAATACATAGCGCAATCTGGCAACTCAGCCTTCTAAGCCAACTGGATGATTAGGGATCCTATAAGAGAGCGGCGGGTTGCTGAAGGACTCATATGCGCATGGCTCTCGCCGAGCGAACACCCTTCCTCTGTGTCCCCTCCTCCCTCTCTCTCTTAGGTTGAGTATGCCCTTTTGGGGGGGTGATGGCGTCCCATCTTCTCCCCGAAAGAGGTCCCCCCTCTTCCTTAGGTTAGGTATGCCCCTTTTGGGGGGTGATGCCATCATCCCAGCTTCTCCCCAAAAGAGGTTTCCATCCCTTGCAAAAAAGGGGGGTGGGGTGGCACTCTTGCAACATTATGCAACATTTGCAATTGCATTGTACTCATACGTTTTGCGTTCATATTACTAATAATATCGTCCGATTTACACTCAAAATTCCAAGCTATAAAACCTAGCAATTTGTTCGCTTTATTGACCACTGGTGTACTATGTTTCGCTCTTTTAAATCACCAGTGAGTGTAACTCCTAAATCTTTTTCCTGCTCTACGCTTGCTAACTCCTTCCCTGACATAGAATACGCAATATTACCGTTACGCGAACCTAGGGTATTTGTAAATTTTTTTACTTGTCGAGGTTAAATCTCATTCGATCTCGTGTCATCCGCAAACTTTCAAACTGTACTGACTAGGCCGACATTTAATCGTTAATGTAAAAAAGAAAAAGCAAGGGGCCCAAAGCAGAACCCTGAGGAACGACGCTCGATACATTAGCCTGACACGACTCCGCTCCATGAACGACCACCCTCTGTTTCCTACCTCGCAACCACTCTTCTATTAAATTTATTACTACACCCCTGATTCCATGAGCCTTAGTTTTTTTCAATGAGTCTTTTGTGCGGTACGGTGTCAAACGCTTTTTGAAAATCTAAATACACTACATCAATCGACCGATGACTATCGTAAACTTCAACCACGCTTTGAAAAAATTCTAAAAGATAAGTTAAGCAAGATATGTTTCGCCTAAATCCGTGCTGCGTATTTCTAACCAAATTATGCCATTCTAATTATTGATTCCAGTAGCTTACTTACAACAAACGTTAAGCTGATTGGCCTATAATTTCCCGCCGCACCTTTATCGCCTTTCTTAAAGGTAGGTGTTACATTTGCTAACGCACCCCCCAGAAACAAACGCATTAAAAATCTTTGTTAGCGGCACAACAATGCTTTCTTTTAATTCTTTCAGTTATATGGGATATATGGAAACTGGCCCCGGTGATTTATGCATTTTCATTTTAGCAATATAGCGCATTACCTGCCTTCCACTAACCATAATATTATCCAAAATATTACCATTATCAAAAGGTACTATGTCTGTGACAGTAGGGATATTCGTTACATCTTCTATAGTAAAAACTGACGTAAAAAATTCGTTTAGCAAGGTAGCCATTTGCTTGTTTTTAGGAACTAGCTCTCCGTTAAAATTTTTCAACAGCCTCGAGACTGTTTACTGGATTCCTATTGTTGACGTGTTGGAAGAATCGCTTGGGGTTTTCTTTGCCGTCACTAGCTAAATAGATTTCAAATTTGCACTTGGACTTTTTTATTACACTTTTCGCATCACATCTTAGAGATATGTAGTTGTTTCGTAACCACAAATTGTCTTTATCCCATTAATGTAGCCTATAAGCCCTATCTCTACTCTTTATGATATCTCCTACTCTAGAAGTAAACCACAAGAGCTTGTTGTTTACTTTCGCACGCTTAATTTTGTACGGTACACATTCCTCATTTATAGTCCTAAACACTGTTTCAAACGATTCCCACATTAGTTTTCCGTTGGAGATCCCCATTGCGTTTTCCCAATTGACGTTTGACAATTCATTTGGAAATTTACAAAAATCTGCGTGCTGGAAGTTAGGCATTTTAGTGGAGTTAGCTGGTTTCGAGTGACTTACTGAGACGACAAACTCTACCTTATTGTGATAGCTTTTGCTTAACGGTTCTATTACTTGAAGATCCGTGATTAGCATATCATCTGTACTTATTACTAAATCTAAAATATTGTCCAACCTCGTAGGTTCTCCAGGTTCATTGAGAAAATTAACTAAACGATTACCTTCCGCGTCTCCCTGCATTGTATCATAATTCACGTTGGTGCAATTAAAGTCACCCATAACAAATGCCTGCTCACTACCTATTATTCACTTTAGTTCACGATATAACGCTTCGTCCATATCAGCTGTTTCATTAGGGGGGTCTATACATAACCGCAACAAGAAGGTTGAAATCATTCAATTTAAGTTCTTCTACAGTTGAATCTATCGGTTCTGGAATTATGTGCTTTACTTCTATAACGTTCGCAATATTGTCTTTGATATACAACAAAACACCGCCTCCTCGCCTACCTATTCTGTTTTTAACAAAAAGTCTATAACCTCTAATTTGATACTCCCCTACAAAGTCACGTGTTTCAGTGCTAAGCCACGATTCATTTATCGCAATTAAATCATAGTCTTTACAAGCAACTAAAGAAAAAAATTCATTTATTTTATTTCGTAGGGTACGAGCATTTAAGGATAGAACCTTCAAATTGTTTGTAATTGCGACACCTTCGCGATCGCAAAGGAAATATGAGGAAATTACGCCGGGATCGTTCGAGTTACGGCAGCCTGAAAAGAAGAGACAGTATTATGAAATAGTCTTCCTAAACGCGCAGCTCCAACGTCATTAAGATGAAGTCCATCTCCGAGGAACAAGTCCCTCCTGCTGTACAAATTGTTCCAAAAATTCGCAAAATGCACTCTGTCCTGTTGGCAAAGAGACTTTATGTTATTGTTGATATAGGTCGCCTTGCTCTAGAAATCGCTACGTTGGATAATTCGAGAAAGTATAACTGTTAAAACAATCTTATTAGTTATTCTAGTCACTCTAGTAAGTCCGTGTACCTAGCCAGCAGCTCTTCCGATCGAGAATTTAAAACGTTATTAATACCAATATGAATAACATACGTTGTGTCCTCAGAGGTTCCGTCTGTAAATTGTTCAACACTTTTAGTTATATCCTCTACCCTTGCACCAGGTTAGCAGTAACGGCGCCTACGACGAGGGTTTCTCCCACAGAATTCTTTGAGCTGCCCTCAAACAATGGAATCACCAACGAGTCGTATTTCCGGTTCATCAGCATCTTCGAAACCTAAAACAGAAAACTTATTGTTTTTTATTACTGGTAGACAAGTCTTAAGTTTTCTCAATGGGGCTCCATTACGCACTTGAACCAAATGTTGGGAGCTAGGAGAAGAGGGAGGGCTATTAGTACTATTTATAATATTAGTAGAAACTGAGGCAGAAGGGGTCGTAACTGGAGTCTCAAGGGATTCTAATTTTGCCGTCAGGAGCAGCACCCTTTCTTCAAGCCTTACTATGGCCTCCCTCTCACTTTCTACTGTAACTCGTTCCTCAGCACTTCCACGCTAGTGCACCACCTGCAAACTAACTGTTCATTATTATTAGCCAAAGTAAACGCATAAGCGACAAATTTCCCTTCACAGCGACTGCAAGTTCTTGACGGGGGTACCATGCTATTAATTAATAAAAAAAAAAAAAAAAACGAGCGTTTGGAAATTAATAAATTACAACGTAGGTCTACTGCGTGCTTATTGTGCCGTCACCTGCGCAAGCCCGCAAAATGTTCTTGAAATGCAGAAAGTGGTTCTTGTAACACAAATTTATAATAAATGGATATATACTTAATTAAGCTACCGACGAAGAATCTGTAAAATAAAAAATATTAATAAAACTTATCTGTCCGCTATTCGACCGACTTTTTTCTTTCCTTTTTTCCTTTTTCCCACGGAGGGTGACCACACTCTACATGATGAGGTCGTAGCAAATCAAAACGAACCTCATGAAACCTCGTTTTCTAATAGATTCGAAAAACAAACAAGGCAAACAAGGCAAAAGGAACCTTATTAAACCTCATTTTCTAATAGATTCGAAAAACAAACAAGGTAAGCCTTGGTTTAATCAAATAATATAGTAATGAATAATAATATATATAAATATATATATATATATATATATATATATATATATATACACATATATATACAGTATATATATATACTGTATATATATATAGGAAATGCAGTGTAAGGAAAGTATTGGACCGTTGATAGACGGGGAGGCCGAATACACAAATGACCCGGAAGAAATAAGTGAACTGCTTAGGGAACAATTTAAATCTGTGTTTAGCACCCCTAAATCCGAGATGAAAGTGGAAAACCCAGACGAATTTTTCGACATAGATACAGATCAACCAAGAACAAATCCCGGCACAAACCTATTAATGGACTTCGAGTTCACGGAAGGAGATGTAATTACGGCCTTATCACAGATGCGAGACAATTCAGCGCCAGGGCCAAACACATGGAGTGCCACATTTCTGAAGAAATGAAAAGAGAGTATTGCAAAACCGCTATACTTACTATGGAGGAAATCACTTGACACAGGGCAAATTCCACTCCCCTTAAAGAACGCGAACATTGTCCCCCTATTTAAAGGTGGTAACAGAGCAATGCCCAAAAATTATCGGCCACTGGCTGTCACCTCACACCTTATAAAATGTTTTGAACGCCAAATTTGAAGCAAAATTACCTACTACCTACAAGAAAAAGACCCAAATCAACATGGCTTCAGGGCTGGAAGATCATGCCTGTCACAGCTACTAGACCACCAGGAGAAAATATTAGGAACATTGTGTCGAGGACAAAACATTGATGTAATACATATGGACTTTGCTAAAGCCTTCGATAAATGTGACCATGGAATCATAGCACACAAACTTAAGGATACAGGAATTACAGGAAAGCTACTGTAGAAAGGTGGATATTTAATTTCTTGACGCAAAGAACGCAAAGAGTGGTGGTAAAAGGAGTTAAATCGGAAGTCTTGGAAGTCGTGAGCTCTGTCCCACAAGGGAGAGTATTAGCTCCCTTGCTGTTCGTAAAAATGATTGCAGATATTGATGCAGATATTAAGGACAGTATTGCATCATGCTTCGCAGATGACACAAAGATATGTAAGGAAATATTGAACGAAGATGACATAATAAAATTAAAAAACAACATTGAAACATTATTCCAGTGGGCAGAAGACAACAATATGAAGTTCAACGAAGAAAAATTCCAACTTCTAAGATAGGGTAATAACAAAGAGCTACAGAAAAAAGGGTACAAAACTCTTCAAGCCAAACAGATAACACCAAATCTACAAGTCAGGGATCTTGGAGTAATAATATCGTCGGATGCAGAATTCAGAGAGCACTATAAAATCAAAATCACAACAGCTAGAAAAATAATGGGAATCAGCTGGAGGAGCTTCCGCAGCAGAAAAGCAAACATCATGCTCAAATTATGGAAGAGTCTAGTCCTACCAATAACTGAGTATTGCTCAGTACTCACAAGCCCACACAGAAAAAGAGACATTGCGAACACTGAAGCTATACAAAGGACTTTTACGTCTAAGATAGAGGAAACGGAAGGTGAAGACTACTGGTCTCGACTACAATCCCTCGAACTCTATTCTCGTGAAAGAAGGCGCGAGCGGTACACAATAATATACATATTGAAAATACTTGAGGGCTCTGTCCCTAACCACAGACTTGAAATAGAAACAAACTGGAGTGAGAGAAGAGGCAGAGTTTGTACGGTCCCAGCTGCGGTGAGAGAAGGAGCCATGAAAACGAGGGTGGAAAATACCCTCAGAATACGAGGGTATTTTTACTAAATACCCTCAGAAGTGAGGAATCTCTAGCACACCGAACTGAATAACTTCAAGAACAAGCTGGAGGGATTCTTTTGCAAAGTCCCTTACCAGCCATGCGTGGCTGGCTACGAGGGCAGGAGGAAATCATGAAGCAATTCCCTCCTTCACCAAGTCCCGCAAATGAGGTGGTATGCTCCAGAGTGGTCGACCGCAGCTCGATCCTGAACCATCGTTCAAACTCAACAAAAGTAACAAAAGTAAAAAAAAAATATATATATATATATATATATATATATATTATATATATATATATATACACATAGAAATATATATATATATAATGTTATAATGTTTCAGACCAACAAAGACCCTAGTATTTACTCATGGCTGGTCTACCTAACTGTGTTCGTAATTGCGTATTGTGCATGTCCGTGGTGGCGGAGGGGACGTACAATTTTACGTGGGTTCCGAACCACAAGGAACATAAGAACATAAGAAATTTTTATAGTGGGCACACAATGGCTACGTCGGCCCATCGAGGCGGCTCCACTATGTAAAAACTGCCTGTACATTGGCAACAACCAATTTCTATAAAACTAAATAATTATCAATTTAAAACTAATTAATTATCAATTTAAAACTAAAGATAGAATCTCTGGATCCAGAGGATCAAGTCATAATAGACTACCACAAATATGTTACACTCTATATCTATATATACCCAACATGCAAATATATCAGATCCAAAGAATCAAGTCAATTTCATTACGATATCCATCAATACCAGTACCTTCCCAACCAAAAATAAGCCATGGTCCATATCATTTGCGGACCAAGTCACAATTTACAACCATATACATTACAATATATATACTTAGGAGGAAAAGTGTAGGTGTGGCTGTAAAGACTGTACATGTAGGGTGGATCACTTTTCACTTTTTTTTTAAATTATAGCTGGTCAAAGTCTTTCCCATGATTTGGTTCAGTGGAAGTACACTGACACCATCTTTACCAAAATCGATCAATATTTAGGGGTCGCGCATCGACCTTGAAAATTTCAATTTTGGAAAATTGGCCAAATTGACAATTTTTTACTGAATAAAGATAAAGCATCAAATGACCATATTTTCTGAATGCTCTCAGTGAAAGAAATCCTCTCAGATACTTACCAAGTTGATTGGACAAGTGGTTTAGAAGTTACACTTACCTAGAAATAACATTAAAATTTAAAATACCGTATTTGTCCCCCGTTATGGACGTAATCCTAGCATCAGTAGCTGGCGCATCCTAAAATCCCAATTACACACACACGCTATGTCTATGACCAATATTTTTACTAATCATAGTTTGCTTTTTACAGATCAACTGTGTCAATTGATTTTTGTTTGATAAATCTAGACTTTAGTACAATGGATAAACTGTTAACAACCAGGAGTGGGAAGACTCTGAAAGTTACTTATTCTGGAAAAGAGAAAGCAGCAACAACAGCACCACCTTCTCTAAGGTCAGCCACGGACGTCTTCTTAATTGGTCAGCCATCTTCCTCGATCGGTGGTGCCAAATTGCCAACCACCCATCAAGTTCTCCAGTACTTCTTCTATGCCAAGCAGGAAACTACTGACAGGAAGGCCGCCGTAAAAGACACGGTGGCCAATGTTCTGGCATTTTGGAACATGGCACGTATAAAGACGATCACGAGGCGTAACTGCGAAAGAAAACTGGAGTTACTGTGGGAAGAGTGGCGCTCGCTGCAGAAGAGCAAGATGAGAGACAGTGACGCGGGAAAAGGCAGGGAGAAGTTTTCAGAAAATCTGAACAAGCTCTGGGACATCGGAGCTCCCGATGCTATTGAAGAGATACAGAAAAGTCGACTGCTCTCAGACAACAACAAACAAGAAGATATTAAATTTTATGAGGATCAACGGGGCCTGCGCCAGGCAACAATGAGTGGGAATGATAAAGTGTTCGTTGTCAAGAGAAAACGGCAACTCTCAAGACAACAATCTCGTGATGAGCCAGGCACCTCAAAAACGAAATTAGGAACCGAAGTGAGAGCGACGATGAATCTATAGAGCAGATCATCGAGCAACTCCGAATCACAGCTAGAACCACCATACCGACAGCCGAGAGAATCAACTGTATCAATCAGCCTTCCTCACCGCATCCTCAATGCACCGGCTGTTATTGAAGTGGCTGATCGCTTCCGGATGTCCAATAATCAGGTGTGTATATATCAGTAATGATCTTTCCTTGACAAAGATATAATAGACGTAACGACGGAAAATTTGTGATTATTTTGTCACATAAAAACCATACGCATCCTTGTCAATTTCCTTTCAATTTCGCACATAGGTGGCAAGTGTCGTGGCGGCAGTCCTACGTTCGGCAGATCCGCCCGCAGACCTGGACAAATTCAGTATCTCGAAGGACACGTCTCGCCGTGGAAGAGTGACACATCGTTCTGAAGTGTCGACAGCTGTGCAGAAATCCTTCGTATCTCCGAGGCATGCTGTCGTCCACTGGGACGGTAAAGTAATCAAGGTCAGTTTTGCCCTCACCGTGGACGACAGTGAATTAACATGTTCCAGTGACGACAGTGGATTGACATATTCCAGTGGACGATAATGGATTGGCATGTATGACATACGTTTCAGGACTCTCTTGGATCATTGGAGCACCGCCAGGCGATTCTCATCTCCGGAGCTCCCCAATGCACAGAAGGAAAGTTGCTGGCCGTTCCGACTGTTGCTGACGGCACCGGTCTGTCCCAGGCCCAGGCGACCTTTCGTGCTCTCAAAGACTGGGGATGCGAGAACAACGTGATTGGACTGTGCTTCGACACAACTTCCTCCAATACGGGGAGGGTGCAGGGTGCGGTGGTCCGGATGGAGAACATGCTTGGTAAACCGCTCTTCCAGCTGGGCTGTCGCCATCACGTTATGGAGCTCATCGTGGGCAGTGGTCATCACCGCGTTTGGAAGAACCACAGCACCAACTGAACCTTTGTTCCAGTATCTGAGGAGAAGGTGAATTTCAAGTCTAAGGCGCATTTGTTTTCTCCAATGATTTTTTGCCTTCAGAGCAATTGAGATATCAGCGTCCTTCTACTAATGATGTTAGCAGTCGAAAAGGGAAACTTCAGTCGTTTTCTGCAATATTTTCATAACTCCCCTTTCAGGTGGGACAAGCTCGACCTCTCGACTTATCGCGAGCTGGAGATCGAGCATTTGGCGGAGGTGACGTGGCTGATGGAGCTCCGAGATGAGGCAGTCAAGTTCCTCGGCACCGCTTCTGGTCTTGTCAGAGAAGACTACCGAGAAGTGGCGGAGATTACACTCCTGGTACTCGGGGCCCAGCCACGTCGTGGCACACACTTCATGCGCCCAGGAGCCTACCATCATGCGAGGTGGATGGCCAAGGTTGGTATTTTGAATTAGAAGTTAAATATTGTATTGCCTTCTGCAAACAGCCATTTGAAGTCCCTACCAGAAAAAAATAAGATAAATAATTTACCATTAAACAAACTTATATGGAGTGGTATCGGTATTTATACATCACAGTGCGTATTCGTTTCAGATCATCTACTACACGAAGATCCTGATGTTCAGCGGTCAGCTGGAGTTCGACGACGAGCTGGTACAGAAACTTCAGAGAGTGGTACTATTTACTGCACTCCTCTACGCACCTGCCTGGCTGGCGGCTCCTGTCGCAGCTGATGCCCCGCTGAATGACCTTGTGTTGTACTAGCGTCTTCGGCAGTACAGGGCTGTGGATCGCGAGATTGCAGAGGCTTCACTGGCAGTGATCAGGCGGCACTTGTTATCTGAGGCCTCAGACCGTCGTTTTCGCCCTCTGCAGTGACAAAGTGGAAGACACTCTGAAGCACGAGATGGCAAAGAAGCTGTGCCGCCTCGCTTTGCCCCAGGACTTCACGTATGACAACGTCTCGGTTGATGACACGACGCGCCTTCCGGACCTGATCGATGAGTCATCGTGGTTCGTGTTCACAGGCCTGCAGGTGTGCGCGTCTACGTGGCTCACTCTGCCGGTGAATAAGTGGGATCAAGATAAGAACTACTGTGATCTGAAGAATATCATCTCGCATCTGAAAGTTACCAACGACGTGGCAGAGAGAGGGATAAAACTGATAGAAGATTACGCGAACACTGTCACAAAAGACGAGTCACAGCTGCAGGGTCTTCTTCAGCTCGTGGAAAAGAGCCGGAAAGAACTCAGTGACTTCAAGAAGTCGTCACTTGCCAAGATGACGTAGCGCAGAGGGAAAGGGAGTTAGCAGAGAGAGTACATGGCGCACGCCTTAAGATGACTTGTGTTCTAACCACGATTCATACAGTTTTTGAACCTAGTTAGGGGCACAGGAGTAAGTGCCTTTAGTGATATCGGTAAACCGTTTTAATACAAAATACATTTGATCTTTCCTTATTCGTTTTATCTTATCCTAAAAAGCAGACAATGGCAGACAGCATATGGAGGTACGGGGACAAATACGGTATTTTAAATTTTAATGCAAGCTCAAGGTGAGTATAACTTCTAAACCACTTGTCCTATCAACTTGGTAAGTATCTGAGAGGATTTCTTTCACTGAGAAGATTCAGAAAATATGGTCAGTTGATGATTTATCTTTATTCAGTAAAAAATTGTCAATTTGGCGAAATTTCCAAAATTGAAATTTTCAAGGTCGATGCGCGACCCCTAAATATTGATCGATTTTGGTAAAAATGGTGTCAGTGTAGTTCCACTGAACCATGTCATGGGAAAAACTTTGACCAGCTATAATTTTTTAAAAAAGGTGAAAAGTGATCCACCCTACTCTACAGTAATGTAGAAATGTGTGTGCACCCATTTTGGGTCTCCCATTTAAAGGTGTTTGTGGGGCAAGTGAAGATCATGAGTTTTTCAATACCTCACAGTACTATAGGGGGCACCGCTCGGCAGAGGAATCTCTTAAAATCTACAGATCTACAGAAGCTAAGGCTAACAAAGACCCTAAGATCCACTCTAAGGTTAGCCCGAGAGAAAGGAAAGAGTAGGGGGTTAAGAGAAGAGAATGAGGGGTTAATTAAGTACCAACACCTATCACTCAGAGAGTATCCCCTAACCCAAGATGCTGCCTCCCTATATCCCACAACACTTGTAAAACTATCTTTTCTTAAATTTGTTCTACATCTTGGCTTAAATAATTTCATACTATGAACTCCAGTCTGGTTATTGTGATCTTTAATGAAAAGAGAATCAAAATCTATCTGATCCACCCTTAATTTTACTACTTTAAACTATACCCAATCTATCAACATATGCGTCTAATCGATTTTTAAACATGTTTATAGATGTGCTACTAATTACTTCTACCGGCAAACTATTCCAGCTATTTACTATTCTATGCGTAAAAAAGTTTTTGGCAACTGCTGTCTCGAACCTTCTACTTGTCAACTTACACCCGTTATATCTAGTCCTATTATATTCAGATATTTCGAAAAAGCTATCTCTATCTACGTTATCGAACCCATTCATAATTTTAAAAACCTGAATTAGATCACCCCTTAGTCTCCTAGTCTCGAGTGTAGTCAATTTTAACTCTTTAAGCCTATCCTCGTACGACTATGACCTAAGCGACGGAATCATCTTAGTTGCTAGTCTTTGAACTCTTTCGATTTTGTCTATATCTTTGCGCATATGCGGATTCCAAAATTGGATCGCTTACTCCAAATGGGGTCTAACTAATGATTTATAAAGAGGAACTATAATATCGCGCGATTTGTACTCAAAATTCCGAGCTATAAAACCTAACACTTTGTTCGCTTTATTGACCGCTGCTGTACTTTGTTTCGCTACTTTTAAATCACCAGTGACGAAAACTCCTAAATCTTTTTCCTGCTTTACGCTTATCAACTCTCTCCCTGACATACTATACGCAAAATTACCGTTACGCGAACATATTTGTAAAATTTTGCACTTATCCACGTTAAATCTCATTTGCCATGTGACTGACCAATAACGATTTTATTCAGATCATTCTGGATTTTACCTCTATCTTCGTCATTAATCGCTCTACCACCCAACTTCCTGTCATCCGCAAATATTAGCCCAACACGACTCCGCTCCATCAACGACACCCCTCTATTTCCTACATCGCAACCACTCTTCTATCCATTTTATTACTACACCCCTGATTCCATGAGCTTTAGTTTTCTCAATAAGTCTTTTGTGCGGTACGGTGTGAAACGCTTTTTGAAAATCTAAATACACTACATCAACCGCCCGATGACTAGTGTAAACATCAACCACGCTTTGAAAAAATTCTAAAAGATTAGTTAAGCAAGATTTGTTTCGCCTAAAACCGTGCTGCGTATTTCTAACTAAGTTATGCACTTCTAACTGTTAGACTGTACGATCCCTTATTATTGATTCCAGTAGCTTACCTACAACAGACGTTAAACTGATTGGCCTATAATTTCCAGGCGCACCTTTATCACCTTTCTTAAAGATAGGTGTTACGTTTGCTAACTTGAAATTATATGGTACGCACCCCTCAGAAATAGACGCATTAAAAATCTTTGTTGGCGGCACAACAATGCTATCTTTTAATTCTTTTAGTTGTATGGGATATATGGAATCTGGCCCCGATGATTTACCCGTTTTCATTTTATCAATATAGCGCATTAACATTAACCACAATATTATCCAAAATATTACCATTATCAAAAGGTATTATGTCTATGTGAGTAGGGATATTCGTAACATCTTCTATAGTAAAAACTGACGTAAAGGATTCATTTAGCAAGGTAGCTATTTCCTTGTTTTCAGAAACTAGATCTCCGTTAACATTTTTCAACGGCCCTAAGACACTTTTTACTGGATTTTTATTGTTGAAGTATTGAAAGAATCGCTTGGGGTTTTCTTTACCGTCACGAGCTATGGAGATTTCAAATTCGCGCTTGGACTTTTTTATTACACTTTTCGCTTCACGCCTTAGAGATATGTAGTTGTTTCGCAACCACAAATTGTCTTTGTCACACTTATGTAGCCTATAAGACATATCTCTATCTTTATAATGTCTCCTACTTTAGAAGTAAACCACAAGGGCTTGTTATTTACTTTCGCACACTTAATTTTGTACGGTACACATTCCTCATTTATTGTCTTAAATACTGTTTCAAACGATTCCCACATTAGTTTTGCGTTGGAGTTCCCCATTACGTTTCCCCAATTGACGTTTGAC